>JADLZK010009104.1:0-290248 GCA_015847255.1 Hyparrhenia diplandra | reverse complement strand
AAAGCCATTTTCAGTCAAATGTCCATTTTTATGCATATACATGTGAATGGAGCTTTCTTACCGCTTTTTGAATCATGGCTAGAAGGCTCTTTTTTTAATTGTAATCATTGTACTATGATTTAATCATGTCTGAGGCTTCGGCCAGCTGGTAATGAAAGGCAAGCTATTCAACAAAAAAAAAAAAAAGGTACGGGCAAATCCCACCTGTCTCATTAAAAACAGCAATGCACGTGGAGATGATATAATATAGCAGATCGACAGGCGTACAAAGCTGCTGGTGGTTGGCACCACAAAAACATCATGTAGGAGGCGCATCTTTCAGTTTGCAGTGCCACTTCAATTTCTGGTTGACGCATAAATGGATACTGAGAACAACCCATATCTTCTAAGTAGTTTACAGCCCGCTTATATATATTTGTTTTCAGGCAATGAACATGATCCACCTAATCTAAATCCAATAATTAGTTGTCATCCTCATTATTAAGACCGAATACCTTCTATTTTATTTTGTGTTAGTTCATCTTCACTTTCATGCAGACGTAGGATAGCAAATGTGTACAATATATGGTGTTCCAGTGCTACTTGCGTGTAGTTGCAAAGTAGTCACCAAAATATGGAGACGTTGGGTTGGTAACATACATTTTCATCTTCACTTTCATCCTCATTCACGGAGATGTTAGGTTGGTACACAAGCCAGCTGGCACTAGTAGAGATTTGGTCTTCAGCGCCACTATCTCATTATGGAGATGTTCGGTTGGTACACAAACCAGCTGGCACTAGTAGAGATTTGGTCTTCAGTACCACTATCTCATTATGGAGGCGTTAGGTTGGTACACAAGCGGGCCGCTGAAGACCAAATCTCTACTAGTGCCGACCGGCAATGTGTACCAACCGAACATCTCCATAATGAGGATGAAAGTGAAAAGTGAAAGTGAAGATGAAAATCCGACAGCGATAGTGGCACTTTGAATACCAAATCTCTACTAGTGCCCGGCCCGGCTTGTGTACCAAGACACCGATGATAGTGGCACTTGAAGACCAAATCTCTACTAGTGCAGCCGGCTTGTGTACCAACCGAACATCTCCATAATGAGGATGAAAGTGAAGGTGAAAGTGAAGATGAAAATCGACCTTTGTCTCTACTAGTGCCGACCGGCTTGTGTACCAATCGAACATCTCCATAATGAGGATGAAAGTGAAGGTGAAAGTGAAGATGAAAATAAATGTTTGCCAAGGCTGGCGGATTGTTGATTATAGCCATAACCAAGACTAACGGGGAAGGTTCACATCGGTGTCGGTTCGTGGCACAAACCGACACTAATGTGAACCGACATTGATACTAGGTCATCGATGTCGGGTTAGGTAACAAACCGACACTATACTAGGTCATCGGTTTCGGTTCATAGCCGACGGACACGATACAACAGCTGATGAACTCTGATTTTTCATTTTAATCTCTATATAAAACTTGTAACTAGGCTTTCTACTTCATACTAACTTTAAATTTGATTGTTTTTTCAAAAAAAATCTTAAATCATGCTCTGTTAATTTATTATATTGTTATAGCCATTATTTTATTTATCATTTCATGTCACTGTGATTTAAGTATTTAAATTTAATTTTTAAAAATGGTAACTTAAAATATCATTTTGGAACACTAAATGATTTTAGCTGAAAAAGTACGTATCGTCTGCCTTATCGAGGCGGGCCCGCTTACATTTGACTTGACTCTCTAAGGATCAAGGCTGCCCTCCGCGGACCAACACCGGTCTTTTTAAGCACTTTGTCCTCACTCATGCGCACCGGAAAAGACTTCGGTCGGTCACCCATCGCTCCAAGTCAAGCACACTTAACTTTGGGTTTTTATCGATTCGGACTTCGGAAAAAGAAGTTACAACTTGTTGGTATAAGTATTCTATCAACCTTATTAAGCTGCGGGTGGGGTGTCACAAAGTCATAAACATATAAGTTTATAACCCATCAAGATCTAAATTTTTTATTTTGGTCATTTGTTCATTTGATAAAGTGACAGTAGCATTGTTCACAAAATCTACTTATTTCTCGTGTAGTTTATGAAGCTACTAAGAGCGAGTTTAGTTAAGTGAAATATATTGGGTTTGGCTACTTTAGCACTTTTCGTTTGTATTTGGTAGTTATTGTCCAACCATGGACAAACTAGACTTAAAAAGATTCATCTCGGACTTTTCAGCCAAATTATGCAATTAGTTTTTATTTACCTATATTTAATGCTCCATTTATGCGTCAAAATATTTGATGTGGCCAGTCTTGTAGCACTTTTTCGGTTCACTTTTCAATTTGTCGGATGAAAAAATGACAAAACCAATAGTTGTAGATATTGAAAAGTTATGAAACTTTGTAGTTGGCAACTTTTATTTGAAATCATCTTGTTAGGGAAAGGTAGTATGCATTTTCTATAATTTGAAATTTTAATTTTTCAAATGACCTCAGATGGAAAAACATCCAAGATCTCGAACAGTTAACAAACTTTATAGATGACAACTTTTTGATTTAAAATCATCTTGTTACGCAAAAACTGTGTTTGAAATTTAGATTTTACAAACGACCTTGGATGGAAAACTACCGAAATAAAAGTTATGGATCTTGAAAAGTTATAAAACTTTGTTGTTGACAAGTTTTTTTATTTGAATTGGTTTAAGGTCTCAAATAATCAATTCACACTTTCGGTTTGGTCAAACAAAATGTAATATAAACACAAGTGCCAAAGGGGTGCAGTGGTAGAGGAGGGTACACATGATAGGAGGTCATAGGTTCGAATCCCACTAGCCGTGATTTTCGTGAAAAAATGTCATGATTTGTGACTTTTTCGTACCCTCCTCTAGCACTATAGCCCTTTGACGAGCTGATCGGTAGTGCCTTCTCAATTTTTTTTTTAAAAATCACTATTTTTTTCATTTATTTTTGGGACTTCCTGAAAACCACATTAGTGTCAGTTTAGAGGATCCGACAATGATGTCGTGTGGGTGTGCCAGTTCAAAATCCGGCACTGATGAGGAGTTTCGAATCGGCCCTGAAGACCAAATCTGTAGTAGTGTGGTTTCAACTAATAATTTAATAGTGTTCTGTAAGGTAAAATAAGCTAAAACAGGATGAAACATAGCCCAACCTATCGTTTACCCGTGTGTACCCGCATGACTCCGACACCGTCATCTGTTATCTACTACACCTATATAGAGAACCCCCACTAAGAAGTTTTGTCGACATTCAAGCATGCCACCTAAGCAGCCATTCTAATGCCCCACTAACCTTCAAACATACAAGCATGCCACCTAAGCAGCCCTAGTAACACCCCACTAACACTTTCAATTAATGATCTAGCAGATTAGTATTTTCTCATACCAAATCTATTCTTACACAAATTGAGAATTTTTGTGTTGTACATTAAGTTCCAAATATTATCCTACACTGGTTAGTGACCCATGTTTTCTTTTCGTGAAGTTGAAGATCTAACATTATCATGATGGTTTTTTTATTTAGTTCATTCTTTGAAATTACTTTTACATTGCTCTTAACTAGATTAAAGCTATTTTTGCATAACCGCAACAACGTGCGGAAATGCACCTAGTAATATAACTAATTAAAACCATGTGGCGTGGCCACACGACATAAATCAAAACACGCATTGCTTGCGGGGGAATTTCTTCCTTGCGTTGACTATAGTTATAATGGAAAGTGAAAAAAAAAATGAAATAAAATACTATTCTAGTTAGCATGGAATTAAGTTTACAAAAATATTTAATGATATGTTTATACAAATGATGGATGGTGGCATTTTATTTTGTCACCTAATTATTTGATGAGAACAAACTACATTATCCTCAAGATTTTGTGATGCAACTTGATATGAATTTTTGTTTCCTATTCGAGTGTAACCGCACAAACCGCCGCGAGGAGATAAGGAAGACACAAATAAAAACGGAAGCCATGCACCAAATATGCCATATAATGTGTGGGCAAAATAGTAATCTTCCTATCTCAAGGCATATCATCTGCGGCTATTGAGGGCGTGTGTTGACACCTGTTATAGCATAATTTTATAAATCAATTAACATGAAATAAGGGCTCAAGTCAAAGACCAAACATAAGTCTAGGGGTCTAACTAACATAATTCCACGAGTTTTGGTATTCTGTGACTTTCCACGGACTTGATAGATAAATGCCGAGAAGAATGGAGAAAGTTCCGAAATATATAAGACATATGATGACAAGACTTGACCGTGAAGTAACTCAACCCGAAAAGTGGACTAAAACATTCTAGAAGATACCGGAGAACACCGGAAAAAAGACGGGAAGCCGAGGGTGGCATGCCACCCCGGCGGCCACCGGTGCCAACTAGGCCGGCCGCCAGGTGGGCCACCCCTGTCAGCCTCTCCTTTCTAGGTCGGTTTACTACCGACTTTGAGGTTGTATCTACACCATTGTTGAAGGTCAGTTTGATCCAAGGGTTCACGTTCATCGCCATGTACTATATAAGAAGACCGGCTAACCCGGGGCTGAAATGAATCTCATTATCATATTCATTATCAACTCATACCCATCAAGTCCAAATAAAAAGTCTAGACCTAAGCCCTAGTTCATACTAGAAGTAGTTAGCTATCTAGCTAGTTCTAGTTGAAGATCATGTTCATCTTGAGTTCACGATAGTCAAGAAGTAGCAAGGATCATCGTTCTTGAGACTTCTCTCTTGTATTCGATCTGTAAGTACTATTATATTTAGAATACAATTGTTATGACTTTGATCTTTATAATTATTATATTCTTATTGATATGTGTTTATGCTTGCTATGATTATATGTTTAGTTTAGTAAGATTGCTTTATATTTTATACATGGAATTGTATAGCATCCATATAGATGATCACTATGTGGGTGATAAGCAATGTGTAAACGTGGTGTTTATACAACGTTTATACGCAATTGCACCCTACATTCCGGGCCGTGTGGTAGATCGCGGGGAGTGACAAAGTCTGTTGAGTCCTTTGGAATCCACCCTCGAATGTAGGACTAGTCGAGTTTATTATTACGATAATGATCAAGTTTAGTCCTTGGTTGTTATTGGTAATGCTTGCCATGTGTAGAAGTAATCCAACCTTGCCATGATAGCTAGATGTATTGCACTAATTGTAGTATTCATTTGACATATATGATTAGGAGTATCTTAGGAATATTCATTCTATTCTTTCTATAATATGTTAATAGCTCGTATGATACTAGAGGCATATGATGATCTTAGGCTTGGGTATATATCATTTATATATTTATCTTTATCCTGTGACTTATCTGTTGAGTAATGTTAGATGCATATGGCTACTACGCATTGTACAACTGTAAGTGGATCTCATAAATAAATCACAATATAAATCATTAGATATCCTTTCTCTCTACTTTCCATAGACTCCTTCCCTGTGGTAAAATATAAATACGATACGGATTACTCCCGGTGAAGTGCTACAATTGGTATTTCTATCTGTGGCGCTTGCGGATATCATGTTCATTCTTTTATCAAGGCCAATCAACAAATACCATGCCTCGCATTTCTTTGAGCGTTATTGCTAGGGTGACGGACTAGTGTATAGGTAATGCCTAGAAATGAGTGGTATACCTTGAGTACATATCTGTTGAGATTAACTCCACTATGGATAATGATGCTAAGTTTACACCCCACTACTAACACCGCCTAACTCCGCTTTGTTGGATCATGAGGTTAATCCCATATCCAAGCTAACATGATTAGATAGAATCCCATATATATTTCTTTCGCCTTCCTAATTGGGATCGTGTAAGAAATATCAACAAATGTTTGGGAGATGGCACCGAGGGTGGCCCATCTTCTTCGGCTATGTTGGTAAAAATTATCCCACGAAATATAAATGTATAATCCGCATGTTTAACAGATCTTGGTGAGCACTTCACCCGGGAGAGGGTTTTAAATATCGAATCCACGGGGAGAATGGTGTGAGAATAATGAGACTAAACTAAATCCACGAGACTATAGAAAGGTCCGGAGAATATAAAGGTTGAGAAGATGTCTATGGTTGTCTAGTTTATATCCTTGTAAGGCTTGAAGATATTTCTTAATGGGAACGTACTCAAAGGAAAGCAGGGACAAAACATGCAATCCTCCAGTAACTAGGTCCTACTTGGCCTATCCAACGGGATGTGGACTCCAAAGGAATCAATGGTACTTGTCACTACCACGAACTACCATGCTCAGGAAGGTTGGGTGTATTTACGAGTTATCTAGCCCAAACACCATGCTTGCACTAGGGGTAACAACTTCAACTCAAGAGCGACAAGAATTGAAGTACTCTAATAAAGAGTCGTAAACCGAAAGAAATATAGACAAGTAAACTTACTTAAATATAAGGTTGATCCACCAAAGAAGTCTCAAGATCAAGTGCAACAAAGCCTTTGATCCCGAGAGGTACATGCGTAGAGGAGTCACCGATAGATCCGGTACTTCATCTTCTTCTCCTCTACTTCACTCTTTATCTCTCAAGAATAGATCTAGTCACTCTCATGGGGTACTAAGATATATCTCTCAACTTGATCTCAGCTCTTCTAATTAGAGAGGTATGGCTCTAGCTGTTGATCGAGTCGAGTCCGATGAATAATGATTTTCATGCTTAGGTCGAGGTAGGGTCATCCTTATATAGTCATGGTCGATGAATATGGACCCTTGGATCAAACCGACCTTCAATAACGGTATAGATACAACCTCAAAGTCGATTTGAAACCGACCTAAGAAGATGAGGTGACATCTTGTCCCCACCTGGCGGCCGCTAGGGTTTTGTGGCACAATGGTATCAGGCTTCTCCTGGTGTTTTCTGGTGTCTTCTAGAATATTTTAGTTCACTTTTTGGATTAAAATTCACCACTGATTAATCTTCTTATCAAATGGGAAATAATCTCTCGGGTTTTACCGACATTTACCCGTCAAGTCGTGAAAAGATATAAATCACCAAAACTTGTGGAATTATGTTAGTAAAGCCCCTAATCTATGTTTATATTCATTTTATATCTTTATTATATGTTTAATTGAGTTATAAAAGTATGGCTTAAGAGGTGTCAACAAGCTCCCCACACTTAGGCTTTTACTCGTCTCGAAAAAAGGATGGATATAGCAAAGATGTAAATTAAGACATCAAACATAAAACAATTTCATGGTCATACTTATATTTGCAGGATTCATTGTATCTATCAAGAACTTTGAAAATTTGAAGAACTGAATAGTCGAAATAGAGTATCTTTTTCCTTCAACCAAATCGGTTGGAGTTTTTGTAATGATTTTTGAAAAGAAACATAGCTTACCTTCTTCTTTTTTGTGGCACTCTCAAAGCACTCACTATATTTGTATGTGGTATTTTTGGATCCTCACAAAGCACATATGACTAATACCCTTAGAAACATATTACTTCTAATAAAGCTTTATTTGGAGTTTCAGGTTTGTCAAGGACATAGCATACTTACCTTGCATGTATTTGCAACGCCAAAACCGGATCCGAGGAGAGACATTCTCTTAGATCAAGATGTGCATGTGTGTGGATAAAATGATGGTTATTCTAATTCTACTATGCTCTTGTAAACTTCTCTCTTTTTTTATATAAAATATTTTTTGTAAGAAAGGTCATGGGCTATTTTTATTCTTTCTTTTTGCTTCTTTTTCTTAGAGAGGTGAGCTCTACTCGCTCTAGACTTGTGTCTTTTATTTCCTCTCTTTTAAAAGATCCGGGTTCTACTCACCCTCGGACACTTGTCCATTTTTCATCTCTTCTCTCTTTTCTCTTTCTCTTTCTCTTCTCTTTTTTTATATACTATTTTTGTATAGCCGATGCCTTGCTTTACAAAAATAATGGGACATGAAATTTAGAGAGATAAAAAAACTGAGCATATAAATTTTTTGATGTATAACAACATGTTGTGCGTACTCTCGAGAATGAGAGCGGCATATATGTGGGTGTACGTGATCTTGATCTTTAGAGAATGACAAGTCTCTCAACTCAGTCACGAGGACTTGACAAAGCTCAACACAAAACAAATAACTTTATGGCTGGTTTTTCAAAACTTGTAGCATGTATGGCTTTAGTAGGATGTAACAATTACCACAAAGAAGAGGTAAAGCTATCAATTAATATTTTTGAAATAAATTCTCCAGCCGAAAAAGATATCAAGAATCAAGTTCTCATTATTCTTCTATCTCATATTCCACAAAAACTTAAGTAACTTGAGATCCTTATCAAATTAAGTTCCCAACAGTAAATTGGTTCAACCATGAAAAAGTATCATGTAAGTCTAACTTTGAATAAAGCATATCAATATTTTTCTTTTATTATTATGTTAAGCATATTAGCAAAAGGTTCAAAACTGACAAAACAGAGGACAAAATGTGAATGAAAGCAAAGTTCGGAGATCAAACCGAGAGTCGGAGAAATTTGGGGACGAGGGAGGCGATGGCCCGGCGGTCGCCGTGATCTTCTCTGGCGGCCGCCAGAGACTTGTGGCCCAACGACTCAAGCTTCATCGTGTTGGATCCTTGTTCTGTGTACTTTGTTTTGCTCTCGCTTTTGGGTTCGGTTTCGTTGTTCTTGACGCTCGTACTTGTCTCTCCCACACTATCTTTTATTATCCTTTATTCAAAAACATAGTGGAGACAAGAAAATATATACAAAAATATAGAAAAATAAAACTGAGACAATGGATCAACATTTATTAAAAAGGGGAGAGAACTCTTTATTTATTCCCAAACCAAGCTAACAAATTGACTCGAATGCAAACTTGAATCGAAAGCAAATTGACTCAAAAACTGACTCGATGCTAAGCAAATTGACTCGACACGAAGATGAGTGCTCTTATATCCTGAGCTTACTACATCTTCTCACAAAGCTTATTAAGAATACGCTCAAGGACACCAACTCTCTTAACTAATGCCGCATTATCTTTCTCTACAACATCAGGACATCTAGTGGTGTAACTCTAATTTTCATGCTCAATGCTAAGAAAGTTTTTCATGTGAACGTATTCAAAGACGAAGTTCAGCCATTGTCATCCTTCCCGGCTTCACCATGAGCTCCGCGGCTTCCCTGGGCTAGATGAACCTAACTTTATCCGGAGTAGCACGCACACCACTAAGGGTGAGACGAGAATCAGTATAGCTATTCTTCCTGATGTTGCCAAACTTGTCCCACTGGACATTGGCAAGCTTCTCGTTGCGTCCGAGAGCATGGAGCTTAGTGCCCTCTAGCACCGGGACCTTCCTCTTCATTGCTTCTTCACGGCGGGAAGCAAGCATACGCCGGGCTAAGAGTTGAGCTTGTGCAAGCTTGGGTTCAGATGGTGGTGGATTAACGACAGCAAGAGGCTTAGGCATGTATGGGACTATTGCTTTGGAGGTTGATGGGGGTGCAGTGGATGAAGTTGGCGCCACCATGGTAGGATCGTAGACAACCATACAGGTGTCGGTGTTCTCCATGACTAAAATTGGTGGTGCTGGTCGTCGGTCTTTTGAGAGGTGAATGAGATAAGATCGAATGATCATGGGGCTCCTTTATATAGGCAGGATGTCTTGGATAGGAGGTAAGGATTTGTAATACTTTCCTACGTGAATGGCTCCAAAATGTTCATCATTACAATGGGCAAGTTCTAGAGTGTTCGTGGAACAAAAATGGAAACGGGAGGAGACACTGGGCCGGCGGCCGCCATGCCAAATCACGGCGGCCGCCAGTGCCTTAGTGCACACTGGATCGCCCTTTTTCCCACGGTCTAATACCCCTATTCTAATTGTAATGCTTATACTTTTGGCCCATAAAAATAAATCCTACGTAAATTAAGTCCCATGGTTAGGATAAACCATAAACCCCATTACATCTAATTCCTCGGGCTTATCGGCTCATAGAAAATTTTAAGACGTTGGCCATTTACCTTGAATAACTTACCTTCAGAGTCCTGGAGAGTGATTGCTCCATGTGATGATGAATTTACTACCTTGAAAGGTCCTTCCCATTTACTCCGAAGCTTTCCATGCCCGAATAATTTAACCCCTCGTACTTAAAAAGTAATACCTGATCTCCCGGGTGAAAGTCTTTATCTTAATCTTCTTGTCATGCCACTTCTTAGTTCTTTCCTTGTAGATCTTGGCATTATGATAAGCTTTCTCTCTCCATTCATCCAACTCTGATAGTTGCATCTTCCTCTTCACTCCTGCGGCTTCAAGATCCATATTCCATCTCTTGATTGCCCAAAGAGCTTTGAACTCTAACTCCACGAGGCAAGTAACGTGTTTTGCCGTAGACAAGTTGATATGGAGTCATTCCGATTGGTGTCTTGTAGGCTGTCCCGTATGCCCATAGTGCTTCTGGAAGTCTATCCTTCCACTTAGCTCCCATTTCTTCAACTGTTTTCTGTAAGATGTTCTTGATTTGTTTATTTGAAGTCTCCGCTTGCCTACTTGTTTGAGGGTGGTAAGCTGTGGCAATATTGTGACGAACTCCATGTTTTGTTAAATAGCGTCGAAATTTTCTGTCAATGAAATGGCTTCCTCCATCACTAATTTCCATTCGTGGTACTCCAAATCTTGGGAATATAGTCTCTTCAAACATCCTTATTGAGCTCCTGTCATCTGCTGATTTGCATGGCAAGGCTTCAACCCATTTTGAAACGTAATCAACTGCTACTAAGATATGTTCATAATTTCCGGATTTTGGAAATGGTCCCATGTAATCAATACCCCAGACATCAAAGATCTATATCTGGAGATTGGTTGTTAGAGGCATAGCATCTCTTGCATTGATATTTCCATGCCTCGACAAGCTCCACATCTTCTGGATGAAATCTTTTGTGTCTTGATACATGGTTGGCCACAAAAATCTTGCTTGCCAAATCTTTGCATGTGTTCTGAATGCCCCATAATGTTCTGAATGCCCCATAATGTCCTGCATATGGTGATGAGTGACATCTTTTAATGATCTAGAGTCCTTCTTCTGTTGGCACACATCTCCTGAGCAGCCCGTCGGAGCAAACTCTAAAGAGGTATGGCTCATCCCATAGGTGGTGACGACTCTCATACATAAGCTTCTTTTTATCTGCACCTGGTGCTACATATCCTGCAACCATAAAATTAACAAGATCTCGCATACCGGGGATCGATATGGGTTATCCGATAGAACATATCGTCCCCGAGTGAGTCATTAATGGGCAATTCTTGTGATTTTTCAAAATGCGTTCTTGAAAATGATCAGTAATAGAATTTTCTACTCCTTTCTTATCTTTAATTTCTAAATCAAATTCTTGAAGTAACAAAATCCATCTTATCAAACGAGGTTTAGCATCTTTCTTGGTGAGCAAATATTTCAAAGCAAAGATGATCGGTGTAAACAATCACTTTAGCTCCTACCTAGTAAAATCTAAACTTATCTATAGCATAAACAACTGGTAGCAACTCTTTCTCGGTGGTAGCATAATTAAGTTGTGGTCCAAATCAAAGTTTTACTAGCATAAGCAATGGCATGATGCTTTTTGTCTTTGGTTTGCCCTAACACTGCTCGTATAGCATAGTCACTGGCATCACACATAATTTCAAAAGGTAAAGACCAATTAGGGGGTTGGATGATTGGTGCAGAAACAAGAGCCTTTTTTCAAAGTTTCAAAAGCTTTTAGACAAGCATCATCAAAAACAAAGGGAGCATCCTTGGCTAATAGGCTGGTAAGTGGTCTAGCAATATGTGAAAAATCTTTTATAAATCTACGATAGAAACCAACATGGCCTAGAAAACCTTATCTAAGTTTTCTAGACAATCATCAAAAAAGTTTCCACAAACGAGAAAAATCATCCATGAAAACTTCCATAATCTCTTCAATCATTTCGAAAAAATATAGACATCATACATCTTTGAAAAGAAGGGTGCATTACATAACCCAAAAGACATATTCTTCTATAAGCATAAGTTCCATATGGGCATGTAAAAGTGGTTTTGCTCGATCACTAAGATGGATTGGGCTTTGGTGATACCTAGAATATCCATCAAGGAAACAAAAGCAAGAATGATTTGCCAATCATTCTAACATCTCATCAATGAAAGGCAATGGGAAGTGGTCCTTCTTTGTAGCCTTGTTTAGCTTTCTATAATCTATGCACATTCTCCATCCCGTGACAGTTCTTTGAGGAATTAACTCATTCTTATCATTTTTAACAACCGTCATGCCTCCCTTCTTAGGCACAACTTGATCAGGGCTTACCCACTCGCTTTGTGGCACAAGATATATAATTCCGACGTGTAACAACTTAAGAACTTCCTTTTTTTAACTACATCTCTCATCGCATTGTTGAGTCTACGCTGAGGCTCTATAGATGGGGGTATATCTGGATATGTAGGAATACGATGAATGCAGAGAGCAGGACTAATTCCTTTTAGGTCTTCGAGTGAATAGCCTAAGGCTGAGCGATGTTTTTCTAAGACAGTTATCGGCTTAAGAGTCTGTTCTTGAGTAAGTTTATCATTTATGATTATAGGAGACTCGGATCTTGATTGAGGAAAGCATAGGTGAGGCCTGGTGGTAAAGGTTTAAGTTCAATAGGAGGTCTAGGTGGGTTCTCAAATTCATCTAGAGGTTCTCAAGTGGTAGGATCTTCATCCTCCACTTCAATGAAGAACTCAATCGTCCTCATAATTAGACTCCACAAAATATTCTACAGAAGCCTCTTTAACTTCCTCCATAGGGTCTGGTTCTGGACAAGACTTGGTTTTAGCATGAATGGCTTGGACTATAGGCAATGAAAGTCTAAGATCCTGGCCTAGCTGAAAATCTAATTCTCCAGGTTGTCCTTCAAAAGTAAGCCTTTCTATTGGTTGTCCTATCAGTAGGTCAAACTCCATGATATCAAAGATATAAAAGTTAAGATGTATCATGGTGTTATTAACCTTTATTGGTAAAACATAAAGAATTCCTGAACTTTGGACAATTTGTCATGAAGAGCTTAATAATAATTTTGTAGTGGGACTCAATGGCATGTTTTTTAGAAGGTCATGAGCAAAAGACAATGCCATCATATTAATTCCCACAATAGGATTGTAGAGAGCATCAAAAGTGTCTTTATCAATTTGGCAACGAATAGGTACGAAGGTGAATCCAAATGGATTAATCGGAGGAAAGCTCTGATTCTTCTAACCATTCGCTACATATGATTGAGACAAGCTCTTACGTGGTTCCTTTTAGATGAGACTGGTCGGAAGGGTTTATAGGATAAGGTTGTGATGTTTTAGCCTTCTAAGGTTCTAGTCGATATCTCGAGGCATTTCCATAATCTGTAATGAGATCATCCTCGATATCGAGTAAGAAGTCGAGATCGAAGTGACCTCTGGTTCTTCTTGTTCTAAAAGTTCTGGATCAGCTGGTGGTTGTAAGGGATTTGGAGTGGAATTGGCTTCAAAAAATCCTTCATCTTCTATTTCTTCTATTTGTAAGCGTTTTCTTGCAGTTGGATCATCCTCCTTGTTTTCCACTATTTTGTTTAAGACAACTATACATTCAGGGGATTGAAAGGTGAATGAAGGATCCATTTGCGAGAGGTGTTCAAGTATTTTCTAGATTTTCTATTCAGACCAATATAAAAATGTTGAATTAAAACATGATCCGGTATGGCTAGATTAGGTCCGGATTTGCAAAGAAGATCAAAACCCTCCCAAAGAGGCACTCAAAGATTCATTATTGAAATTACTTTTACATTGCCCTTAACTAGATTAAAGCTATTTTTTGCATAACCAACAACAACGTGTGGGAAATGCACCTAGTAATATAACTAATTAAAACCATGTGCGTGGCCACACGACATAAATCAAAAACGGCGTTCTTTGCGGGGAATTTCTTCCTTGCGTTGACTATAGTTATAATGGAAAGTGAAAAAAAAAAAAAGAAATAAAATACTATTCTAGTTAGCATGGAATTAAGTTTACATAAATATTTAATGATATGTTTATACAAATGTTGGATGGTGGCATTTTATTTTGTCACCTAATTATTTGATGAAAACAAACTACATTATCCTCAAGATTTTTGATGCAACTTGATATGAATTTTTTGTTTCCTATTCAGAGTGTAACCGCACAAACCGCATAGGAGATAAGGAAAACACGAATAAAAACGGAAGCCATGCACCAAATATGCCATATAGTGTGTGGGCAAAATAGTAATCTTCCTATCTGGGGCATATCATCCGCGGCTATTGAGGGCGTGTTTGGGAGAGGGCACTGAGGGTGGCCCATCTTCTTCGGCTATGTTGGTAAAAGTTATCCCACAGAAATATAAATGTATAATCCGCAAGCGAACAGATACTGGTGAGCACTTCACCCGGGAGAGGGTTTTAAATATCGAATCCACAGGGAGAATGGTGTGAGAATAATGAGACTAAACTAAATCACTGAGACTATAGAAAGGTCTGGAGAATATAAAGGTTGAGAAGATGTCTATGGTTGTCTAGTTTATATCCTTGTAAGGCTTGAAGATATTTCTTAATGGGGGGCGTACTCAAAGGAAAGTAGGGACGAAACGTGCAATCCTCCAGTAACTAGGTCCTACTTGGCCTATCCTACGGGATGTGGACTTCAAAGGAATCAATGGTAATGTCACTACCACGAACTACCACGCTCCTAAGGTAGGGTGTATTTACGAGTTATCTAGCCCAAACACCATGCTTGCACTAGGGTAACAACTTCGACTCAAGAGCGACAAGAATTGAAGTACTCTAATAAAGAGTCGTAAACCGAAAGAAATATAGATAAGTAAACTTACTTAAATATAAGGTTGATCCACCAAAGAAGTCTCAAGATCAAGTGCAACAAAGCCTTTGATCCCGGAGGTACAAGCGTAGAGGAGTCACCGACAGATCCGGTACTTCATCTTCTTCTCCTCTACTTCACTCTTTATCTCTCAAGAATAGATCTAGTCACTCTCGTGGGGTAGTAAGATATATCTCTCAACTTGATCTCAGCTCTTCTAATTAGAGGTATGGCTCTAGCTGTTGATCAGAGTCGAGTCTGATGAATAATGATTTTCATGCTTAGGTCAGAGGTAGGGTCATCCTTATATAGTCATGGTCGATGAATATGGACCCTTGGATCAAACCGACCTTCAATAACGGTATAGATACAACCTCAAAGTCGGTTTGAAACCGACCTAAGAAGATGAGACCTGGCGGCCGGCCTAATTCTCCCTGGTGGCCGCTAGGGTTTTGTGGCACAATGGTGTCAGGCTTCTCCTGGTGTTTTCTGGTGTCTTCTAATGTTTTAGTGCACTTTTTGGATTGAAATTCACCATTGATTAATCTTCTTATCAAATGGGAAATCATCTCTGGGTTTTACCGGCATTTAACTGTCAAGTCCCTGAAAAGATATAAATCACCAAAACTTATGGAACTATGTTAGTAAAGCCCATCTATATTTATATTCATTTTATATCTTTATTATATGTTTAATTGAGTTATAAAAGTATGGCCTAAGAGGTGTCAACAGGCTACAACCTCTCATGTTTGATGTGCAATTACTGTTTTACGGGCTCGGGTCGCACGCCGCTCAAAGCACCCATGGGCTCGGCTCCCAAAAAACGGTGGTATAGCCGTTTTTTAGAGACCGGCATGGCTGGGGTCACCGCTCCCGTCTCCCACCAACCGCCATCACGAAGAGCTTCACCGGTGTGCGCATATCGCCATGGCCACGACCTCTGCCTCCGGCGAGCGCGACGCTGACCATGGCCGCGACCTCCGCTTCGGAACGCACGACGTTGACCATGGTCGCGACCTCTCGCTTCGGGACGCGCGGCGCTCGCCATGGCGAAGAGTTAGATGTTTAATCTTTTCTTTCTAGCTAATTTTCAACTTCAGCCTTTATGTTCTGTGATGGAAATGTGATTTTTGATTTATGTGCTATTTACCATGCCTTCTTAGGAAATTCATAGAAAAATAATTACTAGGGTTTTTGCCATGATAATTTTTGTACATGCCTTTGTTACTGTTATGAAGCTTTTAATGTTCATGGTTAGGCAGTTTCATACATTTCATAGTACAAAGTATTTTCATGCCTAGTTTTAGTGCTAGCTTGCCATTTTTGTGTAGGACAGTATATGCATGATTTTGCCATGAAATTTTTTTATGGTAGGCTTCTTAGACCAGTAGAATGCTCTGGTAATTTTTGTAGATTTTTCTAAGGTGTTTATGTATTTATCATTTTTGTGTTGCATAGAAAATACCCTAGAAATGCATGTTTATAGTAGGGCAAGGTGTATTGGTAATTTTACTAGTTGTTCCTAGCATGGATAGGACCTGTTGGTATACTTAGTTTGATAGCCTTGGCTGTTTGGCAGATTTTTATTCGTAGCATTTATATGATTTATAGTGTGCATGTGTAGTGTTTGATAGATCATATCATTTTATGTGATTTAGTTTATCCTTTGGCTTGATCAGCAGGTTATTTTGAGGCTTTATGGTCTTATTTGCTTGCTGGTCAAATTTGGTAAGAGTTGCATGCTTGGTTAGAGAGTTATAGGAGTTGCATGTTGCTTGTTAGGATAAAACAGAGCCTCTGTTTTTGCTGTTTTCGAAGCTGTAGATGTTAGAATCAGGTGGGGAGCGTAGGGAATGTTTTGTAGATAATTCTGTTAGCTTTCCAATGAGTATTTGTTTGCTGCATTTGGAGTTATAGAACTCCCTGTGTGACTGTTTTAGTAACAGCATGTCTAGCTGCCATTTTCAGCATTTAGTGAAATAGGGTGTCTGCTTGATGTAAATTTCTAGGGTTCTTGTGTAGTTATAATCGTGTTTCAACGGAAGAGATATCCACTTACTAGTATCATTCATCATAATGCATTCATCCATCATTCTAGTTTATTTTTATGCAAGTATATCTTTGTGCATTCGTATTATTCACTCGTGCATGTGCATGCATCATCTCAGGATCGGAGGAGTTAGTTCGGGAGGAGATCAAGGAGCAGGAGGCCAACCTTCATCATCTCGAGTGCAGCCAAAAGACCCCACAAGAGAAGGAGGACCGTGACTCCAGCTTCCAGAAGACTCTAAACTTCTTCCTACTACTTTTCTGAGGCAAGCCCCGGTGCATGCTGAACTTCCCTATGCTTTCTGAATTAACTTGTTGAGTCCTTTTATGAATGCTTTGCATTAAGTGTAAGATACGAGTGAAACCGTTGCTGCACAGATATCCTTGCTGAAGTTGTCCTATCCTAATTAGGGGTCTAGGTTAAATAAATGCTCAGTTATGATGATTGCGAAGAAATGCTGATTTCCGGTCACTTGTGAGGATTGTCGTTGGGTTAATCACGTTGGTGGTTGGCAAGCTCTTCCGCCGAGAACTCGGTTAATAAAACATGTTTAGATTGGATGGATATTGTGTCTTCCATCCGATCGATTAAGGACTAATCTCTTTGTCGAAAGCTTCAGTCGGAAGTTGAACGCACCTGTTCATATAGTAGGCTCCGCTGGATCGTGAGCCACGAAGCTTGTGGGAATGTTAGGGGTCGGTACTTGTACGCTTAATGTCCCTCCTTGGCGTGGTCGGTTGGGTTTGATCGGGCGCAAGCAGAGGCGCACGAAGCGTCGTCTTCGTTGCCTGCTCACTTGGTGGCTGTTGACGGTCGTTAACTACCTATTTTATACCGTCAACATTAGTATAAATCTACCAAAATATAATAGCAATAGCGCTTTGAGCTAACCATTTCCACAAGTTTTGGTACTTCACCTGTTTTGCAGGGCAATGTTGGAAACATATACATTTTGGGCCAAAAGGAAAGGAAAACATATAAAAGATAACAAGGCCTAAATGGACATAAGCAAAGCAAGGAGAAGAGAGAAGAAAAGCCCATAAAATATCAATATCCAAACACAAGCCCAAGAGGTCGAGGCCCGAATCCAACATGAAATGATAAACGGGCCGCAGGACATGGGTTCAATGTTTTGGGCATAACTTTCTCATACGAAATCTGATTTCAACGAACGAATACTCGAAACGAAGCTAACTCCGAGGCCCACGTGCTCATGCAAAGTTTCAGCCCAAACGGAGATCATATTGGTGCGCGCACACCTTAGGGTGCGCCCGCACCCTCGTGCGGAGGCCAAACGGCCCATCTTCGTCCCCGGCCCATCTCGACCTGAAAAGTCCGGAGGCGGTGTTTGCTTGCCCGTAAGACAAGGTGCGGGATTAGTACCAAATGGCTTAGCCAAGATAGGATCCCATGGTGAAGGTCCTATAAATAGATGGGCACTCCCTCACTTGTAACACACACCAATTCCAAGGGCAAGAGTCTCTCCCTCTCCTCTAAGAGAGCTCTCCCCTCTACTCTTGAGCAACATTCCAATGGGCTTAGGCCCTAGCTAGTGGTAGTAGAGTGATCGGCGGAGGAGAGATGTGAAGGGCTGAGAGCGGGGAAGTGCCGGATTTGTCGGTGTCTCCCCAACCTTGTACCTCGGTGGATTCGGGCTTAGCTCCTTCACGGGATCTTGGCTAAGTAAGCTTCCACGGTTCTGATAATCTTTATTGTCTTTTGTTTATCCACGATTTATCTACTTGTTTGCGGGATCGATAGTCGTACCTTCGGGTCGTAACTCTTGGAGAAGGAACTCTTTGACCGGGGAACCTTGATCGACCCAAGAGTTGTGGATGGTAGTGCAAACATGGTGTTTGGGCTAGCGTTCACCTATCTTTTGCGAAGCATCCCACGGTTGAGGGGTAGGCGGGTGGGTCGTGACAAGCCTTGACCGTCCCTCGAAATCCCCCCACGTTCGGCTGTGACGTAGAGCTAATTGCCGGAAGCTGCCCAGTTGGGCGTTGGCCGGTGCCCGAAGTGAACAAGTAGCTATGGAGACTGGCTAACCATAGACCCTAAAGGTGTAGGGACCCTTCTCGATAATCCTCCCCATCTTTGGCCTTGTGTGTCCTTGGGCGAACTAGTTAGGAGAGAGTACCTCCGTTCCTCGTGGAAAATACGATATCCTGAATATTTCCGGGTGAAAGCTACAACGACAATTACAGACGCTATGGATTCTTCTCAAGCGACGTTAAGAAACGTCAACAAGCTTTCGGCGCCGTTGCCGGGAACGGTTGCTATTATCTTCAAACCTAGTTCATCCTCGTATCTATCTACTTAAAAAAATCAAAATAGTTATTTGTTTTCTCTTTTCAAAATGAAGCCAACCAATCATTTTCAAAATCCTTCGCTTCAACGGAGGAGTTCATAGAGCCGCAATCTTTTTCAAAACCAAAACTTTCATCTAGCTATGAACTCCACCCATATTTAAAATTCATTGTTCTAGGCAGACCCTTTCTCTGGCTACCACACCAAAAACCCATGTAGCCACCTATAAGTTTTCGAGGAGATATGTGCGTGCTTAAGCATTCCCGCATGACACAAGAAAATATCATGTGGACGTTGTTTCCGTTCTCTCAAAGGGAGAGCAGAACAATGGTACACTAATGTCGTAGGAAGTTTGAATGGGGATTGGAAAGAACTCAAAGACAATTTCTGTCTAGCATTTTTCCCCATCAACACCCTACCAAGGACAATCCTCGATTTCGAGCAGGACGAGATGGAGTCCATAGGTGCAGCCTGGGCCAGGTTCACAATGTTAATACATGCTAGCCCAGACTTGTCATTACCCGATAGTGTGCTTTTGCATATCTTTTGTTCGGGTCTTGATATAGACACTGCCCTATGCCTTGACATGACCGCCGGAGGGTCGTTTGCACGTAAACCTACAACGGAACAGAGGAAAATCCTAGATCACATCCTAGAGAAGCATGCTTCTCCCATTGTAGAACCTACTCCCCTCCATAGCAAGGGCATGTCAAGTTTTGAGGAGCCCTCATCAGTTGAACCATTCCCCGTACCATCATTAGAACCGACTGTTGAGCCCTCTCCCGAACCACGAACACCGAAGGAAGGGATGCTTTATCCTTCGGAGTTCCCGATCAAATTCGAGGATCATGGGAGAACCTTGAACCTTCTATGGCACGAATGGAGCAAATGGAGCACAGCTCCAGCTAAGGAATCTTCCTCTAACATGAAACCTTCAAAAGAATGGTTAATGGAGGTGAAACGTTCTTCTGAAGCAATACAGATTCTTTCACCTTCCACGACCATACCTTGTTCATTACGAGGAAATTCCTTAGATGCCCTACACAACCCCACAATAGAGGCGAATATCATATCACAATATCTTGCGGAAACCCTTTTGGGTAATATACCACTAGCCTCGACTGATAGACTCTTCAAGGGTCAATTCGGCCTCATCTTTGCATGTTGTGGGATTGCTAGGGCCGTGCCAATAAAAATTCATGAAACCAAGGTTCACTTAGACTTCTATATCTATCCCATCCTCGACTTTGATCTTCTCATAGGCTACCCTCTCGAGAAGCTTTTTCATGAAAAACCTAAAGAGGAGAGCCATGATAAGAAATTGGGAAAGAATGCTTGTGCCTCTCACTTAGAAATCCCAAAGGCGAAGCGTCTTCCCAACCAAAACCATTTCAAGGAGGCGAAGTTCACAACTCCATTCAATTCACCTAAGTTGCTTTCGCATCTTAGTGAAACAAAACACTCGTCGTCCTCACTCGAACACGAGATGTGTCCTTCGGCCAACAAAAACGTTGTTCTTGACAAAGATCAAGATTCAACGTTCGTTCTTCATAACACATCTTGTGAGGATAAAACCTCATGCGCCATGGACATGCACGAAGCAACAACTCTTAAGACCAAGCATGAACCTGCTATTGAGCATGTCAAGTTTTCGTTCGAAACTGCTCATGATACATACTCACCTTTGGGTTTTCCAGAGTTTGTTTTGCTTCTAGCCGAGTGCACCTATTTAGGATCACAACCACCTCTTGATCCTTGTTGCTAAACTTTTTAAGAGGATGGTTGTTGATGCTTATGTTTATCATAAACATTGCAAATCTCGTAGTAGCACGATGACGCTAACCTTGCAAAATTAAGCGTAACACTAACTTCTTAGTGGTGAGACTGGGAACTTCACCACCTTTCATAGCTGCAAGATGAATTCCCACGGTCAAGCTTACGACCATAAGCAAAGCACTGCCGAGAGATAACCCTAACCGTAAAAAAAAAAAAGAAGAATAATTCTCCCTTGTTGTTTTCATAAAAAAAAAGAGCGTAAAAAGTTTTTCTCTTTCTCTTATTAATAAAAAAGCAAGAACATGTTATCAAGTAAGTATGCACCTTCGGGTATTCTTGTCGCTAACCATTTCAGTGGAGAACGATTAAGAAGATCAAAAGAGGCATGCAATGCTTGAAAACATGGGGCCAACATCCGCACAAAAAAAAAAAACGATGGTGAATAAAAGATGATGTCACCCTGCCTTTGCTTGAAAAAAAGAAGGAAAGAAAAAAAAGAGAGAGAATATTGATAGAAAAAAAAAAAGAGAGAGAAAAAAGGATTGAAAAAAAGAGAGTGTTTTCGAAAAGAAAAAAAAAATATATATATAAAAAATAAGAGAAAAGAGGAGCAAAGTGGCCCCACATAGTCAAGATAAATACCAATGTGCCACCTAACTCCACCCGTCATTGCTACCACAAGCAAGATGGTTCGCCTCTCATCCTTTGTCGCTACCATCAAGACCCATGGCCCATACACACGTGTGTGTGGCCTAGCCTTGAGGTGCACTGGGCGAGGCCATCACGCTGCATCCGCAGCAGATGCTTCATCCGTAGATGTTGCGGGTAAGTATATCCGGTATGCAAGGGAAATAAATGTTCACCAACACTCTTCACTCATTTTTGTCTCCATAGTACCAAAAACTTCATGCTTCCCCATGTTTATGTTTTATGCTCAGGATTGAATGTTGTCACATAGGCCTATGTGGCACATTCATTGACTTTTTAGATTAAGCATGGTGCTTAGGCTAAAATAGCCTTCTTTAATCAAAATTCGACATGGTGTTGAATCTTGGTTAAATGATCTCGTAGCTTTGTTTTCATAAACAATGAGAAGTAATTTATGATGGAGGTGAATCAAGGCTATGCTTACACCGCTTCTTTATGATTAGCCTTGCTTGAGTGATGCTGTTGTGAACAAATAAAATAAAATAAAGTTCTCACAATAAAGGCTCTACGATGTTCATGCTGACAGAGCCATCTGTTTTTTGTTCTTTTGTTTTGTTTTCTTGTTTTTGAATAAAAACCAAGTACAAGACCAAGTGTGGGGAGACCTCCCAACACAATGAACAAACTTCCGAGATCTCCCAACACAATGCACAAACACCGAAAGCAATTCACGATGAAGAAGGACGAGACGAACGACTACCATTAACTCCTTCCTCTTCAAACGGTGGTTTGTGCAAAACTCTCGCTCTCACATCTCACAAAAAGTTTTGAAGTTTAAATTTGAACATATCAAAAAGACAAAGCTTTTGAGGCCCCATCTCCATGCTATCCTATGATAAAATTTGCGTACTCTTTATTCCTCGCTAATATTCCTATAACTTGTGAGCTATCTATCATAGGGACCCCATGTTATCTAAGTAATTGGAGTATGTGATATAGCTGGATGATTTGAACCTTGCTCTTTTATATGAACTTGGGATTTGTTTTCAAAATTCAAAATTCAAATAGCATGCTCCTCAATGATATGCAAATTCCTACCAGAGCCATATCAAGTTTATCAAGTGCAAAAAACTATCACACATATGCTGCTTATCTTTGCATTGAGCTTGTGTCAAGTCTTGTTGACCCTTGTTGAGATCGTTGTCATGCCCCCAAGATCAAGAATCACGTACACTCCACATATACCCAGCTATTCCTACACCGGAATACGCTAAAACATGCTTCCGTCCGTCCACCATACAAAAAGCTCTACTCCTACACCGGGAGTAGACAAAAAAAAGAAGAAGAAGAGATATCTTAGAAAAAAAAAATACTCCATGCTTTACCGTATAGTGATCTCTACATTTGTGCTTCAAAGAGACATGGCTACGAAAAAAAAATAGGGACACATGAAGGTCCCATGAGAAAAAAGAGTTGGACACATGAAGGTCCAAGATTTTTATAAAAAAAAAAGAAAAATGATGAGCACATGAAGGCTCATGCAAAAAAAAAAAAAATAGCCATGTTCTCAAGAATAAAGTTTTATCATAAGAGAGATCACACATATCACGGAGTATAGTATAGGTTCCACTTTATTATATCCACACACACATGCACTTCTTGATCTAGGGTATGCCATCCTTCTCCTCGGATCCGAGCTTTGACCGAAAGCAACATATGCAGAGTAAGTATGCCTTCATCTCTTTCCCTACCCAAAGATCCATATAAGCTTTGTAGAAGCAGAAAAAAAAAAAAGGCAAAACTTTGATATGCCTTGGTGAGGAACCAAACACAAACTTGAGTGATCCGAAAGTGAATCATTCAAGGAGCTAAGCTATATTTACCTTTTCAAAATCAAATGAAAACCCAAGTTCCTACACTTATTTGAAGCAAGGGGATTTGAATCTGTGTTGTTCCATAATTCAATTACCCAAGATTAACATGGTAGACACATCAAAAAGTTCACAAGTGCAGGTGAAGCTTGGAATAACTTGCATGCAAAAGTTACATATCAAGGAGATGACCCATCTTAGTCCTCAACCTTTACTCGAGGACGAGCAAAGGACTAAGTGTGGGGAGTTTGTTGACGGTCGTTAACTACCTATTTTATACCGTCAACATTAGTATAAATCTACCAAAACATAATAGCAATAGCGCTTTGAGCTAACCATTTCCACAAGTTTTGGTACTTCACTTGTTTTGCGAGGGCAATGTTGGAAACATATACATTTTGGGCCAAAAAGGAAAGGAAAACATATAAAAGATAACAAGGCCCTAAATGGACATAAGCAAAGCAAGGAGAAGAGAGGAGAAAAGCCCATAAAATATTAATATCCAAACACAAGCCCAAGAGGTCGAGGCCCGAATCCAACATGAAATGATAAACGGGCCGCAGGACATGGGTTCAATGTTTTGGGCATAACTTTCTCATACGAAATCTGATTTCAGTGAACAAATACTCAAAACGAAGCTAACTCCGAGGCCCACATGCTCATGTAAAGTTTCAGCCCAAACGGAGATCATATTGGTGCGCCCGCACCCTCGCGGAGGCCAAAACGGCCCATCTTCGCCCCGGGCGCCCATCTCGACCTGAAAAGTTTGGAGGCGGTGTTTGCTTGCCCGTAAGACGGTGCGGGATTAGTACCAAATGGCTTAGCCAAGATAGGATCCCATGGTGAAGGTCCTATAAATAGATGGACACTCCCTCACTTGTAACACACACCAATTCCAAGGGCAAGAGTCTCTCCCTCTCCTCTAAGAGAGCTCTCCCCTCTACTCTTGAGCAACATTCCAATGGGCTTAGGCCCTAGCTAGTGGTAGTAGAGTGATCGGGCGGAGGAGAGATGTGAAGGGCCGAGAGCGGGAAGTGCCGGATTTGTCGGTGTCTCCCTAACCTTGTACCTCGGTGGATTCGGGCTTAGCTCGTTCACGGGATCTTGGCTAAGTAAGCTTCCACGGTTCTCGATAATCTTTATTGTCTTTTGTTTATCCACGATTTATCTACTTGTTTGCGGGATCGATAGTCGTACCTTCGGTCGTAACTCTTGGAGAAGGAACTCTTTGACCGGGAACCTTGATCGACCCAAGAGTTGTGGATGGTAGTGCAAACGTGGTGTTTGGGCTAGCGTTCACCTATCTTTTGCAAAGCATCCCACGGTTGAGGGGGTAGGCGGCCGGGTCGCGTGACAAGCCTTGACCGCCCCTCGAAATCCCCACGCTCGGGCGCGGACGTAGAGCTAATTGCCTAAGCGCCCGGTTGGGCGTTGGCCGGTGCCTCGAAGTGAACAAGTAGCTATGGAGACCGGCTAACCATAGACCCTAAAGGTGTAGGGACCCTTCTCGATAATCCTCCCCATCTTTGGCCTTGTGTGTCCTTGGGCGAACTAGTTAGGAGAGAGTACCTCCGTTCCTCGTGGAAAAATACGATACCCTCGCATATTTTTCGGTGAAAGCTACAACGACAATTCCAGACGCTATGATTCTTCTTCGCGACGTTAAGAAACGCCAACAAAGGGCTCGAGAGGAGGGGGTTGCCGACAGTCCGAGACATACGCCCCTAACGCCTTGAAGTGATTAGGTCCGGCATAGCGCCAGTAGGCCCAATGTATGACAAGGTATTTCGCCACCGGGTCGATGTCGATTCGAATCGCCATCTCTCTTGGATAGTGAGAACCCGTCTCTCCGCGACATCCGTAGTCCTAATATCACAATAATGGTTACTTTATCATGCCGCTGATGTTAAAATGTTGATCAAGTTACTTATATTGTTATTTATATATCGTTGAGCATATGTCTTTAATCTTGACTATACAGACTTATGGTTTATGTAAGTAATAACAACCTTTTAATTTGGAGGAACCGGAGTAGTATGTGTAGGCGCACTAATCAACCTTATTTCGAAATTAAATGTGAGTCAACCAGCTCCGTGATAAAGCCAAGCATACTCCTTGGAGTCTTTTCCTTATTTTCCGGTTTAAGACGGGTAAGTCTTGCGGAGTACAATTGAGTACTCACGGGTTAATTCCCCGATGTTGCAGGTGACTCCGCCTAGCATGGTTTGATCCAATTTGTGATGTGTCAGGGTTGAAGAATAATGCCTAGGGCATGGCAGTCTCCATATTTCCCCGTCTCTTGCTATTACAGGGTGACATTATATTGGCACTACCTTATTTTATTTCCACTGTACAACTATCTTGTTTTCGAAACCTATTGCTTCCGCACTCTGAATTACTTTCAAATAAATGTGTACATCGCACTCTGATTATAATATACTTGAATTTGGTTTGAGATACCTGCGGATTGGGACTACTGAGCTCAACGATCTTGGTTGTATTGTTGATGAGTTTGAAATCACTCGAGATTTCTAGAATACCGGGTTTATATGGACTCAAGTGTAGATCACATTTGCTTCGCAATTGCGAATTATACTTGATTTCTTATAAATTGGTCGGCTCACACAAAGAAAGATTTTAAAGTAGTCTAATAATGCCTCATCTTTAGTTTTCAAAGAAGTAAATATAGCAAAATCTAGAAGCATCATGAATTAACGTCATGAAATGTCTGTTTCCACACACCATTCATCTCACATAGATCAGAATGTATGAGTTCTAGAGGTGTCAAGTGTCTTTCCTCCACTGCCTTGTGAGGCTTTCGAGGTTGCTTAGATTGCATACAATTATGACACTTAGAACCTTTGGTAATGGTGAACTCTAGAACTAGCCGCAAGCTAGATAGATGTGACACCAAAATTCACATGACATAGACGAGAATGCCAAACACTTGAATTATCATTAATTGTGCCACAAACCCGATTCACTCGACTTATTACAAAAATCTCGCCAAACTTAGGCGAAACAAACCTCCGAACCATAGCCTTCACCAATAAATTATCCATGCTTAGACATAACTACTTTATTAGACTCCAACGCTACCTTAAACCCATCTCTTAAAAGAAGGGAAACACTAACAAGGTTCTTACGAATGGTAGGGATATGTTGCACGTTCTTTAGTTGCACTATCTTCCCTGAAGTAAACTTCGGATCTACCATGCCAACACCACGAACGTAAGCATGTGACTCATTCCCCAATAGAAAGGATGAACCTTGGAACTCATAATAAGAAGAAAATAAAGAGATGTCAGCACACACACAAGAATATTAGCACCTGTATCAACCCACCAACTTGGTGATTGAAACACTTATAGTACGATAGGAACATTATTGTACTCATCATCAGCATTGCTAATAGTCACGAGGTTGACGTTCTTATTTTTCCCATCGGAAAAGTGACCAAGCTCTCCACTAGTGAAGCAAGGCACATCATATTGTTTTCCTTCTTCTCGGTGGTAGTTGTTAATTTGGCATTGGAAGATTTATTCCTACCTTTGGTCTTGCCATGTGGGTTTTCGTGACACTAAATTCGCGCCCGAATGGCTCTCGTTCCCCCTTCTCAATAGTGTTCTTTTCCGAATCTTTTCCTCAACATTAAGAGATGCTATCAGGTTTTCAACTGATATTTTCTAGCTCTTCTATGAAGAAGGCAACTTAGCATTAATGCATACGGCTACAAACTCGTCGGGTATGACACACTTAAGGAGTTCAAGTTCTTTTGCCATGTGCTGAACCTCATGAGCTTGCTTGATCAGATCGGTTAGCAACCATCTTGTAGTCATTAAAGCTCTCCATAATGTACAACTTAGAATATATATCTGATGGTTGCATTCAGTTGATAGTGTTGCCCCCTGGAATCTTCTCCGATCTTCTCTAGAGATATTTCCCTCGTGCAAGCCAACAATAATCCAAAACATTTAAGCCTCAGAGCCGCAGCATGGCCTTAACTCGCCGCCTCTTAAAATATGTACTAGAAAAAAATTTCTAGCCTCAAAGACGTCGCTGAAAAAAGCCATAGTTAAATCAAGAAAAAAGGCTATAATAAGGTTTTTGGATTGTTGAGACATTAGGCAATTTTCGATTAATTTCATAAAAATAAATCATGATGAACTGAAAGCAGCTAGATTAAACATGTGAAGCATACCAAAGATAACACAAAAGCATATCAAGATCATAGCATGATTCAACATCATATAGCATAACATGATCATACCAACTAGTGTAAACATGTGCATCATACTAGCATGACTTAGCATCATATAACAAAGCATATCATGATCTAAAAGCATATAGCGAAGCATGACATGATCCAATAGTATATAAGAAAGCATGATCATGGCAACCGATGTAAACATAGCGGTTCATACACCGCATGCATTGAACATGATGAACAATAAGATTAGAACACGATGTAATACCCGCCATGTAGAAGTACTTGGTGGTGTTGATGCAGATGACGATCGCGCAAGCTTAGTCGATGGGTGTTCCTTGTTGATGATCTCGCGTGCGAGCCTTATGACGACGGGATGACGACCGATGAAGAGAAACTACCGTGGAAGATTTGAGAGCAAATCACGCGAAGAGCGCTTCCCAAAGACCTTATTCGATAGACGGGATGGAAAGACTATACAAATATGGTAGCGAGAAAAGGAAAATATTATTTTTACTACTTTAGGATTTTCAAATTAGAAGGGTGTTGACACCTCTTAAAGCTCTATTTTTATATCTCAACTAAACATATAATAAGGGTATAAAATGAATAAATACATAGAATAAGTATTTTACTAACACAGTTCCACAAGTTTTGATGATTTATATCTTTTCGTGGGGACTTAACGTGTAAATGCCGGAAAATTCAGAGATAACCACCAAATAATAAGAAGATTTACCACTGGTGAATTTTGATCCAAAAAGTGAACTAAAACATTCTAGAAGACACTAGAAGACACCAGGAAGAACCTGACACCCTAGGCCCACCATGGCCTGGCGGCCGCCAGAGAGGATAAGGCCGGCCGCCAGGTGGGACCCATAGGTCAGCCTCATCTTCTTAGGTCGGTTTCAAACTGAATTTGAGGTTGTATCTACACCGTTATTGAAGGTCGGTTTGATCCAAGGGTCAGTATTCATCGGCCACGACTATATAAGGATGACCCTACCTCTAGCCTTAGGCATGAAAATCATTATTCATCATACTCGACTCTGATCAACAGCTAGAGCCATACCTCTCTAATTAGAAGAGCTAAGATCAAGTTGAGAGAGATTAGTAGAAAGTAGAGAGATAGATCAAAGAACTTAATTAGAGTTCTAGATCTGTTCTTGAGAGATAAAGAGTAGAGTAGAGGAGAAGAAGAGGAAGTACCGGATGGGCTTCTGTGACTCCTCTACGCTTGTACCTCTGGGATCAAAGGCTTCATTGCACTTGATCTTGAGACTTCTTTGGTGGATCAACCTTATATTTGAGTAAGATCACTTGACTTTATTTCTTTCGGTTTACGATTCATTAGAGTACTTTGATTCTTGTCGCTCTTGAATTGAAGTTGTTATTCTTAGTGCAAACGTGGTGTTTGGACTAGATAACTCGTAAATACACCCTACCTTACTGAGTGTGGTAGTTCGTGGTAGTGACAGTACCATTAATTCCATTGTATTCCATCTCCCGTTGGATAGGACTAGTAGGAACCAGTTGCTGGGAGAATAGTAAGTTTTGACCTTACTTTCTCTTGAGTGCATCCCCATTAAGAAATATCTTCAAGCCTTACAAGGATATAAACTAGACAACCATAGAAATCTTCTCACATTTTATCTATACTCCAGTTCCTTCCTATAATCTCAGGGATTTAGTTTTGTCTCATTACCTTCACACCAATCTCCCCGTGGATTCGATATTTAAAACCCTCTCCCCGGGTGAAGTGGTCATCGATCTGTTAAACTTGCAGACTATACAAATTATAAATAATTCTCAGTAGGATAACTTTTAACAACAAGCATTTCTCGCGCCGTTGCTAGGGAGGACGGTTTTGCTTGAATACGTGAGCTAAACTAAATCTTGTATTATATCATTAGTATAGATTTTTCTTTTTATCTTTTTAAAACCACTATCCAAATGGATAATACCCCCTTTACCAATACTTGGCACCCAACGGGCAAGCTTGTAGACCTGTGCTATCATCTCAACCTATTCAAGCTGGTTCTTATGAGTTTCGCCCTAGGTTGATAGAGATGGTCCAAAACCATACATTCTCAGGAGAATTAGACGAAAACCCTTTCCTTCATCTCCAAACTTTCGAGGAGACATGTAAATGCCTCCATATTGAAGGCATGTCCCCTCGAAACTATCTCTTCGGACGCTCTTTCCACTCTCTTTGAAAGGAAAAGCTCGCCAAAGGGGTACAATAGAAATAAAGAGAGAATGGGTGGCAATTGGGAAACTTGCTTAAATGAATTTTGTGCGCATTTCTTTCCCATGTCCAAACTAGTTAACTTTAGGCTCTCGATCCTATCCTCCAAACAGAAGGATAATGAATCTTTGAGTGCCTACTGGGAGCGGTATGATCTTCTTTCCAAATCTGGACCTAATCTAGCCATACCAGACCATGTTCTAATTCAACATTTCTATATTGGTCTCAAATAGAAAATCTAGAAAAATATTTGAACACCTCTGCAAATGGATCCTTCATTCACCTTTCAATCCCCTGAATGCAAAGCTGTTTTAAATAAAATAGTGGAAAACAAGGAGGATGATCCAACTGTAGGGAAATATTTAAAGTTAAAAGAAATAATAGAAGAAGAAGGATTAGCTGAACCTAATTCTATTCCAAATTCTTCACAAACTCCAGGTAATCCAGAACCTTTAGAAGAACCAGAGGTCACTTCGATCTCTAACTTCTTACTCGATATCGAGGATGATCTCTTTACTGATTATGGAAACACCTTGAGATTTCGATTAAAATCTCAGAAGATTCAAACATCACAATCTTATCCTTTAGACCTTTCTGATGTAGAACATTTAAAAGGAACTACAGAAGAGCTTGTCTCAATCATAAGTAGCGAATGGACAGAGGAATCGAAACTTTCCTCCGATGTAATCCGATTGGATTCTCCTTCTGTACCTATTTGTTGCCAAATTAATAAAGACCCTTTTGATGCTCTTTACAATCCTATTGTGGGAATAAATATGAGTAAATTGCACTCGTGGGTGCCTAAACTATTTAGCGTGTAAATGATAGGTACTCCAACTAAAAACGTAACTTCCGGGTACTTTCGAACTATACTTTAGTAACTTTTGGGTACTTCAACTAAAAACCATAACGCCTAGGTACTCGAACTATACTTTTCGTAACTTCGGGTACTAGCTTTTTTGTGAAAACCCCTTCCCAAATCTTTTCCCAATCCTGATCCTGGGCGTCCGGCCGCATCGTTAGCTTCGCGCAGAACCTTCGGCAAACAAGACGCGTTCGCGGCCAACCTCGGCATGCCGATGTCCGCCCTCGGGGCCATGGCTCCGCCACGTAGGTTCGACATCGCCACCGTGCACGAATCTCACGCTAGCTGTGCCATGGGCCCGCTGGTAACGCGGTGCGCCCGGGCGTGCGTCGTGCTACGGGCATCCCACGCGACGCTCGTGTCGCCGCAGATCGACTGCCGCCATCGCGGTAGCTCGACCGAGGTGTCGCCGCTGAAGCAGCTCACGAGACAGCGTACCTCGCCGCCGCCATCTCGGGCGCCGGGAAGGACGCCGTGACACCGCGGGCGGGCGGCACTACCGGCCACGGAAAGCCAGAGAGCTCGCGCTCTATGGTGCAATGCACCATGGACCTCCAGTGAGGATCGCATGTCATGCCCGGAGGCCGTCGTTGTGCGCTTGATGTCTAGGGGTGGCGGTCGTGCAGGGAAGGCGTTGAGGCCCGAGGGTGTTGAGGTGGCCACGCATAAGGCGGTGAGGGTGATGCGGTCCGTGGCCGCATGTGGCCACGATGGCGGTGGTGCATCATCATCCCGACGACGGCGCTCATCACCCGTTGACCGCTATCCCGATATCCGCCCCCGCGCAGCGCCAGCCGCGTGGTTCTTCGACCGCACATCCGATCACGGGGCTAAACCCGAGCAAGAACGTGGCCATGAATGCCACGGCCGCGCCACGCACATCGTGGGTCGCCCACGCCGCCGCCCGTGGTGGCGCCGCATGGACAGCCGATACCATCACCGACGCGCCCATGCCGCCGGGTGGAGCACCCGCGCCCGCGACACGGACCCTCTGGCGCGGCGGAGCGCGCCCGCGCCCAAGACACACGGCCGGGCGACCCCTCCCGCTCCACGCGCAAAATCCGGTGCTCCCGCCCATGCCTGGCGGAGACCGCGTCCAATGCCGAGTCGGACCAGAATGGGAAAAAGATTTGGGAAGGGTTTTTTCACAAAAAAAAAGATACTCGGTTACTTAAAGTATAGTTCCAAAGATCTAGACGCTACATTTTTAGTTGAAGTACCTAGAAGTTACTAAAGTATAGTTCAAGTACCCGGTTACGCTTTTTAGTTAGAGTACCTATTTGTTACATGCTAAATAGTTTAGGTACCCACAGTGCAATTTACTCAATAAATATCATGGCGTTATCTTTTGCTCATGAACTTCCCAAAAATATGCCAGACGCTCGCTACGGACATGTCTGTAAAGCCAGACATTTAGAGACCCTAATGGCTGACGCTGCGTGCGGCGACTATAGATGCCCTCAACGCGCGACTGTAGAGGCCTTTTTTTACGTAGTGCTTTTCTTGTCTTATTTTATATCGCTTAGCTGCTTCACTCTAACCCTTCTTATCACCTTCGTTCACCCTACATATTATTATTTTCTAGCTGTTGCTTCCCTTGGGCTAAATATAAATAACGATACTTTGGAATACTCGTAGGTGAAGTGCTACAGCAGTATATTCTGTGTGGTTGTGGAATCACCAATAGTCATAAGATATACCCTCAGATATTTCTGGCACTAATGCCGGGATAGGTTCTATATCTATTTCTAGTGACGACGTTAAGAATACCAACAACTACCTAGTTGTGGGATTTACTCATGAACAAGTGTCATGGCTTGTGCAGCGTCTTGATTGCCTCACCCGCTCTCCCTCATGGTCCAGAAGGAGCTCTTGCATTGCCTTTTCATGAGAGAGGGTGGAGTTAGCGTGGAAGCTGCTGTAGGCGTCCTTGGGCGCCGTGGAAGGCATCTTTCGTCGATCTATGAACCCCATCTGCTATATCACTAGCAACTCCCCACTTAGAGACTGGCGTGATGTGGCAATGTTGGTTGTGTCCTTGGCTGAGGCAGCAATGGCAACTGTACTATATGTAGTATCTTGTCTGCGAACCACTTCTACCTCTTGCCAATGGTTGTGTGTTTGTACGGGAGACGCCAGGAATTATGGCGCCAAATAAATAGAGTCCATCTGCTGTCTGTCTCGTGATCAGACCCGATGTCCGTTTCTCTTTATTGTATCTTGTCATATAGTACTGGGCACAGATCAAGACTCGTGTAGTACTCCGTATGTAGGAGTATGTGGCTATGTGCTGCTGCCTTTGTTACCTCTGTACCTGATTGAACAATGCAGGAAGTACAGCAGGTTCACCACGCCGAGAGCAGCCATCAACCAGAAAAAATAGTCCAGGTGCCCCTTGTTCAGGTCATCAGGGATCCACCCAGGCTTGCCGTTGCGCGTCGTGACGGCCGCGACGGCGGCGAGCACGGCAGAGTTGAAGTAGTTGCCTGCGGCGACGGCGAGGTGCGCAAGGGCCGTGCCGAGGCTCTTCATGCCGTCCGGCGACTGATCGTAGAAGAACTCAAGGATGCCGATGGCCGTGAACACCTCGCCCGCGCCGAGCACTGCGAACGCCGGCGCCTGCCACATGATGCTCATCGACGGCTGCCTGCTGTCCGCCGCTGCGTGGGCGAGCGACAGCCGCCTGGCCTCGACTAGCGCCGCGTACACCATACCAGCGACCGACAGAGCGAGGCCGACACCCAGGCGCTGCAGCTGAGACAGGCCCCGCTCCTTGCCCGTGGCACGCCGGGCCAGCGGCACCAGCACTCTGTCGTAGATGGGTATGCAGAACATGACGCTGATTACGTCGAAGAATGCAAGGGACGCCGGGGGCAGAGTGAACGGCCCGACTTGGTTGTCCATGGTCTCCCCTTGCTCGATGAAGGTCGACGACATCTGTGCGGTGACAGCGAAGAAGAGCACCATCGACACCCACACGGGGAACATCCGGAGCACCATCTTCAGCTCATCAACCTGAGACACCGTGCAGAGTCTCCATGGGCTTGTCGGTTCTTTCTCGCCGTCGCCGGAGGATGGCGGTATAACGGCAGCCTTGTCAAGGAACCTGAGCACTTAAACAACATTTTGATCGATGTACACATAGTGAGTATGCTGACATATTTGGATGTACTTACTACAAGTTGATTACCTGAATTGACTCGTATGTTCAATCTTGCAATGGTTTCCTTCAGTTGTGGATGGCATTTGATGCAGGGAAGAGCTGTCTTGAGGTAAGACCAAACGGTAGTTCCTGACAGCAGCAACAAGCACCTGCGAGACTCTTGTCAGAGGGCTCCCTTGCACTCTCTGGTACCTGTAAACCTTCCTACCGGCGACGAACACAGCAAGTCCAGACAGCATGAGCACCGTCGGTATGCCAAACCCGGCTCCCCACCCAATGTTGTCCTGCACCCAGACGACCACAGTCGCAGACAGCAGGGAGCCGATGTTAACCGAGAAGTAGTACCAGTTGAAGAAGGAACCCTTTGTCACCCGCTCCACTGGGTCAGACGCGTCAAACTGATCGGCACCTAGCGCGCAGACACATGGCTTAATCCCACCATTGCCGAGAGCAACGAGGTACAGACCCAGGTACGCGGTGAGCCTGTGAATGCCACGGTTGTAGGACAAGCCCATCAGCATTGGAAGAAGAGCTGAACCAGTGAGGATCATCATCCCCGGCAATGGCAACAGAACAGAGTCTGTCAGAGTTTCAAACAAACGGAGCATGATTGCATCGCTTACTTACTATGACGTATATGGAGAGGAAGATTGCTATTGTCCGGTATCGTCCCCAGAACGTGTCGGCCAAAAACGCTCCGATGAGTGGCGTGAAGAATGAGGTCCCAATCCAGGTCGACACGGTCGTCGCAGCATCGACGTTGCTCTCCTTGAGCACACCGGTGAGGTAAGTGACCAAGTTCTTTGCGATCCCGAAGAAGGCCACAGATTCAGTGAATTCAGCAGCTTGTTCAAACAGCTCAATTTGGTTAATAGGCTAGGTTAAACAAGCAACACAAAGTAATTAGCGATTCTTGTAGCGTGCCGCGGTACCTATAACAAAGAAGCATGCTTTCCAATTCCCAGTCGTCTGCTTCCGAGCAGGCAGGTTGCTAATATCAACCGTTCCGTCGCTAGTAAACTCAGAAGTTTCATTCTGAACGGGAGAACCAGAAGGAAGTCTGTTATACTGAAATATTTTACATCCAAGCTTCGGGTAGCTAGGATATGATTGCTAGAGGAACATCAACTAAAAATATCTTGAAGATGTATCACCTGTAGTGGCAGGCCATGGATCAGTGGCCTCTCCTCATCTTGTGCATCCATGGGATTGAATCGATTAGGTGGAATCAGCGATGGAGGGAGGGAGACAGACCTGAATCTTGATGACAGGGGAGGATAAACCAAGCGAGGAGGTGTTCACGGTGGACCAGCGGCTATTGCTGCAGGAGCAAGCAGGCTTAGTAGTAGTGACGATACAGCAGCGTGGAGGAGCGGTAGCCAAGTACCGTACCAAACCTGTTGAAGCAGAGCTTCTCAATTGTTTCCAAAATATCACCCTGCAAAGAGCATCTCTAAGAGGTCCCTTAAAAAGTCAACCCTCAAAAACTTATTATTAGAGGCCCTCTTAAACTAATTGTACCCTAAAATCAGCTTCATCCATAGTAGCTCCCTAATATTTCCGCCTCCAATAATAGTGACACATTAGTTAGTTGGATCAGAGATCATATCGAATTACTAGTTGTAGAAGAGATTAGAAATGGCCAGCACAAACGTGCTCACGAGCAAATAATGAGAGAAGTATCGTCCAAACGAGACATAAAATAATACTCCATCCATCCCAAATTTTAAGTCGCTTTTACTTTTTAGGTTCGCCTATTTAGTTATACATCTAGATACAATAATATGTTTAGATACATAACTAAATAGATGAACCTAAAAAATCAAAGTGACTTATAATTTAGAATGGAGAGAGTACTGTGCAAGCGATGACACCAACCCTACGGGGTCATAGGCAGATATTTGCTCGCCTCACAGGGTTGTTGTGTGTGTCACTACCCATAGAGTACGACGCTCCAGCAGGCACTATAGATATTGCCATATATACGGGCGGTAGGTGTTGTCGATGGGATTGATTGACTAGTAGTAATATAATACTGCCCACGGCAAACACGTGGACGGATGCATCTATTTCTTTGACACAGCGCAAACAGGCCGTTACAGTATTACTCCCTCCGTACCATGGAGTTTGTCGTTTTGACTTTTGAATTTCATGTTTGACCATCCGTTTTATTCAAAATATTTATAAAAATTATAAAATAAATTAATCCATATTCAAGTATCTTTATTAATAAAATAAGTCACAACAAAATAAATTATATTTATGTAAAAAATTGAATAAGACGAAGCATTAAAAAAAAGATGGCACGGAATCCGGGGTGACAAACTCAAGAGGGACGGAGGGAGTAGCTAGGATACTCAACTATTTTTTTTTTTTTGAAGGAATAGGATACTCAATTATTGCACCACTAAAAATAGGATTAAGTCAAACCAGATCAAGTTTAACAAATTATGTATGTTGACGTTGAGTAGTGGATTGCATCACATATGAGCTAGCATGTCCATTGTTGACAAATAAGCTGATGGCAGCAAAAGCGCAGCGGACCACTGAAACCCATCCAAAGACTGGTTAGACCGATATTAGACCAGTCTCAATGGGGTTTCATGAGTGTTTCATGCACATTAAATACACCCCATTTGAGACAGAAATAGAGTTTCACCATGCAACTATGCAATTAAACCATTCAATGAGAGAGAGGTTGTGGGACCCCCGAGCCTATGAAACTGTGCAATAAAACTGTGCATTGATGAAGACGTCTCTTTAATGCCAAAGTTTCACATCTTGAAAACCGGGAGGTGAAACTCTCCATTGAGACTGGTCTTAAACCCATTATTAGCCTAGCAGACCCTCGAACCATTAGAAAACCTGCCAGGAAGAAGCACGTGGAGGTTGATATAGGATCCGCAAGGCCGAGACATGACGAACAACCGAGGTATAGGTAGAAACAAAAGTAGCAAAATATGGTATGCGTTGTGTTTTTGACGATTGAAAGTTATAGCGGGGTGGTCTTATCCTAGTAGAAAAGAATTCCAAAATGTATTCTCTAAGTTTCACACATTGAAAATAGAGTCAAAACTTATATTTTTTAGAGGTTGAAAAGTGGAATTGTTCTCAAAACAAAGGCATCTTCCTATTCTTAGATCTTAGTACGGAGTTTTCTATGGAGTTTACAAAAACAAAGTGTATAGGTCACTTTCACTACCGGGCCACAGGCCCTACCGAGAGCTAGGATCTCTACCGAGAGCCCAATCGCCATCTCTCGATAGATCAGGTTTGTATCGAGAGCCACTCGAGAAACAAAGCTCTCGGTAGAGACACCTCTACCGAGAGCCCAACGCTCGGTAAAGTGGAGCTCTCAGTAGACTATGAGTTTACCGAGAGTCCCACCGCCGGTAAAGAGGGCTCTCGGTACACATTTCGTACACCGAGAGTCGGCCCTCCGTAAAGATCCGTGCTTGGTGGCGTTGACGGCCCCGGGTCTGCAGAGGCCTAACGCCCCTATGTCGTCAACTCTACCGAGAGCTTATTTAGGCACTCGGTAGACTATGAGTGAGTCTACCGAGCGCTTAGTTGTGGCCCCCGGTGAAATAATTTTACCGAGAGCTGGCCTCGCCCCTCGGTAGAGTTTGGTATTTTTTCCTACAATCACCACCACCAATAGATGTATCTAAAGTCACATATACAAACTTGCATAATTTAAAGTCACATAAATAAACTTGCATAATTTAAAGTCACATATAACAAACTTGCATAATTTAAAGTCACATAAACAAACTTGCATAATTTAAAACAAGTCATTACAATCAAAAGATGTTCTACTATAACTACAAGTTCACTTTGCCGCGGTCTTGTTCTGACTAATACATCCTCCTTTGCTTCACAACTACGACGACATGGTTTACTCACGATGTTTAACCGTCTTTGGATGTCTTCTTGGGTCTCCAATCTTACGAGCAACCACCTTTGCCCGATATCCATCTCAGTAAGTGTTGGCATTGGATTAGCCCATGACCAAACATAACCCAATCGAGACATTGCCCTGGTAAGAATGGATGCATAACTACATGCAAATAGCGTAGGTCATGTCATACACTTGAACCTGTAATTATTGGAAAAAAAAAAAGCGTGAGAACATATCGAGAATACCACATCATTTCTAAATATAATCTAGGTGATAAATTAACATATAGAGATTACCACATCATTTTTGTTCCTCCGAGCCATGCTTGCAGCCAACCCCTCAACATCATCACTCATGTTCCTATTTTTAGCTGTCATCAACAATGAGGAGAATGTAGGCAGAGTGTACCCATTTTCTTCAAGCTTCTGTACACATCCCATGACAACATATTTTTGTGCAACCGCCGGTTGGTCCGTGGGTGATTTTATTCCAACCACTGAGATTTGTATAGGATTTCTACTTCTCCTCCTAGGGGCGATGAAAAAGCTAATTCAACACTGAACTTGTCGACCTAATTGACTATTAAGATCATGATAGTGTTGGACGTCCACTTGGTCAACCCCAAGTATGAGAGAGTGTGTTTAAGCCAGGTGATTTGGTCAATTCCCTGCAATACATTTAAAAATCATATAAATGGTAAATATACATATACAAATGTATTTTACAAATTGATTATAAACATATACTTATACAAATATACTTACTATTACTGGAACACTAGGCACTATGGTGGGTAGAGTTCTTGGATCAAGGTCGAATCCATGGGTCGTAAAGTGGACAAAGAAAACCTATGACTTCCGGTGGAAGATTACGTCCATCCATCTTACATAAAAGAAGTAGAAACTAGTTTTAATTTTTTTTGCAACTTAACTACTAGTATCATTATATACCACAACACATATTTTTAAAAAACATAGCACTATATACCGAAACACAGTTAACGGGCGGTGGAGGGCATGGACGGACGACGGTGGATGGCGTCGGGGCTCGCGTATGGCGGGGGAGGGAGTTGGGGCTCTCGAATGGCGGTGGACGGTGTCGGGGCTCGTAGACGGTGGTGGATGGTGTGGAGGAGGGTGTTGACACCTGTTATAGCATAATATTACTAGTCAACTAAACATGAAATAAGGGCTTAAAACGAATATCAACATAAGTTTAGGGGCTTTACTTACATAATTTCACGAGCTTTGGTGATTTATATCTTTTCGGGATTAAACGGATAAAAGCGGATAAGAACGGTGAGAAACCAAAGAGTTTACATCCCATACGATGACAAGACTTGACCGTGAAGTTAATCAACCCAAAAAGTGGACTAAAACATTCTAGAAGACACCGAAGACACCAGGACGAAGGAGACATGGTTGTGGCCCGTGGTCCCGGCGATCGCCGAGCCCATCCATGGCGGCACCGCCATGTGGGTCCCACATGTCGACCTCTCCTTTCTATGGCGGTTTACCAATCGACAATGAGGTTGCATCTATACCATTGTTCAAGGTCGGTTTGATCCAATGGTCATCGCTCATCGCCAAGGCCTATATAAGGCCCCCCTTACCCCCAGGGTTAAACCCTAATTCATTATTCAACTCAATACACAACAGGATGAGGCCTGACCTCTCCTCTCTAGTTCCAATCTAGATTAGAATACCATGTAGAACTAGAAGCCCTAGAGTGAGTTGAAGAGCAAAGCATCAAGTTGAGAGATTAGATCTATAGTACACCCCAAGAGAGTGACTAGATCTAGTCTTGAGAGCTAAAGAGTGGGTAGAGGAGAAGAAGGGGAAGCATTGGACTTGTCGGTGACTACTCTATGCTTGTACCTCTGGGATCAAAGGCCTCGTGGCACCTGATCCTGAGACTTCTATAGTGGATCAACTTCTTGTTTGAGTAAGTAATTGTGTTCTTATTATTCTTATTGTTCACAACTCTTATTTGAGTACTTTAATCTGTAGGACGCTATAGATTAGAGGGGTAGCTTAGGTTTAGGCTTGGTGCTTAGACCGAGGTTGCTTGTGAATGCACCCTACCTTCCGGAGCGTGGTAGTTCATGGTAGCGACAGTACCATTGATTCCTTTGGAGTCCACATCCCGTTGGATAGGCCAAGCAGGACCCTGTTGCTGGAGGATTGCATGTTTCGTCCATGTTTTCCTTTGAGTACGTCCCCTTAAGACAATATCAACATTGCTTACAAGGATAAGAACTAGACAACCGTAGGAATCTCCTTACCTCTTTATCCTCTCAAGTCCTTGATTGCTGCTCAGGGATTAGTTATATGCCTCAGTTATCTTCACATCATTCTCCCTGTGGATTCGATATTAAAACCCTCTCCCGGGTGAAGTGCTTACCGGTATCCGTTCGCTTGTGGATTATACAAACTATAAATATTTCTGTAGGCTTATCAAATACCAACAAGCATTTTACGGCGCCGTTGTCGGGAGAATGGTTCTTTGAGAAAACATTGAGTATAACTAATCTTGTACCATACCTTAGTGTAGTTTTTCTTTTTATATTTTCTCTTCTTTTTATATCTTTTTGGGATCCTCGGATTCCGCACCTATCTTTATGATGCACCCATAAGCACAAGCCTCAGGACACTAGAGTCTTTAGAACTTATCCTATCACTTGGCTATGAGCTATGCCTACGGTTGATCTAAATGATAATGAAACAACCCATTATAGGAGAGAATTCTGTAGTTAACCTCAGGCCAAATCCTATCCTTTGAAAAGGATAATGTATTTGGGTCTCATCCTAGAAAAGTTGTTCGCATGATCATCATGCAGTTTTCTGGAGGAACTTTTCTCTCTTTTCTAAAGCAAGGTTTGTCTTGACAAACTCAGCGGGTGTGATCTCTTTCCTATAATTTTTTATGAACAACCAAAGGAAGAAAAGGAATCATCCTCTAGACCAAAGAAGAAGTTTTGATAGCCGACCATAATCATTCCAACCCCTTGATTTAGCTACCAATCCTCAGTCATCAATACTCTAAACCCCTCCAAGGGAAGAAGTAATTCTACCCTTGAATCTTTTATGATGATCACCTTGGGAGACAAACTTCTAGCTTTTCACAGGAGACCTTTGAGTACCTATAAACCAAATCCTCTTAGAGAAGAGTCTCTTAGAGAGCATCCTTGTTCTTATAAAGGACATTGAGAACTCAAGGATGGCATACATAATGACGCCATAGAAGGAGAGCGAAGATATTTAGAATCCATTTATGTCTTCTCCCCTTCTATTTCAGACTAAATGACTTATCCAAACCCATTTTCAACCTCATCCTTGACCCCAATGAATCCTCTAGTGTTCTTTTTCTTGATTCTACCTACGATCTTAGAAATCCTAAGTATAGACATCATGAAGGATCTAAGGAAGACCAGAAAAGAAAGCATTATCAATAGCCGGAGAACATCCATGAGCATAGGTGTTACTTCCTAAATATTCTATCCAATCCTTGCCCATGAGAGCAAACTCTTGAATTAATTGCCATCTCTAATCTTGCCACCTACAAGACCTCAAACCCCCTTGAGATAATTGTTCATAAGGATTTAGAAAGGGTGGTTATTGATCTTATTGGCTCGAATGTTGAGATTGGTGATATAAGGGAAAACCTCTTCATCATCTTGAATCATATTTGAAGGTTTCCCAAGGGCGAGCTTTTTGTCCTAAAAACAAGCCACTCTAGGGAAAGTAATATAAGTATAGATCTTTTGCAATAACACCCCCTTGTGTAGTGAGAGCATAGAGATATAATTATGAGAATATTCCTTCGGGTATTTTTGTTACTAACGATTTCAGGTTTAGAACAGAGAGAATGGAGGATGACAATGTAAAGGTATGTCCAACCAATTATTGAGCAACATTGAATCACTCATATAATTCTTGCCATGTTGCTACCTTATCTTAGTTGTCTCTACCTTTAAGACATGCTCAAGTTGCTACACTTTTCATCTCCATTTGAGTAAATCCCTATGATACCTTCATGCTACTCTTTGTTTATTATAGTATGCTTTAGTTTGAAATTACTCTATAGGCATATAGGGTATTTTCAAAGGCTTTTAAATTAAGCGTGGTGCTTAGGTTAAAATGCCTTTCTTAATTAAATTAGACATGAAGTCCAGTTTGGTTATTGAACTAAATATTACTTGTGTAGACATTGGTATATTTTGTTGAACTAACCCCTACTTGAAAAGAAAAGGTTTCAAACAAGCTTGGGGAAGTCCTGAGATGAACTCACATTAAGAGATGAAGCAAGATAAAGAAGAGAAGTGCGACAAATAAAGTCTACAAACAAAAGCACTTGCTCAAGGATGAACTCAAGAGTAATAGGCACATGGAAGAGGAAAGACCAACTTCATCACGAATAATCCAATCATGCTCTTCTTCCTCACATGCCCCCATTACTCCATGCTGGTTTGCAATCTCTCTATTCCCTATTACTCTTTTCTACAAGTTCGAAAGATTTCGATGCATGAAAAGCAAACTTAAGGTTCACTAAAATCATTCCTTTAGAAAAGCAAGGTGAAACATGAGATAAATGATCTATGCTAAAATCTTCAGCCAAACTTTTCTGTAGCATAGAAAGTGACCTTTAGCCCTATAACAATACTATCCTCGTTATTAATTGTATACTCCTTCGGGTATGTGTCGTTCACTAATGACGCAGGAATAAACAATGAGAGGAGCAAAAAGGTCCTAGCACAATTCAAAGGAGAAGAAAGAAAGAATGATACAATAAAGGAGACAAGTTAGGAGCAAGATATACAAGAGGTCAAATGAGGAAAGCTCTAAGCAAAGGGAAAGAACCACCACAAGTTGTTACGGTGACGTCACATTCTAATAAAAGGTAACATCTTGAGGTAAGTTATCATTAACTAAGCTTTTCCCTAATTTTGGCATGCTCATAAATAAAGAATCAAACATGTTGGAGTCAAAATCTAACCTTATCCATCCTGCTTAGCTTCGCATGTTTAGTTCTTTGTTCCTAAACACCGCTCTCTTGATCTCATAGTCCCCAACCATGTAAGCCAAAATGTTGCTCATCTTGTTTTGGAAGATAATTATAATCATTAAACCATTGATGCTCAATCCCTTGATCTTATCACCCTCATCATGAAAAGGAACAACTAAACATTAACTCTCGCCTTGTTTAATATGCCTAAGGTTAGAGAAGAATGAATAAAGTTTTGGTTCTGTTGGTGTTTTCTCACCAACAGGATCCCCTCGCACTTGATCTCTACCTTATCTTTTTGCAAAGCGTGACATACTTTGAGCACAATATGGAAGAGTATTCACTCCCCAAGGTTCTACAAGGAAATGTCCTGACCCACAAAGCATGCACACTAAACAAGATGTTGCTCGCTTCCACTATCAAAGCTTCACTTCAAACCATGGGACAAGCAAGCAACATGGGTGATGCTATCCTCAGAGATCACTATCTCAGGAGACGCAACCACCAAGATCAGATGATGCACTTGAGGAGTGAGTAAAGTAAGAAGTCTAGTTCGGAGGACTTAAAACACTGAACCCTAGTCGGAAGGTAAGATCGGTGGTTATCATGCATAAGCATATTTATTTCCTTGCATTGCATAATCATTTTTCCTTTAGCATATTTACATTTATGCATTAGCATTGCATTGAAAAATTCTCAAGCCCCATGTGAATAATCTTGTGGCGTATAACAACCTATAAGGATATTCACCGTGGTGGCATAAAAATAATTATGTATTCATCTAGCCGCATTTGCATCATAGTTCTTTGCATGCATATAAATATATAAAACTCCAAAACATTTAAAAGAGAAATCTTGCTGAAGTTCTATCCGAATAATCATGATCCATCTTAAATGTCTCTAGACATATGAAGCCTATGTGACAAACCACTAACGCTTAATCAAGTTCCACTAGCTTTGTTGTCTATTTGAGTTCAAAGAGGATTCAAAGGAGAGAAATATGATAGGGTGATACCCTCATCACTTTGTCTACCTCAACTCCCACAATAAACCCGACACTTCAATCTAGCTTCGGGAGAGCACCCCCAGTTATCCCGATAAGTATCTCTACTACTATATTATTATATTATTAGCTAATATTTTGGTTTGCTTAGTTTGCTAAGAGTCTAGTTCATAAAATTGTTTAAAGAGTCTTTAGTAGAATGTGATCTTTAGAGTGTGGGAATAAATAAATAAGTTTAGAGAGTGTACAAGAAGTTGTTTACGCCAAGATAAAGTGAACCCTAAAATTGACAACTTGGAAATGATGAATAGTTGCTCCGTCGTAATTCCTTTTCAGTACCTAGGCGGGGACACGATATTCCGGATGAAATTAGCCAATCAAACCTACTCCCTAACGACGCGACAAAGGATAACCAAGCTCATCAGCCAGGAGAGCAGGGCGAAGCTCCTCCTCGGCCGGGCCCGAGTTCGACAGAGTCCCTCCGTCTCGGGCGAAGCTCCCTCGTGATGGCGAGGTCCCCTCGACGCGAGCTCAAGCTCGCCCTAGGCGACAACTCCGCCTCAAATGAGCTCTCACCAACATGTCCGTCACCGAACGAGCTCGCCAACGTGCGGCGAGCTCCGGTTCGGTGGCGAGCTCTTTTCCGCCTCGGACGAGCTCCCGAACGGCGCCGGTTCCTAACCAACGGCAGCCTCGAGTGGCAACGCCCGCGGCGCTACTGTCGGCGCCGCGCGCCCTATGGTGAGATACTTCCAAGAGGAGGAGATCTCCAGCGGCATGCACGGCTGTTGGTATTTATAACGTCACTATAACAAAAGGTGGAGTTAATCTCACCTTAGGCTATATGCCATTAGAGACACTTTCGGTGTGGTTCATCTCTTAACACTACTATGTGCTAGGTTGTCATCCCCCGGCAAATGCTAGGAAATGCATATGCGATACTCGTGAATGTGTTATTTGCAATCTATAATAAATAATAAAAAGGTCTATCTGCAAAGCGCACGAGATATAAATACCACTTTGTAGCATTTCACCGGGAGTAATCCAGGTTTTGTCATTTATATTCTACCACAGGGAGGAATAATTAAAGGTGGGCTCATATATAATTGATAAGTGGCATACTTATGAGAGATTCTATCACTAGTGCTAACTTTAGCAGGGGTAAGCCAATAATGATAAGAATATGATAATGATAAATAAAGGCAGAGGCATCACACACAGAGATGGGAATAGACTACTATAAGTTAGACTTAACGTTGGACTACTTTAAGAGACAGAATTCTTCTATAGCATTGAATCTACTAAGTCATTACATCTACTCTAAGGTATATGTTATCATATATAGCCTAGTAAACTCTAGATTATGTATCCGGACGACTATCAAGGAAAATCAAGAGCGAAACAAGATATTCCCCATACTCATTGTCCACTTGTCTTATAGACGGAGGGTGGATTCAAAGGACTCAACAGATTTGTCACTCCCGCGATCTACCACACGACCGGAATATAAGGTGCACTTGTAGGTAAATCATATATAAGCACTACGCTTACATAAATATTTCTACCACCTAACCCACTCGAAAGTACTGAGTTAAGCGCTCTACGAATAGATACATAAATCTATCATAAACTACATCTATATCAAGCATACTATTAGAATAAAGTAAGAACATAGCAAACAAACACATAATATTATAAAAGAGCAAAGTCATAGATACAAGATGATATTCGTACCGTAAAACTTGAAGATCTAGAACTCTGGGTAGGCACACCCAGCTCTACTTGAATCTGACTTGCTAATCAACTTAGATGAACTAGAACTAGATGAACTAGAACTAGAACAAGTAGGTAACCCTAATCTCTAGTGGAGATACTCTCTTCTACTTCTGCCTGACTTACAACTGAATTGATATGAATTAGAATGAACTTAGGGTTTAACCCTGGGGGTAGAGGTCCTTCTTATATAGGCCTTGGCGATGAACGATGACCATTGGATCAAACCGACCTTCAATAACGGTGTAGATACAATCTCAAAGTCGGTTACAAACCCCGACCTAGAAATCTGAGGTGACATGAGGGTCCCACCCGGCGGCCGGCCAAAATGAGCTGGCGGCCGCCAAGGGTTGATTTCCCCTCGGCCTCTGGTTCCTTCTGGTGTCTTCAGTGTGTTTTAGTCCACATTTTGGGTCGAGTTACTTCACGGTTAAGTCCGGTCATCATATGAGATGCATATTCTAAACTTTCTCCATTCTTCTTTGCATTTATCTGTTAAGTCCCCTGAAAATACTTAAATCACCAAAACTCGTGGAACTTATTAGTATAAATCTCTAAACTAAGTATTTATTCAATTTATGTCCTTATTTCATATCTTGTTGACACATAAAGGTATATCATAACAGTGTCAACAAGCTCCCCAAGCTTAACCTTTGCTAGTCTCTTAGCAAAAGCTTTTCACCAGAGTGGATCAAGAGTTGCTACAATGAATTATCCTCTCACAAATACACATGTCATTAATTCAAAATTCTCCTCCAAAGAAAAGTGAAACATTCTGATCTTATAACTCACTTTTTATTACCCTAAAAATATGGGGCTTTTACCTGCACTTAGATCTTGGGTAATTGATAGATAGAACAATCAAGTCAAGCACTATGTCTCAAACTCTTTATTTCACCTCTGTTCTGGAGTTTTTATAAATTTTCAAAATAAAACTCAGAGTTTCCATTGTATGACTCTTTCAAATCTCTCATATGTGGTATTTTTGGATCCTTACCAAGGCAATGATGTTATGCCTTCTCTCATGATATATGGTATTTGTGAAACATGGTTAGTGTATCATGCCTTCTCTCAACCTATCTACTAAGGCTTATATCTGGAGCATATAGGTGGGAGACAGCATATACATACTTGCAAAGCATTTATTGTAAAGTCAAACAACGGATCGAAAGGAACAAGTCATACAATGTGAGTGTATGGAATGTATTTGTGAAGCGGATATATGGTGATGATGGTATCCTAATTCTACTATGCTCCTTCTTGAAGAAATTGATCTCTCTATTTGAAATTTTAAGTCGACATAGAAGAGAACTTGGGCTAGCTTTTCTTTCTTTCTTTTTATTTTTCAGAGAGGCGGGCATCTCAGTGCCCATTGTTTTCATTTGTTGGACACTTGTCCATTTTTTACAACTCTCTTTCTTTTTCTTTTCTTAGGGAGGTAGGCTCTACTACTCCTCGTAGGACACTTTGCCCATTTTTCATCTCCCTTTTTTCTTTCTTTTAGCATTGCCCCAAGTTTCTTCTTTTTTGTCAAACAGATATTTGAGAGATAATAAATAAAACACATGGAGCATAAATGGGGTTTAAATCATCCACTTTTGGCTACCAAACTTAGTTGCGTGGGTTTTAAATCTAACTAGTTCCACAAGTTTTGGTATTTCAAAGTGCAATGCAGGAATTCTCCATTTATCATAAAGAAAAAGTATCTTATATGGCAAAACGGAGTACACCATCACGGAGAGCTCGTCGTGCTGGATCAAAATGGACATATAACTTGCTATATTTGGACTCCGGGATGAAAAGATATTGGATAAATAAAATCACATGAAATGATGTTCTCCCACGTCAACATGAACAGCGCCATGCGGGGCCAATTACCACTCAACACGTGGCGCTAGCGGTGTACCTATGCATTTAGCAGCAGCAGCAAGCAGCAGTGGACCAACACCAGCTGACACGTGGGCGGGGACAGGCCACGCGGGCCACGCGGGCCTGCTTGGTCGGCCGCCTACACGGGAGCACACGCGCGCTCCACCAAATTCAAACCGCACCGGCCAACCAGGGCGTCGGCACGTGGCGGCCCCACGAGACGCACGCGCGAAAGGCGATGCAGCACGAGGCTCGGTCCGCCTGGTCCCTAGGCCACGTGGGCGCGCCTGTTGGTGATGGATGATGGCCGGCGCCGCGTTTCTCGCCCCAGAACTGCAGTACAGTGAATCTGGACACGGTTTTGCTCCGGTTCGGGCCCTAGACTCCGGTTCTTCTCCTTTTCACCACAGGTCGGTTGAGCAGTTATGTTACAGTCATTTTTGGAGGTGGAGGATGAACCTGGATGCCCGGAAATATGCAATCAACCCCCTCCACCTCTCCTATAAGTAGGAGCCTCCTCTCCTCTCCTAACACACACCATTTCCAAGGAAGAGCTCTCCCTCTACTCTTCCCTCTACTCCACTCCTTCACTCCAATGGGCTTAGGCCCTCATTAGTAGTAGAGAGATCGGCGGAGGAGAGATGTGAGGGCCGGGAGCGGGGAAGTGCCGGACTTGTCGGCGACTCCCCGGACTTGTACCTCGATGGATTCGTGCTTAGCTCCTTCACGAGATCTTGGCTAAGTAAGTTTCCACGGTTCCGATAATCTTTATTGTCTTTTGTTTATCCAAGATTTATCTACTCGTTTACGGGATTGATAGCTAGTCATCTTTGGCGGTGCTCTAGTAGAAGGACCCCAAGGACGGGTAAGCCTTGATATCACACTAGAGTAACAATCAACAGTGCAAACGTGGTGTTTGGACTAGAGGTTGCCTATCTTTTGTGGCGCATCCCATGGTTGAGGGGTAGGCGGCCGGGTCGTGATGACCCTAGTCCGTCCCTTTGTAATCCCCCACGTTCGGGTGTGGCGCAGTGCATTTGCCGGACACTGTCCTTTGGGCGTGGGCCGGTGCCCGAAGTGAACAAGTAGCTCTGAAGACTGGCTAACCATAGACCCTAAAGGTGTAGGGATCCTTCTCGATAATCCTCCCCATCTTTGGTGTCACACCCGGATTTGAAGGAGTAAAACCAGGTGTATATTATATGTGCGCCAGGATCAAATTACACACATATAACGACGTCATTGGTCCACGAGGCGGTGTTACATAACGAAAGATAACATAAAGGTATTAACGTATTTTATTACATCGAATCTCAGAGTATAGCGGAATAAATCAACTAACTTTAATTGTTTCTAAGCAAAGATGACGGCGACACAACGACGGCGGCGACGCGTAGCGAATCCACAACGCCACAGGGAAAGTTGACGGCGGTACCACGTAGCTAACACCCGGCATGTTCTCCCGGTAGTCATCATCACTTGAGCAACCTTTATTGTGATTATTGCAAGGGTGAGTCCATGTCGAACTCCAGCAAGTACAGCGGAAAGTAATGACATGCAAGGCTTATACAAAAGGAAAGGCCGACACGGTTGTAATCGCATGTAGCTCTTTTAATCTTGATTCATTTTAAATAGCAACCTGTTACTAATCATTGGTTGAGAAACCCAAACCCTTAATTAAGGTGTAAGTAATCATTAATTGATTTCAAAGGGGTAATTAACATTAATCATAAACGCTTGAGATCACCCCAAGCAACTCGGGAACTCCATCCCGACCAACACGAGGCTCCAACCTCATCAACACCATCACTATTTCCAAAAGAGTAGCTTCTAATCATGTGAGAGCTCTGGGTCGCCAGAATCCGTGAGCACGGCTAGTATACCGCTTTGATCAAACTCTGCAAGAGGGTGTGCACTTTCCCTTCACCGTGAAATCCCATTTGCCCTGGGTTAGCTAGACCCAAAACTCTACCGAGGAGAGCAGGCAGGGAAATCACTACGAGACCTTTCACAAGTTTCAAGATAGGGGTTCACTCGCCAGAGACACTCGGGCGCATGGCGGCGTCACCGGTGAGCCTTCACGGTCAATGTACACGGATCATTCCGCCCCGCCATACTAGAACCCGCGAGCCCCGGACGCCATCCCAGTGGAAAGATCCACCCTAAAGCGAGTGACCTGATAATTAGTCAAGCCAGAGCCCATTAGGTCTGAAGTTGCACTATTGTCCCAGGTGGCCGCTCCACGAACCGGACCTTAGGGAGAGAAGACGGATGCCTCTGGCAAACCAGACGCACTACAAAGAATCCGCATACAACCCTTTGAACCCACAACCACGATGCATCACGCATCCAACATCTCCAACCATGGTCGCAACCATGAAACATCTCCATAAGCATATTGATAGAAGCATTTTAATATCATTAATAAAGGTGAGTAGATGAGCGGAGCGAACTAAGCAAAGCAGCCTATCTACCCATAAACCTCCAATAGGTGAATCGGATAATGGTGGCTAGTAGGTCCTTAGGGTATACCAAATTAAGACACATGCATGAATAGTAACATTGCATTTAATGAGTAGGAACAAAATGGTCAAACGGGTGCCTGCGCTTGCCTTGGTCTGAGTCGTACTCGCTTTCGAAGCTATCCGGGTCGCTCGCTTCGTCCTTCACGAACGCCTCTCCTCTTCTATACGCATCAAGCATCACACACGAGAGCAATACATGCAAGCAAACAATTTATAATTAGACAATACACCAGTACATGAATTAGCAGCAAACAATCTCATAAAATTAATCTACTCATTGAGACGATTCCGTAGATATGTGGATCACTAAAATCGGAGTTAAAACAAGAAAGTTATGGCTATTCAAAGAACTAATGGCAAAACTGTAAATTACTGGAACTGCATTTCGAATTAAAAAATGGAATTCAGGTTTAAAACCGGCAGCGGGGGCAGATCTATGAATATGCGAAACGCAGGGGCTAGCTGGTAAATTGCTGACGATGATGTTGGCGCCGGCGCCGGCGGCTTGCGTCGCCAGACGCCGCGGGCTTGGGCCGGCGGGTTCGGTGGACCGGCTGTGGGACCGGTCGCGGTGGACCGAGTCCACCGGTCCACCGTGGACCATCCGAGGTGGGACGCCGGAGTGCGGCGGCGTGGCCCACGCCGACGGCGGCGCTCTCGCCGGCGTTGAGCGCCAGAGGGCGCGGGCGGCTTTTGCCCACGCGAGGTTGCACGGTGCTGGAAGCGGACGACGGCGCGAACGCTGATCGCGCGCGCTAAGCGGGCGCGCGAGCGCGGCGCGAGGCGGCGGGACGCGCTTGGCGGCGCCATGGTTTACCGCGGCGAGGCGGAGCGGGGTGCGCGGTGCGGGCGTCAGAGGTGACTAGGGTTCAATCTCGGAGGCACCGGCGGGCGCCGTCGCGGCTAGAGGGTTCTCGGGGTTCGACCCACCTTGTCGGTGCGGAAACGAGCGGAAACGGCGCGGCGGCGCAAGCTCGATCTAGGGTTTTTCCCGCGAGCTCGGCGTCTTGGCGACTGGCGGCGTGAAGTAGGGCAAGAGGGGGCGCGGGGCTGCGGGCTCGCGCTTAGCGCTCGGCGATCCTCGGGCTGCGAGACGCGGGCCCACGCTACGGGCCGGAGCGCGACGCGGAGTCGAGGCTCGGTGTCCGCCTTCGGAAGGAGACGACATCAGAAGCGGTGGGGTCACGCGGGCGGGCCCCTGCTGTCGCCGGCTGGCCGGCTGAGCTGCAGCGCGCGGCGGCGGGTGGCGGCTCACGCGCGGCGGCGTGCGCGGGCAATTTGGGCGCGGCTAGAAGGAGCGGCCTGCTCGCTTATTTCTTGGCTGCCGCTCAGTGCCGCCGCGAGCGGGCTGCTGCCGCCGCCAAATGCCGAAGGCGGCCCAAGCTAAAAGGAATTAGCTTCTCAATTTCTATTTAAGGCAAATGAATGAAATTTGCTACACAATTTGAATACAAGCAAAAGCCAATCATTCAAGAGCAATACAATAAAATAGTGCAGCAGCATGAATGCAACAATACATGGTTCCTACCTTATATTTCATTTTTAAGGTATTTTATAAATAATTAATTTGGCCTAAATTGAAGCATAGCATAAATAAAATCAATTTAAATTCTAATTTTCAAAAAGCCAAAATTAGGGTGTCATATTTGGCCTTGTGTGTCCTTGGGCGAACTAGTTAGGAGAGAGTACCTCCGTTCCACTGTGGAAAATACGATACCTCGAATATTTCCGGGTGAAAGATACAACCACAATTCAGACGCTTGATTCTTTTGCGACGTTAAGAAACGTCAACACTCACCTATTAGATAGTTGGAACGGCACGAGTTACCCTACTCGCTCATTCATATGCTAAAGGATGGACGACCGTTAGTGGATGTACACGGGCCGTAGAAGCGGTGGGATTTTGATATTGAGTGGATGAACAAGACAAATGAATTCTTGAACCTTGCATTTGGCAACAAACTAGCACATGTTCTAGTTTTATGTCCCTGCTGCAAGTGTGGCAATATGAGAAGGAAAAACAGGGTGACTATGGGTAAACATCTTCTGTTTCATGGATTTACACCGGGATATACTGTGTGGAGATACCATGGTGAAAATCAACGTACGAGAGAGGAGATGGTGAGACCATGTCTCAACGCTTTTGATGTTGATGCCGGGGTAGCAGGCATGGTAGATGATGCCTATGATGCATGTTTCGCCGACTCTCATGAAAGGGAGGGGATGACGGAAGATGCACAGGAGTTATACAAGATGATGGAGTCGGCTACTAAACCCTCCACAAGCACTCGAAGTTTCTCACCGATGTCTTTGTTGGACGCTTAATAGGGGTGAAGGCCGACCTAAACCTGAGTCGAGAAGGCTTCGATAAGATGTTGACTGTAGTTGCCATCCTGCTTCTAAAGCTCCACAATCTGCCACTCAACCAGTATGCGTCGAGAAAAAGTCCTCAAAGCACTTAAGTTGCCCGCATTTGAGCAGATACATGTTTGCCCGAAGGGTGCGTCCTATTTAGGAAGGAACACGCAGATGCAAAGTACTGCCCAAAGTGTAAATCGCCCAGGTTCATGGAGGTAGACTGTGGTAATGGTGAGAAGAAGCAGCTTAACATCACCGAGAAAATCCTACGATACCTTACGTTCATACCGAGGATCCAACGGTTATTCATGACCGAGGAATCAGCGAAGCAAATGACATGGCACAAACAGGGAAAACGATACCATTCTGACAAGATGGTACATCCATCTCATGGTGAAGCTTGGTGCTACTTCAATGAGAAACATCGTGACAAAGCCGGTGAGTCTCGTAACGTACATGTCGTGCTAGCAACAGATGGGTTCAATCCTTACGGGATGATGGCTACCCCATACACATGTTGGCCCGTGTTCGTTATCCCCCTCAATCTCCCCCTTGTATCGCTTTTCAATGATAAAATGTATTCTGTTCGTTGATTATTCTAGGTCATCCGGGGAGTAATATGGGCATGTACATGGATCCTATTTGGGATGAGTTGGTCGGTGCTTGGAATGATGGCGTACGGACATACGACCGGGCTACAAAGAGAAGCTTCAAAATGTATGTGTGGTACCAGTACTCCATCCATGACTTCCTGGCGTATGGTTTATTCAGTGGTTGGTGTGTACACGGAAAGTTCCCATGTCCAAAGATGCAAGGAAGCCGTGGGGTTCCAATTTGCGAAGGGGGGCAAGTATTCGTCGTTCGACTTACACCATCAGTTCCTCCCTCTTGACCATGCATTTAGACAAGACATCAAGAACTTTACAAAAGGTGTCAAAGTTCTAGAACCTCCGTCGCACATGTTGACTACTGCCGAGGTTCATGCTCAGATAGAAGCTCTTGTGGCCAAACCTGAAGGTGGTTTTGAGGGATATGGTGTGCAACATATGTGAACTCATAAGTCAGGCCTGACAAGGCTCCCATATGTTGATGATCTTCTTGTACCTCATTACATTGACTACATGCACACCAAAAAGAATATCGCCGAGGGAGTATGGGGAACAATCATGGACACTGACAAGTCTAAGGACAACCCTAAGGCTAGAGTGGACATGGCAATGTTATGCGATAGACCAAGGCAAGAGATGAGGTCTCCGTAGCTGGCAAGAGATGGACTAGGCCTAAGAACGATTACATGTTGACCGTCCCACAAAGGAGGGAAGTCTTTAATGGATTAAGACACTAATGTTCCCAGATAGGTATGCAGCAAATCTAAGGAGCAGAGTGAACCTAACTACTCTTAGAGTCAACCGGATGAAGAGTCATGACTTCCACATATGGATTCAGCGGCTTCTTCCAAATGATGGTCCGAGGCTATGTCCCTGAGCATCTATGGCTATTGCTGGAAGAGTTGAGCTATTTCTTCCGCCAACTTTTTGGCAAGGAGCTCTCTCCCACCGTCATCAAAGATTTGGAAAAATCTGCACTGTGATGCTCAGAAACTTGGAGAAGATCTTTCCACCTAGCTTCTTCGTGCCGATGCAGCATTTGATTGTGCACCGCTTCTACGGCTCCAAGCTTCTTAAACATGTCATTCAAATGCCATTGGTTTGACCCTGGTCGTGAAGGGGTTTGACGAAGCCCGAACATTGGGCTCGTTGAAGTTAGATGTGATTCTGTGTATTCAGGAGGTGATGTCTACGTTGTGGCTCAACAGGTCGTGCAGGTTTATTACACACCATACGCCCGCCAAACAAAAACTTATCTTTAGGGTTGGGATATTGTGCATAAGGTAGCGCCACAAGGTAAGCTACCTGTCCCAATCGATGAAGATTACAACTTGATCAACCCAGACACATATGATGGAGAGTTCTTTCAAGAAGATGGGCTACCAGGAGATTTGTGATAGAGTTACCCGACGCGATTGAAATGGATGTAGACAACAAAATAGCTGGGGACGAGGACGAGGCTGGAGATGAGGTCACAAATGAGAGAGACTTACAAATGCTTGAGCGATTACAATTAGCTAGGCCTTGATGATGAATACAACATTCCTCCTTTGGATATATACGAATATTTGGACAATTTTGATAGTGATGATGAGTCATATGATCCAAAATAATCCCATGTAATACTATGTTTTTTGTTTATCTAAGTTTTCAATATTTATGTCCTTATCTAATGTTTTTACTGATGCGTCGACATTTTGTTTATTTGCAGGTGACTGAAAGAAAATGGTGGGTGGCCGTGGCTCGCGCCAGAGGGAGGTGTCCTCCCTTTACGGGAGAGGTGTGGAGGCATCGGCGCCAGGGTCGACCAGGAGGGGCGGTGTAGGAGGTCCGCCAGGGGAGCCGGTCAGCAAAGCAGCAGGTGCTCCCGTGGGAGGAGCCAGCTCCTAACACGACCCCGAAAGGAGTTGGTGCCGCAGACCACCGATGAGGATGAGGAGGGGGGACAGGGAGGAGTATGACGACTTTGGAGAGTCTTCTAGTTCCAGTGTGTACTTGCGAGGTCCCGCGAGCCTCCCTCAGGTTCCCCGCGAGGACCAGCATGCAGTGCTTTTGTTATCACCAATTTTTAATTTGAACTGTTGAGAGCAACTAATCTTTTGTCCTACTCTCTTGCGCAGGAGTTGGATGGTTTGGTCGGGTGCTTGCACACGCTCGCCCAATGGTATCCTTGGTCTACTTTTCAGGAAGCACTTCCCTGGCATCGTCACTTACAAAGGCAAGGAGGAGCCGGCCTACACGTATGCCCACTACGAAAAAACCCCAAACACCGAGTACGCGAAGCGTGGCGAGCACATGAAGGCGACTTTTGGGTAAGTCTTCATCACACAAATTATTTGTCTATACATTGCATTCATTGGACTAATCCGAACGTGTCACTAAGGATGATTCACATTTGTATGCAGAGTTACATCAGACCAGCGGCAGGATATGAAGAGCAGGCGGAAAGGGTGCTCTTCAAATCCATGAAAAAGCGCATCGTGAGGTGAAACACCAGTGCGTGACCACCTACTATGGGTCCAAGCGTGCGACAACGGTCAAGGTAGCGGACGCCAGGAAGATGGAGCTGACCCGAGAACAGTACCTTGAGGTACATGAAACAATTTAAAAGTTGATTCGTTTAGAGCTTATAATTTTGTCATCTAACCGTCTAACCTTCTAATATGTAATGTAGACGGTCCTCGATTGGTGCATCAACGATATCCTGTGTTGGACGATGATCGTGGACAGGTGGTTCACACCGCGAGTTCCAACGAGAGGCACAACGCCTTATGGGAGCGACGTTTGGCGATGGGAGGTCCAGCACACCATCAAGGCAGCCGCAACCTCACGGCATACAAAGAAAGATGGGTACGCACATTCTTTTATCGATTGTAACGCTCAATCCTGCCTAGTTTCTAATCATCTCGTCTTCCTCGCAGATGGCGGCACACCCAGGGCAGGAGTGCAACAACTTTGGGGCTTTTTGCATGTCCCACAAGGGCAAGGCGACGTCTGCCGTAACCTACAGCCTGAACGACCCGCCCGATGCGTACACCAACCCAAACGTGTACCGAAAGTTCCACGACTACACGGAGGCGGCGAAGAAGGTCCATTGGGAAGACTTCGACCCGTTCACTCAGGTCATAGATCTAGACATCGTTATGGCGGTGGGAGGAGGCAAGAAGGATGGACGGTTGTGGATTGCCGACGGCTGCATCGGCAGCTCCGGGCTCCTCTCTCACAACTCGAACACGAGCACGCGGCAAAGAGCCTGCCTATACGCCCAGCGTCGAGCCCTACACAGACACGTTACGACAAACTCTAGGTTATTCCTTTGTCAAACATTTTTATTTACGCACCTTATTTAGGTTTGCATCACTAAAACATTGGATTTAGGCCCGCTAGAAGAGTCGAGGCGACAACGACAAACAACGGAGGCTGCGTTTTCGGGCCCAACAGAAGCCTGTGCGAGGAGGCGGCTAAGCGGAGCTCATGAACTCAGCACCTCGGGGGCCACTCGCCACCTACTCGTGTGAGTATGAAATTGTCTCAACTTATGGTTTGCTTGAGGATGCGGATCATGGCTAACACATGCAACCTCTTCTACTTTGTGTAGCTGGCTTCGGCGGGGATCGAACCATGCGCCGCCTCCTCCCCATGACGATCGAGACTCCTTCGCCGGGCGTGCAGCAGCAGCCCCATCTTTGATGAGCTTGTGGTGGACGTGTCGAACTTGATGACTATCAGTTGTGGAACTAGACTTGATGACTTGTGATGGATATTGGATGAGATAATATGTGTTTGGATCATGGATGTTTTATATATGTGATATATGAGTTTTATCAGTGCATGGATGCGATATATATGTGATATATGATATATATGTTATGTTTGTCAAGGTGGAATGCAAAAAAAAAAAAAAAAATGGTCACTTTTACCGAGTGCACCGCTCGGTAAAGACATGCTCACCGAGAGTTGCGCTCGGTAAAGCTGAAAATTGGATTCTGGATCCCCAATTTCCCCAGGTATACCGAAAATAACTCTCGATAAACATGGCTCGGTAGAGTTTGGTCAATTCACCGGCGCGGAACAGCTCTCGGTGAAATGACCATATCTCTACCGAGCGGTGGCTCGGTAGAGAAGTTTTCCGCGAGTTTTCGAAATGTAATTCTACTGAGAGCACCCTCTTAGCTCTCGGTAGATTTTGTTTAATTTTTTTAAAATAAATCTTCACCGAGAGCCCCGTCGAGCTCTCGGTAGACTTTGTTTAAAAAATTTTAAAATAAATCTTCACCGAGAGCCTCCTCTTAGCTCTCGGTAGACTTTGTTTAAAAAATTTCTAGAATAAATCTTCACCGAGGCGTTGTTGGAGAGGCTCTCGTGAAGTGGTCACCGTTGGGGGAGATGGATGGGGGCTCTTGCGAAGTTGACGTCGATGGTGGAAAAACGCCGTCGACGTTGGCCAGCTTTACCGAGAGCAGGCCTAGCCCTCGGTACATGTTGTACAGATTGTACCAAGCGTCCCTGGTTTTAGCTCTCGTAAAAGGCGTTCCGGTGCAAAATTTCACCGAGGGGCTGACACCGAGCGCAGCCCTCGGTAAAAAGCCTCTACCGAGCCCCCTTTGCCTGTTAGTTAGCGCTTCCGGCTCCGGTAGAGGCCCCCGTGTCCGGTAGTGTTTACTCCTCAAATGGTATGCTCAGGTCGCTCATGTATGATTCACCAAGACATAGCTTAGAGTTGCTTTATTTTCCATCCTACTTCTAAAAAACTTTATCGAAGCTCAGGTAGCCATAAACAAGTAATCACACTTGCATTGCATACATAGCATCTTACTCCCCGATTTAATATGGTCTGTCTCTATTAGTTCGAGACATGGCTATCATATATTTTTCTATTCGTGAGCCTTCATATGCTCACATTTTTTTCAATAATTTGGACCTTCATGTGTCTAATTTTTTTCATATCCCATGTCTAGTTATTAAAAACATATTTAGAGAGATCATAACTTTTCGAACATGGAACATGTATTTGGTGGAAATGGTAGGCATGTTGTGCATACTCCAGTGTAGAAGTAGCACTATATATGTGGTGTGGATGTCTTGATCTTGATCTTGGAAGCATGATAAATTTCTCAACAAGGGTCAATAAGGTTTGACTAAACTCAACATAATAAAAAACATTATATATGTAGTAGAAGGTTTAAAACATGTATCGGCATAGCATAAGGCTTTGGTAAGTAGATCCCACCGCCAAGGAGTTGTAACAAAGTTGAAACTTTAGATGGCTATGGTTTCGGATATTGTAACAAAAATGAACCTCCAAGTACTTTGAATTGAAAAGGTAAGCTTCATAAACACCTCATAACAACTTAGTCAATATGATTTTCCTTTGAAGATTTTTTTCCCACAAAGCATAGGTAAGAAATAAACTTTATGAGCTTGTATCTCAAAATGTTATAAAATGTCACCTTTCAAAAGCTTATTTAAAGGCTCTAACTTCTTTTATTTTACATAGGAATTCAACAATTGTGAAATAAATGCACTAGAGAAGAGACAGGGAACATGGCTAACCAAATATCGACCCATGGCAAAGTGGAAACAACAGCTGATTGGTGGGCCTTGGACTAATGGTGGGTTCGATCGACTGAGCCCACCTGGAGGCCTCTAGCTCCTGAAGGTGTTTCCTCTCTTCTAAAGACACACATTTTGCACGTTTGGTTTTGTAGTTTTCACAATTTGGGTCATCACCCGATGGTCATTTTGTGGCCGTTGGAGCCCAAATTTGATGTGTCAGTGTCAATTGCAGTGCCCATCTCCATGACAAAGGTTTTGAAACTCTAGATATTGCGCAATTGAAAATTGAGGGCGGGAGCAACCCCGCTTTGTCCAAAAGTCATTCTTAAAGATGTTGCCATCGAGTCTTGGAGTGTGACGGCTCCATATCTTGAATTCAACATGAGGACCTCGTCTTATAGCTTGAATTCCTTAAACTTCATCCTCTTCTTCTGAAGCAACTCCTTAGTTCTTTCCTTGTAGATCCTAGCATTGTGATAGGATTTATCTCTACACTCTTCCTATTCTTAGGATTTATCTCTCCTTAGTTCTAAGATTTGCATTTTAGGAGCATGTAAATCTATGTTCCAATTTTTATGGACGTGCCCTAAACTTCAACTCAACTTGTAACACATTTTTCTATATATAAGTTGGTATGGTGACATACCAATTGGTATCTTGTATGCCATCCTATATGCGCAAAGTGCATCAAGTATCTTGCTCTTCTATGTTGTCCCATCTCATTCACAATCTTTTGCAAAATGTTCTTGATCGCTTTGTTGGATGTTTATGTTTGTCCATTTGTTTGTGGGTGGTATGGAGTTGCTACATTGTGCCTTATCTTTTTGTTCCCTTTAGCGATGGAAGCCTTTATCAATGGTGAGAACTTCCATCGCTTTTACCTATCTTGGGGTGCCAAATCTTATATAAATGACTTCATGGAACATTTCCCACGCATCAAAGAGTTATATTTGTAGGTTGTTTATGAGTAGCATCTCGTCATGGGCGTTGGTATTCCCATGCTTTTAGCATCTTGCACACCATTGGATGTAGTCTTGTGTGTCCTTATACAAGGTTGGCCTATAGGAACCACTTTGCCTAATTTTTGTATGGTTTCTAAAGGCTCCATAGGGGCCTCCATATCTGCCCCAAGAAGAAGACCCACGGAAGAAAGGAATTATGCATCATGCACATCACGTAAGAGAAATATATATATTCTAGTATTTATATATGCTGCTGAACCAATGATTGACTGATTTTTCTCATAGACATAGGAAAAACCTTGAATTTGAGGCGTAATATATGTTCTGCCACTGCCCACAAGTGTCATCCAACAAATGCAGTTGATGGCGTTTAGAGCTGCGCCGCACACGCCACCTGTCTACAAAACTCAGGGGTGAACGATGGCGAGCGGAGGTTCCCCAGGGGCGGAGGTCAGGCCCATGGCCCGACGGCGGGAGCCCCATGAGGGTATTCTCCATGGGCTGCCCTGCAAGGCTGCCTTCGTAAGGTTCCCCCTCTCCGTCCTCCGGGCTATCCTGGGCCTAAGTTATCTGGTCCACTGACACGAGGTCCACAGGGCTGCCGGTGCTGCTGACCGTCGCCTTCCCCAACAGTCATTCAACAAATGTAGTCAAGTGTGTTGTCTCTTGTTATCATGGTATCATATTCTAATAAGAGCATTTCCACTAGTTCCCAAAAATCTAATTGATCCGTGAATTCTTCAAGTGGCTGAAAAAGGTTAGGAGCATTTTTCTTGGGTTTTCCAATTGTTTCGGAAATCTAACTTAATCCCAAACTATTTCTAAATCTTATCACTTATATACTTTCTTTGTCTCTGTTATATTTTCATCAGGAACATTGTCATACTCCATTTCTTTTTCACCCCTTTCCAAAAGAAATATCTTGATTGGGAGTGGAGTTTGGAAACTCTTCTAGGCACGGAGCTTTGTCAATAATAAGTGCTACTGCTGTTGTTGCCTCTGTACCTGATGGAGCAATGCAGGAAGTGCAGCAGGTTCACCACGCCAAGAATAGCCATCAACCAGAAGAAATAGTCCAGCTGCCCCTTGTTCAGGTCGTCGGGGATCCACCCTGGTTTCCCGTTGAGCGTCGTGATGGCTGCGATGGCGGCGAGAAGGGCAGAGTTGAAGTAGTTGCCTGCGGTGACGGTGAGCTGCCCAAGGGCCGTGCCGAGGCTCTTCATGCCGTCCGGCGACTGATCATAGAAGAACTCAAGGATGCCGATGGTTGCGAAAACCTCCCCCGCGCCGAGCACCGCGAACGCCGGCGCCTGCCACATGACGCTCATCGACGGCTGCCAGTCTGGCTGCGCGGGCGAGGGACAGCCGCCTGGCCTCGACCAGCGCCGCGTACACCATGCCGGCCACGGACAGCGCGAGACCGACGCCTATGCGCTGCAGCTGTGACAGGCCCCGCTCCTTGCCCGTGGCGCGCCGTGCCAGCGGCACCAGCACTCTGTCGTAGATGGGTATGCAGAGCATGACGCTGATGATGTTGAAAATGGCGATTGACGCCGGCGGCATGGTGAAGGGCCCGACGTGGTTGTCCATGGTCTCGCCTTGCTCGATGAAGGTCGACGACATCTGGGCGGTTACCGCGAAGAAGAGCACCATTGACGCCCACACGGGGAACATCCGGAGCACCGTCTTGAGCTCCTCAACCTGGGACACCGTGCAAAGTCTCCATGGGCTTATGGGTTCTTTCTCGCCGTCGCCGGAGGATGGCGCTACAATGGCAGCCTTGTCAAGGAATCTGGACAGGAATTCAAGCCATTATATCTGTGTCAGGAATTTGGAAGTTTCACAGTTTTCAGATGACATAGTAATAATGATAATAAAATTGTTGTTGGCAGGAAAGATCAGAAAGTCACAATTTTCAACAATTTTATTCAATTGTTACCTGAATTGACTTGTATGCTGGATGTCGACTTCAGTTGACGGCGTAGAGATGTCTTGTGGCAAGACCAAATGGTAGTTCCTGACAGCAGCAACAAGCACCTGCGAGACTCTTGTGAGAGGGCTCCCTTGCACTCTCTGGTACCGGTAAACCTTCCTCCCGGCGACGAACACGGCAAGTCCAGACAGCATGAACACCGTCGGGATGGCAAACCCAACTCCCCACCCAATGTTGTCCTGCACCCAGACGACGACAGTCGCGGACAGCAGGGAGCCGATGTTGACGGAGAAGTAGTACCAGTTGAAGAAGGAGCCCTTGGTCACCCGCTCCACTGGGTCAGAAGCGTCAAACTGATCGGCACCGAGGGAACAGACGCATGGCTTAATCCCACCATTGCCGAGAGCAACGAGGTAGAGGCCGAGGTACGCGGTGAGACGGTGAATCCCGGGGTTGTAGGTCAAGCCCATCAGCAGCGGGAGAAAAGCTGAACCAGTCAGGATCATCATCCCCTAGCAATGGCAATACAACAGAGCCTTTCAGTGTTTGAGTTCCAAACAAACAGAGCATGCTTGCTTGCAAGTTACATTGCTTATGGATGGTATGTAATGTAACTTACAATGACGTATACCGAGATGAAGATTACTACTGTCCAGTATCGTCCCCAGAATGTGTCGGCCAAGAACGCTCCGATAAGCGGCGTGAAGAATGAGGTCCCAATCCAGGTCGACACGGTCGTCGCGGCATCGACGTTGCTCTCGTTGAGAACACCCGTGAGGTAAGTGACCAAGTTCTTTGAGATTGCGTAGTAGGCCACACATTCAGCGAATTCAGCACCTAGTTAACCAGGAACGCATAATAGTGTAACTAACATACATGCCTAAATTTATTGATGTTAAATAAGGAACACAAAGTAAGCGATTCTTGTAGAAGCGATGGCCGTACCTAAAAAGAAAGAAGCATGCTTTCCAATTGCCAGTTCTGTGCTTCTTAGCAGGCAGATTGCTAATGTCAACCGTCCCGTCGCTAGTGAATTCAGAAGTTCCATCCTGAACGGGAGACTGTTATTTGCTGAAATTTTACATTGTAGCTTCGGCGTATGATTGCTATATTGGAGCAGAAACTAAAAGCATCTGTCTTTCAAAAGATTAATAAAAAGAAACTAAAAGTATCTTTCCAAGAAACTGAGTATGTATGTCGCATTGTCTGTGGTAAGGAAGAGCTGGAACTGGAAGATGTATCAGTATCACCTGTAGGGCCAGGTGATTGAGAAGTGGCCTCTCCTCATCTTGTGCATCCATGAGACCGCCTCCAATTGAAAGGGATAAGCTTGCAGTGCCACACCTCAAATGCCTCCGTTGGTGCCTGGGGTGGCCAAACAAGGACACATAATAAGAACAAACCAGAAAGCGGATTGTAAATAAGTATCCATTTCGTTCCTAAATCCTTCTGAAAACACTCTTGATTTCTATCATTTCGAGTATGAATAAGGGAGTACTTTTTAAGAGAGATTAGTTCAATCTTCAATCCCACAGCAGCAGGAGGAAAAGGAGCAATCGCAGAGAGAGACCTGATGATGGGTGGTAGGGGCTGAACCGAGCGAAGGAGAAGGGGGTCACAGGAGCGCAGGAGCTTTCACGGTAGTAGCGAATGAAACATCAGCACGGACACGGCCACCTATCGAGGCGGACCTTCCGATGGACGATGGAGGAAGATTGTCGGAGGTCAAGAATTGCATCACACCTCACGCACACGACAAAAATAAAACGTAGTACCAAACATATAGGAAGCGATAACAGGAATGACATAATTTCTAGTCGTGCTTTATCCTTTCTTTAGAATTTCAAGTATATAATTTGTTTTAGATAACTGACATATTATATGATAAAATTTGATATTGGCATTAACATGACAATGCCTATTAAATACTCTCTCAGTCCCACATTATAAGTTGTTCAAAAAACATGGAGTCAAACATTTTAAAATTGAGGCTGGCGTCAAGTTCACTCTCTCTCCTCTAGAAAACAGACGCCCACTCGCCGCCTCCGGGGCGGCTCGGGCGGCCACCCTAAAAGCGCCTCCCCAACCTCCTCCCCTGCCCCGCGCCGCCGCCGGAGTTGGCCGCCGGCATGGCCGCGCTTGCCAGCTAGGATGGCGGCGCGGGCTTTGCCCTCTCTCGCAGGTGGTGTGGCGGCGCAGTCGCGTGAGGCGCGCGCGGGCGACGCCCGCCGAGGCGCGAGGGTCCCGGCGAGTCCGCTGAACAGCCAACGCGGCGCCGGCCAAGTGGGTGCCGGGCGGCGGCGGCGTGCTTCCGGCCCCGTCGCGCGCCCCCCCCCCCCCCCTTCCCCTTTTCTTGGCCATGGGCGGCCGGATCCGGTGCCCGGAGACCGGATCCGGCAGCTCCGTGGACGAGGGGTGGCGGTGGAGCTCGAAGATGGCCGGGCCGGGCGCGGGTGGCGGCGACGACGACCTTCTTCGACCGCCGGGCTCGCCCCCAGCTCGCTTTCCGCCTTGGGCGGCGGATCCGTGTTCTGGTGGCGGACCGCAGCCCAGTTCGGGCCGACCTCGTGAGCCCGTGGGGGTATGGGGACGGCGCCAACGCGGGAGCCTTCTTCTTGACGATCCGAACCGGTACCGCTTCGTCTTGTGACCGGGCGGTGGATTGACGCGCGCCGCGTCGGGTGGGTGGGGCTTGTGCAGCGTTGGGGGACGGTTCCTCCTTACCGTCTCCCGAAGCCTCCTCATTGCTACGCGTGGCTGGCCCGGGGCAGCGTCAAGACGAAGCGGCGGCGCCGCCATCGCCAGCAGTGGATGCGTGAGCGGCCGGGCGATGGCTGGCTCTTTCGTATGTCGCCTTGCCGCCGGGGGGGTGGCGAGCGCGGCTGGCTGCGGTGTGCAGCCGGCGCGCCATTGCCCCTCGGGTGGGGTTTCGCGAGGACGACTGGCAACGACGGCGGTGACTTCTTGCTGAGCTCCGGAATCAGGGCCGACGACGGAAGCTGGGGCTAATTGGGCGAAAGCCGGCGACGGCGACGCCTGTGGGCGCCGTTCTACCCTGTTGGGGGGCATCGTGTCTCTAGTTTCCACGGGTGAGAACCCGGTCCACTCTTGGACGAGCGACGGCGGCGCGATCGCGGCGTCGCTTCCTTCCCCGGGCGTCGTTGTGGTATTTTCCGTCTAGGTTCTGGTGTGTGCGAGCGGCCTGGTCGGAAGTCGGAGCTGCGCTTGCGTTTTCGTTTGTGCTAGGCAACGATGACCTTCCGCGCCTAAGTGCTCCGGTCTTGTTTTCCTTGGGTCGTCGATCTCTCTGTTGTATCACGTGGTTTTTGGGCCCGGTTTTCCTTATAAACTGGGTCAATTCTCTTCTTCTTATTAATATATGCCGGAACAATCGTTCCTGGATCTTTCAAAAAAAAAATTTTAAAATTGATAAAATTTACATTTAGGATGCCAACTAAGTATATCATTAGATTATTTATTAACTATATTTTAATACTGCCACAATCTTTTGTATTTTAAAAAAAAAATTGACAGAACTTGTGATACTTGGACTCTCTAAAGTTATTGAAATAACTTATAATTTGAAATGGAGCTAGTATGTATCAAATTAAAATATAATTTTGAGGCCTATATTAATGAGCAAGGCTCTCTTGTCTTTGAAAGCGAAGCACCCCATAGGGCTGTAGCACAAAACTATGTTGAAAGGCTTCCGCTAGAACTCTGACGTTGTAAGATGTGATGTGTGAACTTGGAGATGTTCTGAACTAAGTACTTGAAGCATTAACATTTAGGTTAGTTGTAACACATGAAGAAAATTTTAATTGGTGCAGGGATATCTGAACTGTAGCTTTAATGCAGATTCAAGCCATAAATAAGGTCCATATGCTTTATGAAGGAAAAACTGTATGTTGAATAATCAGATACTCCTTTTGTGCTCCGTCCACTTGACCTTATCGTCTAAATGATATAAGAAGCATTTAGATAAGGTTGTTGGCATGTAGCTTTAGAATTTCCTTCATGCATTTTGTCATTTTAGATCGGCCACCACATCATGATTGAGAGAATATAGTCCAAGAAATTACATCGGAAAGCTAATTACAGGTGAATAAAATAAAATTACAGAGAGCACACAAAAAATGTTGGAATGTAAACATGCCACAGCCCATGGGCTTGCCGTACCCGGCTCCTCATGTGGTTTATATGTACACAACTATCGTTACTGAGGAATACATCGATCATTATACTCGCTATCATGTACACAACTATTATATTTCTAATTTCTTTGCCTATGTGCGTACTCAGTTTGGCACTCCCGTGAAGGCCGTCCAGTGCGACAACGGTCGTGAGTTCGATCACACTTCGGCCCGCACGTTCTTCCTCTCCCTTGGTGCCATCCTCCGCATGTCCTGCCCTTATACTTCACAGCAAAATGGTAAAGCTGAGCGCGCTCTTCGCACTATCAATAACATTGTGCGCTGACTTATGTTTTAGGCTAGCCTTCCCCCAGTCTATTGGGCTGACTCCCTCCATACCGCCACATATTTGCTAAACCGTCACCCCACCAAGACTCTCGGCGGCCTGACACCTTTTTTTGCTCTCTATGGCACCCATCCTACCTACACTCACCTTCGGGTTTTTGGTTGTGCCTGTTACCCTAATTTATCCTCCACCGCACCACACAAACTGTCTCCTCGTTCATCTCTCTGTGTTTTCCTTGGCTACTCTTCCGATCACAAGGGGTATCGCTGTCTTGACCTTCACACCAATAGGATCATCATTTCCCGCCATGTGGTGTTTGATGAATCTATGTTTCCTTTCTCAGCGATGTCCACCTCTCCTTCGGATCCAGCCACACTTGAATTTTTGAATGATGATGATCGTCCCAACTATGCCCATCGGGCCTAGTACTCGCGGGTTGCGTACCGGTGACTTCCCACCACCGCCGGCCAACCGCTGCCGTCGAAAGCAGCCTTGCTCGGCTCGCCAGCGGCACGCCAGGCCCTCTTCACCAGCAGGTCGGGACCACCGGCTCGACACCCGCCAGGTTCGGGCCGGTGCTAGCCCGGCGCCCACGCCTCCTTCGTCGCCGCCCGACGCCGGGCTCTGAGCCCGGCTCCTCGACTCCACGGCATCCGGCCCGACACCCTCGCTGCCCCCCGTTGACGCACCATTACATGCCGCTGCCCGGAGGGGGTCGCACCGCCTCCACGTTGCCCCAGCCCACCGAGCCGCGTGGTCAATGATCACGGCATGCGGACTCGCGGCAAAGTCCGGTTTCGAGGCGCTTGATCGCTTGAACCCGCACACGGCGACGCTCTCAGCACTACCGCCGACCCCCGTCGCTCCGCCCGCTGATCCTCGCGGCGAGCAGCGATGCAGCGGAATTTGACGCCCTTCGGCTAACGACACTTGGACTCGTTCCCCGTCCCACCGGTGTCAACGTCGCGGATCGGTAAATGGATCTATCGTCACAAGTTTTTGTCGATGGCTCTCTTGATCGCTATAAAGCCGTGGGTTCTCGGAGGCTTCACTCGGCCCCGGCATTGATTATGAGGAGACCTTCAACGCCCGTCAAGCTCGCCACCGTCCGTGTGGTGCTCACACTTGCTTTGTCACGCTCTTGGCCCATCCATCACCGGACGTCAAGAACGCCTTCCTCCATGGGACACTGACAGAGACCGTCTACCGCCAAACCAACCGCCCGGGTTTGTTGATCCCTCCCATCCCAACTATGTGTGCCGATTGAACAAGTCTCTGTATGGATTGAAGCAGGCTCCTCGTGCTTGGCACACTCGCATTGCCGGTCACCTTATTTCTCTTGGATTTGTTGAGTCCAAGGCCGACACTTCACCGTTCATATATCGCCGGGTGCTGACATAGCTTTCTTTGCTTCTCTATGTGGATGATATTGTTCTCACCGCTTCATCACAGAGCCTTCTCCAAATAAGATTATAGCAGCTTTGCGGCAGAATTCTCTATGATCGACATGGCTGCTCTCCATCATTTACGGGTATTTCGGTTGATCGTCGAGCCGATGAGTTGTTCCTCTCTCGAAAACGATTACATCTTTGGATATTTTGGACCGTCTTTGGTATGCGTGATCGCAAACGCGCAAGACACCTGTTGATACTCATGCCAAGTTGCCTCACGATGGTGTTCCCGTGGGTGATCCATCACACTATCGCAGTATTCTTTGGTGCCCTTCAGCATCTCACCTTCACTCGTCCCGATATCGCTTATCTTGTTCGCCAGATCCGTCTGCGTATATGCATGATCCAAGGGAGCCTCATTTTCGCCGCCATGAAGCGCATCCTGCGCTATATCCAAAGGGAACATTGGAGCTTGGATTTCATCTTCATCGCACCTCGCTGTTGATCTCACGGTGTATTCCGATGCTGATTGGGCGGTTGTCACGAGACCCGTCGTTCCACTTCGGATATGGTGTCTTCTTGGGTGACAACTTGGTGTCTTGGTCCTCGGCCGTCGGGGAACCGCCTCAAGATCCAAATAAGCAGAGGCGTAGTATCGTCTTGTTGCCAATGGGGTTGCTGAGGCGTCGCCGGCTACGGCAACTTCGATTGAACTCCATTGCCCTCTTCGACGAGCTACAGTTGTGTATTGTGACAACGTAAGTGCTGTTTATTTATCTACCAACCCCGTTCAGCATCAGCGGACCAAGCACGTGGAGATTGATCTACACTTTGTTCGTGACCGTGTGGCCCCCCCGGGGGAAGTTCGGGTTCTCGCATGTCCCCACTACTTCGCAAATGCCGACATCTTCACCAAAGGGCTCCCCACGCCTGTCTTCGCCGAAGTTTAGGTCCAGTCTTAATGTCCGCGGTGCTCCCGCCCGACCGCGGGGAGTGTTGGAATGTAAACATGCCACAGCCCATGGGCTTGCCGTACCCGGCTCCTCATGTGGTTTATATGTACACAACTATCGTTACTGAGGAATACATCGATCATTATACTCGCTATCACAAAAGACCAAAATGTTCTCCATCGAGTGGAGTTGTGTCAGTACCGGATCTCGATTTGGAACCAACCCTGACATGCCAACGAGAGTGGGGTTGGTTGTCTACTAGTAACAGATACATCAGTTTCATGGACAACGACAGCTATAATTGAGTTTGTTTTTAATTTTAGGCCTTCAATTAGATGGTGCTAGTAATACAGAATAATTAGTCCTGCCCAACAACATCAGTGCTGAAAATCATGGAGAAGAAATATCCATAGAAAAGAGACGAGAAATACTAACTACTTGGACTAAGACTAGCACAGGTACCAACCAAAAAGAGGACACGACCACCCTACGGCTCCATTTGCAAAGATTCCATCAGGACACGAGATTTGCATTGTCGATAGGGATTGATTGACGAGTATCATCTACCAGACGGCAAAGTTGGACGGATGCATGTATCTATCTGATATCGCGGCACAGGCCTGGTCACTGAGGAGTGAGGACTACTATGACAAGTCGCGCGCTCCGCAAGACATGTGTCACAGCCGCGTTCGGGGAGGGCGGCGGTGACACGATCGGCGGCGGCACGGGGGCAGTGGCGCGGCGGCGGGGCAGCTGCTTGGGGCAGCACACGCGCGTGGGAGGGGCGGTGGCACGCGCGCTGGGAGGGGGCAAGGGCAAGAGCAGGGAATTATTTTCTTTATTTGTTTGTCCCTAAAAGATTACATCCTCCTTACGCCCCTATGGGACTCGTATCTCAAGCAATCTCTAAAGGTCTCCTTATATTCCTGGAATACCTTTTACAAGCAAACTATTATTCTTTTCCTAATAGGAGACTTCCTTATAGATCGGAAATATCTCCTTCACACCAAAAGTCCTAATCCTAACACGATTCGACCCTCCTCCTGGCCGCGCGCACTTTCCCCCTAGGGGCCGCCCTGCCCACCTCTAGGCCGGTCCAATCCTGTACTGTGATATCTCAAGTATATAATTTATTTTAGGATAACTGACATATACAATAAAGTTCTAAGGGATAACTGTGACTGCAAAGTTGGACGGATGCATTTATTTGATAGCGCAGCACTGGCCTGGTCTAAGGGAAAATTGAATTTTTTTAAAAGTACAAATTTTTTTTAGCTTTCTCTCTCCTGTTTTGCTCGCTTTACAGTACTCAAGACTAAGTGACGTTAGAGCACTCTCAATAGCACGAGCTAGTTACTAACTCTAAGACAACGTCTCCAATGATGCTAGGTCATAATACGGATAAACTCATATATAGCTCTCTCTTAATTAACCTCAAAATATGTCATTGTTGACTCTTGTTCTACCATAAAATATAAAGGCTTTTAAAACTAAAATAAGGGCTTAAAATGAATATTAACATAGTATAGGGCCTTTACTGACATAATTCCACGAGTTTTGGTGATTTATATATTTTCAGGGATTAAACAGGAAAAACCTAGAGTTTGCAAGGCATACGAAGCATAAACATGTTCTAAACATATTCCAAGATAGCACCATTGTAAAGAGCTCATCGAGACGATCGAAACGGATACATTGTTTGCTATATTCAGAATCCAGAATCAAAAGATATCACCTGCAGAGCAGAGTTCACTAAAACGGCCATAACTTTCTCATCCGGACTCCGTTTCTAGCAAACTACCCCTCTTTGGAAAGCTATCGAAGAGATCTATGCAATCGTGGTGGTTTGGGCTCAAATCCCAAAGGTGGGCCCGCGGCCGCCCTGGCCCATGGCCGCGGCCACCTGGCGTGGGGCCCACTCGGGCCCGCTCCGTAGGGTCGGGTAGTAACCGCCATTGAGGAGCAATCTAGGCCGCCTTTCAAGGTCGGTTTAATCCAAAGGCTATCGTGCATCGCCTAGGGGCTATATAAGGAGACCCCCTGCCCCTAGGGTGAAACCCTAATTCATTCAACTCACCATTTGACAGGCTGAGACCCTAACCTCTCCTCTCTAGTTCTAGAACTAGAACTAGAACTAGAACACCATGTAGAACTAGAAGCCCTAGAGTTGAGTTGAGGAGCAAGAGTCAAGTTGAGAGATCTAGATCAATGGCTCCCTGCGAGAGTAGCCAGAGCTAGTCTTGTTATTAGAGATCTAGAGCGAGGGTGAAGGGATGAGCCGGCCGGAGGAAGCACCGGGCATGCTCGGTGACTCCTCTACATCTTGTACCTCCGGATCAAGTTCCATTGGAGCTTGGTTCTAAGACTTCATGGCGGATCAACTTCTTATTTGAGTAAGTAACAATGTTCTTATTGTTCTTAAGGTTTGCAACTCTTGTTTGAGTACTTTAATCTATAGGACGCTATAGATTAGAGAAGTAGTCAGAGGTTTAGGCGTGGTGCTTAGACCAAGGTTACTTGTCGATGCACCCTACCTTCCTGAGTGTGGTAACTAACGAGGTGACTTATAGCTAGCGTTAACTCTTTGTAGTCCACCTCCCGGATAGATAGGCCTTGGCAGATCCTTGGCTTGGGGTTGACATTCTTTGCAAATGTCTATCCCATGAATCGTTTCCCCATAAGACAATATCAACATAGCTTACAAGGATAGGAACTAGACAACCATAGAAATCTTCTTTAACTCTTAATCCTCTCCGTCCTTCTTGTCATATCTCCCGGGTTTAGTTATTAGCTCAAGTTACCCTCACACCATTCTCCTTGTGGATACGATATTTAAAACCCTCCTCCCCGGTGAAGTGCTCACGCCAGATCCGTGTGCTTGCGGATTATACAAATCTTAAATATTTTGTGGGCATAACAAATACCAACAAGGATTTCTGGCGCCGTTGCCGGGGAGAATGGCTGCTGAGAAAACATTGAGTATAGCTAAATCTTGTAAAATAATGTAGTGTAGTCTTTCTTTTTGTATTTTCTTTTCTATTTATATTTTTGTGGGATCCACGAATTCCACACCTATCTTTATGCTTTTGCACCCATAAGCGTAAGCTTCACCCACTAGAATCTTTAGAACCTATCTTATCACTTGGCTATGAGTCACGCCGACAGGTTGGTCAAAATGATCATGAGACAACCCATTATAGGAGAGAATTGCTTTCTTCTACACAAGTTCGAGAACCATCCATTGACACCGCCCTTCTCTCTTCTCTTTCAAAAGAAGGGTTTACCGATAGTAAAATCGAACTCCAAAGAAGAAGTGAGAAGCTTGGAAGACCATATGTTCTATCATAGATGTCGTCCCCTAGTTAATCTCGAGGCCGATCCTATCCTTTCAAAGAAAAGGATAATGTATTTGGGCTCATCCTAAAAGTTGTCCGCATGATCATCATGCGCTTTCTAGAGGAACTTTTTCTCTCCTTTTCTAAGCAAGGTTTGTCCTTAACAAACTCGGTGGGTATAAGCTTTTTCCTAGAATTCTTTATGAACACCCAAAGGAAGAAAAGGAATCATCCTCTAGACAAAAAAAAAAGAAGTTTTGATAGCTAGATCATAATCATTCCAATCCCTTAGTTAAGCTACGAACCCCAAATCATCAATGCTCGAAAACCCTCCAAGGGAAGAAGTAATTCTACCCTTGAAAATCTCTTATGGTGATGACTATGGGATGAAGACAAACTTCTAGCTTCATAAAGAGACCTTTGAGTGCCTATAAACCAAATCCTCTTAAAGAAGAGTCTCTTAGAAAGCATCCTTATTCTTACAAAGGACATTGGGAAAAAGCCCAAGGATGGCATATCTAATTATGCCATAGAAGGAGAGCAAAGCTATCTAGAATCCATTCATATCTTCTCCCCTTCTATTTCAGACTAGATAACTTATCCAAACCCATCTTCACCTCATCCTTGACCCCCATGAATCCTCTTGTGCTTTTCTTCTTGAGTCTCCCTACGATCCAAGAAATTCCAAGTATATACATCGTGAAGGATCTAAGGAAGACTAGAAAGAGCATTATCAATAGCCGGAAAACACCCATGAGCATATAAGTTAACCCATGAATATTTCATCCAATCTTTGCTCATGTGAGCAAACTCCTGAATTAATTGCCACCTCTAATCTAGCCACATACATCTTCAACCCTCTTGTGTTATTTGTTCTCACAAAGATTTAGAAAAGGGGTTTGTTGATCTCATTGGCTTGAGTTTTGAGATTGGTGATACAAGGGAAAATCTTTTCATCATCTTGAATCATATTTGAAGGTTTCCCGGGGACGAGCTTTTGTCCTAAAACAAGCACTCTTTAGGGGAAATAACATAAATGAAGATCTTTTTGCTATAATACCCCTTGCGTAATGAGCATAGAGATATAATTATGAGAATATTCCTTCGGTATTTTTGTCACTAACCATCCGTGTCTAGAGCAAAAAGGAATGAAGGATGACAAAGTAAAAAGGTATGTCCAACCAATTATCATTACTCTCATGTAAAATTGATTACAAAATCATTCTTGCCATGTTGCTACTTTATTTTGGTTGTTTCTACCTTTAAAGACATGCTCAAATCGATAATAAATAAATAAATAATTCCTATCCTTTTTCATCTCCACCTTGAGTAAATCTCTTTTTATGCTTTCATGTCACCCTTGTCTCCTTTATAGTATGCTTTGGTTTGGAAGTTTTGTTAACATACTTCTAAGGGCTTTTAAATTAAAAAAGCGTGATGCTTAGGTTAAAATGCCTTCCTTAATTAAATTAGGCATGGAGTCTAGTTTGGTTATTGAACTAAATATTACTTGTGTAGACATTGGTATATTTTGTTAGACTAACCCCTATAGGAAGAAAATCTCTAAAACAAGCTTAGGGGATGTCCCGAGATACACTCATAGTAAAGATGAAGCAAGAGAAAGAAGATGAGTGCCATAAACAAAATCAATAATCAAGAGCACTCACCCAAGGATGAACTCAAGAATGATCAAAGTATGGAGGAGGAAGAACAAAGCCATCAAAGATGATCCATCGTACTCTTGCTCTTCACATACCCTCGCCACTCTACACGGGTTTGCAACCTCTCCATTCACTATTGCTCTTTTCCACAAGTTTGAATGATTTTGTTGCATGAAAATTAAACTTAAAGTTGAATAAAATCATTCCTTTAAGAGGCAAAGTGAATACCGAAACATGAGATAAATGATCTATGCTAAAATTTCAACCAAACTTTTAGGTAGCATAGAAAGTGACCTTTAGCCCCCAAGGACAACACTATCCTTGTTACTACTTGTACATTCCTTCGGTTCTGTCCCACTAACGCTGTAGGAATGAAACCATGAGAGGAGCAAAAAGGTCCTAACACAATTCAAAGGACAAGAAAGACAGGGTGATGCAATAAAGGAGACAAGTTAGGAACAAGATACACACGAGGTCAAATAACTAAAAGCTTGAAGAAGAAGGAAAAGAACCACTACAAGGTGTTACAAAGGCCGCCACATTCCAATAAAAGGTAACATCTTGAGGTAAGTTATAATTAAATGAACTTTTCCCTAATTTTGGCATATTCATAAATAAATGATCAAACATGTTGGAGTTATAACCTAACCTTATACATCATGTTTAACTCCACATGTTTAGTTCTTTGTTCCTAGTCTCCTCGATCTCATAATCCCCAATCATGTAAGCTAAAATGTTACACATCCTACTTTGGAAGATAATCATAATCATTAAACCATTGATGCTCAATCTTTTGATCTTATCACCCTTGTCATAAATGAAAAAAAATAATAATAAACATTAACTCTATCTTGTTTATTGCGCCTAAGGCTAGAGGATAATGAATAAAGTTATGGTTCTGTTGGTGTTTTCCCACCAACAGGCCCATGCACTTGATCTCTACCTTGTCTTTGCAAATAGGACACACTTCAAGCAAAATGTGGAGGAGTCTATCACTCCCCAAAATTCTACAAGTATATGTCCCGAACCCACAAAGTATGCACACTAAACAAAATGTTGCCCGCCCAATCGTCAAAACTTCATTTCAAAACCATGGGATCAACAAAGAACAAGGGTGATGTCATCCTCTAAAATCACTATCTCAACAGACACAACCGCCAAGATCCGATAATGCACTTGAGAAGTGAGTAAGGTAAGAAGTCTTGTTCAAGGACTTAAAACACTAAACCCTCGCGAAAAGGTAAGATCGGTAGTTATCCATATTTAATGCATACCATATTTATTTCCTTGCATTGCATAATCATTTTTCCTTTAGCATATTTACATTTATGCATCAGTATTGCATTGAAAAAATTCTAAAGCCCCATGTGACTAATCTTGTGGTGTGTAACGCGACCCATAAGGATATTCACTGTGGTGGCATAAAAATAATTATGCATTCATCTAGTTGCATTTGCATCTTAGTTCTTTGCATGCATATAAATATATAAAACTCTAAAAAATATTTAGAAGAGAATTCTTGTTGAAGTTCTAATCATGATCCATCTTGAAAATCTCTAGACACATAAGGCCGATGTGGCCAACCTCTAACGCCTAATCTGCTCCCACAAGGCTTTGTTGTCTATTTGAGTTCTAAGCAGATTCAAAGGGAAAGAGACATGATAGGATGACACCCTCGTCGCCGCTCTCGCCAACTTCCACATCATCAACCCGACATTTCAATCAAGCTTGGGGAGAGCACCCCCGCTTATCACGATAAGTATCTTTACTATATATTAATATTAGCTAATATTTTGGTTTGCTTTAGTTTGCTAAGACTCTAGTCTTTATAGTCTTTTAAAGAGTCTTTAGTATAGTATGATCATTAGGTTTGGGAATAAATAAATGTAGAGAGTATATAAGAAGTTGTTTTTCTCCGCCAAAAATAAAATGAACTCTAAAATAAATAAAAAGCATGGAGATGATGAATAGTTGCTCCGTTGTAATTTCTTTCAAGTACCTAGTTTTCAAGCTTAATTTCTCTTGAGCCTTTAATGCAAACTTTGCTTTGACTTGAGATTTGCTCAACCTAAAACACATTGTGTAGCAAATGCTTGCTTTAAAGTCTAGGTGATTGACGGATATGATATATGAATGTTTGAGCTCTTTTTTATCTTACTCCTAGAGATGCTAGATTTCTGAAGATTTATCTTTTAAAATTAAAGGTGCACATGATGAGTTCCTTATGACGGAGTGTTGAAACTCCTACCACAGCCATATATATAGATGCTCTTTTAGATAGGAAAACCCTTTTGATATATATATATAGGTGTGCTTACTTTTGCATTGAGTTTGGTCAATCTTTGTCGACCCTTAGAAACTTGTCATACGGCTACTCATGCACACACTACACTCCACTCTATTCCACTTGCAATTATGCTACTTCTATCCTCGAAGTACGCGGCCCACCAAACATCCACCATAGATCCACTAAAAATGTTCTACTCCTACCCCGGGAGAGCAACCAAAAATATTCCTTACACCCATCCACTTAGCCAACAATCCCATAGAGCTCCAAAGACTCGTGTTACTATCTCTCAAAAAAGTTTTTATTGCAAAAAGGAGGCTTGGGTTGTATAGTCGAAAAAAGAAAAGAGAGAAAGAAGAAAGGGGAGATGAAAAATGGACAAGTGTCCTACACGGGCGAGTAGAGCCTACCTCCCTAAAAAAAAAGAGAAGAATAAAGGAGAGTTAAAAAAAATGGACAAGTGTCCGATATGAAACAATGGGTACTTAGATGCCCGCCTCTCCATAAAAAAAAGTATACAACCCAGGTTCTCCTAAACATTTCCAAGTCCCACAAGAGAGATATGTTTTTCAAGGAGCAAAGTAGAATTAGGCTTCCGCCTCATACACCTACCACCATATTCATTCCACTACACCATACACATGCACATGCAAGATGACTCGTGACTTTGGATCCATTGCTTGACTTTACAATATATGCTTAGTAAGTAGATTTAGTCTTCTCCCACCTATGAGCTCCACATATAAGCCTTAGATATAGAGTGAGAGAGAAGAAGGCATAGTGTCCTATTGCCTTATTCTAAAAATACCACATACTATGAGAGAAAGGCAACACAACATTATTGCCTTAATGAGGATCCACAAATACCAAAAATGAGAGACTTGAGAGGGTCATACTAAAAGGAACTTTGAGTTTTATTTTGAAAACTTGCAAAAACTCCGGAATGAAGGTTGATCGAAGGGTTTGAGACATGGGACTCGACCCGATTGTTCTATCTTTCAATTGCCCAAGATCCCAAGAAAAGGCTATAAGCTCCATGGTTAAAGGTAATATGGGTAAGTTGATTGTTGAAAAGGTTTATTTTAATCCGGAGGAGAAATTTTGTTTGAAAGCATGTGTACTTTTGAGGCGTGAAAGCGTTGTAGCAACTCCCCGATCCATTGCTAAGTTTGGTTTTGCTAGGGACTAGCAAAGGGTAAGATTGGGGGAGCTTGTTGACTCTTGTTATAGCATAAAATATAGAGGCTTTTAAAACTGAAATAAGGGCTTAAAATGAATATTAACATAGTATAGGGGCTTTACTGACATAATTCCACGAGTTTTGGTGATTTATATATTTTTAGGGATTAAACAAGAAAAGCCTAGAGTTTGCAAGGCATACGAAGCATAAACATGTTCTAAACATATTCCAAGATAGCACCATTGTAAAGAGCTCATCGAGACGATCGAAACGGATATATTGTTTGCTATATTCGAGTCCGTAATCAAAAGATATCACCCGCAGAAAGGACTTCACTAAAACGCCATAACTTTCTCATCCCACTCCATTTCCAAAGAAACTACCCCTCTTTGGAAAGCTATCGAAGAGATATGCGCAACCGTGGTGGTTTGGGCTTAAATCCCGAGTGGGCCGCGGCCGCCTGGCCCATGGCCGCGGCCGCCTGGCTGTGGGCCTACTCGGGGCCCGCTAAATAGGTCGGGCAGTAACCGCCATTGAGGAGCAATCTAGGCCGTCTTTCAAGGTCGGTTTGATCCAAGGGCTATCGTGCACGCCTAGGGCTATATAAGGAGACCCCCTGCTCCCAGGGTGAAACCCTAATTCATTCAACTCACCATTCGACAGGATGAGACCCTAAGCTCTCCTCTCTAGTTCTAGAACTAGAACTAGAACTAGAACTAGAACACCATGTAGAACTAGAAGCCCTAGAGTTGAGTTGAGGAGCAAGAGTCAAGTTGAGAGATCTAGATCAATGGCTCCCCTCATGAGAGTAGCCGAGCTAGTCTTGTTATTAGAAATCTAGAGCGAGGGTGAAGGGATGAGTGGAGGAGGAAGCACCGGGCATGTCGGTGACTCCTCTACATCTTGTACCTCCGGGATCAAGTTCCATTGGAGCTTGGTTCTAAGACTTCATGGCGGATCAACTTCTTATTTGAGTAAGTAACAATGTTCTTAAGGTTTGCAACTCTTGTTTGAGTACTTTAATCTGTAGGACGCTATAGATTAGAGGAGTAGTCGTAGGTTTAGGCGTGGTGCTTAGACCAAGGTTACTTGTGGATGCACCCTACCTTCCGAAGTGTGGTAACTAACGTAGGTGACTTATAGCTACGTTAACTCTTTGTAGTCCACCTCTCGCTGGATAGGCCTTGGCAGGATCCTTGGCTTGGGGTTGACATTCTTTGCAAATGTCTATCCCATGAATCATTTCCCTATAAGACAATATCAACATAGCTTACAAGGATAGGAACTAGACAACCATAGAAATCTTCTTTAACTCTTAATCCTCTCCGCCCTTTCTTGTCATACCTCCCGGGTTTAGTTATTAGCCTGTTACCCTCACACCATTCTCCTTATGGATACGATATTTAAAACCCTCCTCCCGGGTGAAGTGCTCGCCAGATCCGTGCGCTTGCGAATTATACAAATCTTAAATATTTCTGTGGGCATAACAAATACCAACAAATCATGAGCTTAGTTCTAGCTAAAGAGCTAGTGCATTCAAGATGACAAGAGCAACCGATGAGACACTAGAACAGCCCAAGGCTCGATCATCTTGGCCTAACCCAAAATATACTCGCTTACAACATCCTAACCCAAAATACTTTGTCTTGGCCCCATGACCAATGTCGGCTTTGTAATAAGAGAAACCGAGGGAAAGTTTAAAAAGGGGAACCAGAAAAACATAAGGCTTATAGCTTCATGTTATATGTGTTTGTGACATGTGACTTTGTGTTTGTTTTTAGAACATTCAACAAGCCAAAAGAATCCCAAAAAGTGCAGCTTCTAGAGTTATTAGGAAGAATCTATAATAACCAGGGGCGAGCCTGGATTTGAGGATAGGGGCAATGGATAAAGCAAAGTAGAACCAATAGCCATGTCGGGCTGATTTTATAGAGCAATAATTTGAGAAAAACATACTTTTTACTTTAGATCCGAATATCAATATCATGCTTTCCACAAAATATTTTGACCTCCTCAAGAAGAGATAAGATTGATGACAGAGGGAAGGGAGTAGCTTACCTCACCGAAGCTTACCGCCGGCTCGCCAGGTCCGGCCGCCGCCCTATGCCACCATCGAGCAAAGGAGCTGTGGAGGAGCGGCAGAGCCAAGCCAAAAACCGCCAAAGATGAACAGATACGACGAGTGAGGTGAGAGCGACGGCCGCCGCCAGATCGAAAAGATGAATAGACGTGAATGTAATCCTTCCCATGCGGCACGGGGCGCGTGCCAACAGACGTGTCTATACTCAATTGACAAGTGCTAAATGGGCTGGGGCCAAATTAGGAGGGGCTAATTAATAATCAACTCTATTTATGTACACATATTAGTGGATCCATTAGAATGTTGGGGGTGCTAGGCCCCTCCCAGCCCCTCCCTCCGCCACCGATAATAACAAACATGTTTAAAATGACGATTGCCCCCCTGCACTTTGTTAGACATAGAGGATCACTAGGTGAAGATTAGTGGATAGTTTCATTTGCATTTGAGTTGATGAACAACTTGGGGATCAAGAGACAGAGAGCGAGAGGATAGAAAAGAGGATGGAGGAAGAACTCAAAGTAGCCATGGTGTCTCGTGGTCGGTGAGGAAGTAAGCGGTGGCATCCGGGTCCGTGATGTGGAAGTCGAGCATGGTAGAGGCGGTGGTGAACTTCCCGTCACCGGGCGCCTCCTAAATCGATTAGGGACTTAGGGGGGGCATGTGATGGTGGCATAGGTAAACATCTTAACCCTAGCCACGTCCCCCAACTTCTATTTTATATGGCACTGCGTGCTATGGTGTTCCACTAGCTACGTGTATGGCGGTGGCACCCTCGATCATGGCACGAGATCAAGGTTCCGACTCGGTCATTGGACTAAGTTGGTGAGGGGTCAATCTAACATTCGCCTCTTGATCTCATCTTATACTTTAAGCTTTAGTCTTAAACTCAACATACTTGTCTGCTTTTTCCTATTCCATCATAGATTAACGATAGAGCTTGCTCCATCATAACATGATTAGTACCATTAGATTGAACAATTACAATACACCCTGCCTATTTTAAAACAGATTTCAACTTGGCCCGTATTGTTCGGCGATCATAGGCTTTCCCATAAACCTATGTCGACCGTTTGTTCTCCTGAACGCGACCGGATAGTAAGCCTTTGGTAAGTATATCCACAAGTACTTGCTCAATACTTTCAATATGATTCTAGACTTTCTCCTTCATAACGTATAACAATGTGTTTGGTAGCACATTTGACCCGCTGACAATAGAGTAAAATACTTATATGGTTACTATTGTTGCCAACTATTATCAATTTTAGGTACAAGTTCCCTTTAACTATTTTGCTTCTCCCTCAACCTCATAACTTGCTATAACATAGTTTTGCATCATTGATGATAACAAAAATGTTCCATTGAGATTTTTCACAATAACACTCCAATTGCGAAAGTTTAGCAACTACTGTGGACTTCTTTACACAACTCGTAGTCTAAGTACCCACAACTAAGAGTACTTGTTCTTTGCAACTTAGCATGAGACCGACATTCTTAACTCCATTCCATCAATCTCGTGAACTTATGTCAGGGTAAGAATGTCAAGACTTGTTGTAATCCTTAAATGATTTCTTGACGTGTCATCCCTTGCATTAGTTTCCTTCCATGACAAAACTTTTTGGGTTGTGCCATGTAAACTTTTCATATAAATCCGTACTATGAAATACCATATTTACATTTGTCTGTTATAACTCTAAATCTTATAGTGCTACTTACACTCATGTAATGCACTCATTCTCTTTGTGTGAATCCTTTTGCCACAAATCATGATATATATCTTTCTAAAGTCCCTTTGGAGCCATATTATGTCTTGTAGGCCCATTTATAACCTACTATTTTGGCTCCATCAAGAATTACTTCCGAGTCCCAAAACATCATTGGCAACATTCGATTTCATTAGAAAAGTTGATTTTTTTAGATCTTCTAGGGCCTCAGATACTAGTACCTCTTTCATATGGGCCGTTGTTGCTCTTTCATTGCCAAGAGACAATTGATTCTACAGGCTCTTGTAGTACAAATCCTTGTTTACTTATTCATCTTCTTGAAGAGCTACCAACAACTGTTGTATAGTTATACAACATCATCGGGCATCGATCAATTTGTTCCTCTTAAAACACTAGAGTGGGCATGCAATCCCACTTCTATTCAAGTCTTAGTTTCTACATACCACCATGTTCTCCCATATTACTTCATCTTCTGTAAAGATAGTGTTTCTCATTTAGTTCAGACTTTGTCATTTTGGTTTACCTTTGTTAAAATCTACCTCATATGGTGCTTTAAGCACCATCTTAGTATTTCTGAGTCTCATCACTATCTTCCTATCAGAACTGTAAAAGGTCCAGAAATTCAGCTATTTCTCTACTTAGGGGTATGGTTAGTATGACCATTGTACTCCCTCAACACTCACATTCATCTTTTATAGATCATCACTCTCGCCCAAACTATACATTGCGGGAACGGGGAGTTTCTTTCAATTATCTTCCTTAATTTTTGTCATGATACGTCTGCACAAAGGCCCCTCACAAGATGTCAGATAGCCAGGTTGGGCGCATTGTCCAGTTTGCCCAACTGCTGAGACAACACACCATGTGCTTGTGGAGTGACGGTGCACTACTAGGAAGACCTGGAGCCTCTCTATGCAATAGATGCATTAGGCAAGTCTCAATGGGAGTTTCATGAGTGTTTCATGCACATTAAATACAAATATATCAGCAAAAATTTCACTTTTTGCATGAAACTCCAAGGAGAGAGAAGGAAAGAGTTTCACCATGGTGAAACCTTTGGGCACTTGTTCACATGCGTTGAAACGTGGTGAAACCCTCATTGAGACACAAATAGAGTTTCACCATGCAACTATGCAATTAAACCATGCAATGAGAGAAAGGTTGTGGGACCCTTGAGCCTATGAAACTGTGCAATGAAACCGTACATTGAGGGAGACGTCTATTTCATGTGAAAGTTTCACATCTTGGAAACCGGGAGGTGAAACTCTCCATTGAGACCGGCCTTAGCCCAGAGGTGCCCCATATGATGAGCACCACAGTGCAAAGAAATGGTCGACAAACATCTCAACATTGCAAGATGCACCAACGATCAAGATTCAAGAGTCTCTCTCCATCTTACGGGAGTTTTTTTTTTTTTTTAACAGGTCGCCTTCCGGGAGATTTGGAAGGATAGAATTGCCAAAGTTTTTAGACACCAAGAATTCTCAACAATACGAATATGAGTAAAAAATGAAGCCTCGGGTCTGAATAGTTTAATCTTCGTACATCTACTACACCTATGTAGAGAATGCAAACATGTCACCTCAGCACCCCACTAAGACCATGACATTCAAAGGCAGGCCTCACTATTTTGAACTAACTAAAAAAATGTTATAACTCACAAATCAAAAACCAAATTAAATTCTGTTACACCATTGAATTTCTTTTAATAAATCTTTCAAAACAAGATCTCACATGGATATATTTAGATAAAATTATAGGTGAGCCCCAATCGATGGTAGTTGGTATAGAGTTAAGTAAAAATAATAAAAAAAGAATGATAAAAAGGGGGAAAAGGAAAGAAAAAGAATAGGAGGGTGATAGTAATATTCTACCTCATAGATTTCTTCTTCATACCCACGGCAACGCCAAGTACATATGACGCGTGAAGGACGGTTAAAGAGATTAAATCATCTACCAAGGATTTCCTCAAATAAATTATTATATATGTTTTATTACATTAACAAAAGTTGTTACCCGTCCCAACATATCTAAATATTTCTATTCGATATTGGTTCAGTTTAGAGTTTAAACATAAGATTAATAATCTTTATGCCAATGAGTATATACTTTGTTTCATATATTTAAGTTCTTCGTTACTAACTCTGTTTCTAACCTCGCACAAAATAATTCTGCTCAATAGCTAATTGTGATCAGATTTCTTAGCGATTACAATTCTTTTTTTTTTTTTTTTTTGGGATTACACAAGTACAACAATTCAATCCTTTAACAATACCCTTTCCTACCCGCAGCAACGCTCCGCTAGTATAAGATATAGGAAAAAACCAACTTGAAATTAAGGAGTTTCATGCCACCACGGCACACGAGAGTCAGTCCAAGAAATATAGTCGGATGCATTCTCTTGTTGTCATAAACTAGGCAAGGAGCTTGTCAAGAATATGTGATGTCCTTGTTGCCTCTGTACCTGATGGAGCAGTACCGGAAATACAGAAGGTTCACCACGCCAAGAACAGCCATCAACCAGAAGAAATAGTCCAGGTGGCCCTTGTTCAGGTCGTCGGGGATCCACCCAGGCTCCCCATTGCGCGTGGTGACGGCGGTGACGGCAGCGAGCACGGCAGAGTTGAAGTAGCTGCCGGCCGCGACGGCGAGGTACACAATGGCCGTGCCAAGGCTCTTCATGCCGTTGGGCGACTGATAATAGCAGAACTCAAGGAGGCCGATGTTCGTGAACACTTGCGCCGCGCCGTTCACTACGAATGCCGGTGCCTGCCACATGATGCTCATCGAAGGCTGCCCGCTACGGGCGAGAGACAACCGTCTCCCTCAACCAGCGCTAGGTAGACCATGCCGACCACGGACAGCCCGAGGCCGACGCCCAGCCGCTGCAGCTGCGAGAGGCCTCGCTCCTGCCCGTGGCCCGCCGGGCAAGAGGCACCAGCACGGTGTCGTAGAGGGGGATGCAGACCATGACGCTGATGACTTCGAAGGTGGAGAGGGACGCCGGCGGAACGGTGAACGGCCCGACGTGGTTGTCCATGGTTTCGCCCCTGCTGGATGAACGTGGACCCCATCAGCGAGTTGGCGGCGAAGAAGAGCACCCTCGACGCCCACACGGGGAATATCCGGAGCAGCATTTTGACCTCCTCAACCTGCGACACCGTGCAAAGCCTCCATGGACTCGTTGCGCCATTCTTGCTGGAGGATGATGGCGCTACAATGGCAGCCTTGTCGAAGAACCTGGACATGATACAGTAACAACACCAAAACTTTAATTCTAGAAAATAATCACCAAAACTTAGTATGTTGATGTTAAAGTAACACTGTTCTGGGGATTCAATTAGATCCAATTTCCAGCATGAGGAATAGATCAACATTTTATAGAAACACCAAAACTAATTAATAATTAAGGCCCTACAAAAATAGCTTTGTTACACACATTATTTTCCAGCATACTCTTTCTATTCCATATTATGAAATGTTTTGGTATTCGATACATTCAATACTACAGAATTTTACGTGGAAGCGGGTACTTCGCATTTTTTTGGAGGCGGGCAAAGCAACCGCCTCCAATCAAATATCACCATTAATAAGCAGACCATGAAGGCGGGCGCTTTTGCCCGCATTGGTTAATCACTACGAAGAAAAAAAAAAGTATATAGCACAGACCTAGCCGGGCCTAGATCTGGCCTCTCGCTACCGCTACCGCCTGGGAAGCAAACCCTTTTTGAGCAGACTCCCAACACTAGATCCACATCCGCTGCTGTGAATCGCCATGTTGGAGAGCAGCTCATGTCAGATCTGCCCTTTCATGCCGAGCCACCGGAGGAAAAGCGGATGGCGGATCCACACCTTTGAGGAGGTGGCGGCCCGCGGCACACCAAGGGAAAGGCGCTCCTCACCGCTGAGGAGGTCGTGCCCCACGCTGTCGTTCCTTCCGCCCTACGCTCAACGACCTCACTCAAAGGTGTGGAGGGGGGGGGAAGCTCACCACCATCTAGATTTGGGTGGTAGAGGCCCTCCTCCCTGCCCCTCGCCGAGGGATGAGGAGGAGAGCGCCTCCTATGGAGGGGAGGGAGCACCGCAGAGGGAGGAGGGGCGTCGTAGGAGAGGATCAACATATTTCTGTGGTGACGGTGTATGTGGGAGAAGAGTGAATATCGAAACCCTAAGTGTTGTGTTTATACTCGGAGCAGTTTTCGAACCTCACCTGGGCCTATTGGGCCTCAGCCTTTATGGAAGGTTTACAAAGGCGGGCACATTAAGATGATCGCCTTCAGAAATAGGCTATTTTTGGAGATGGTCATCTTAAATGTTTGCCTCCTAATATGTGACCGCCTCGGTAAATGTGATCGCCTCGGTATAGCTCAGCTTTTCTAGAGGGGGGCAAATGCATCTCAGTAAATAAAATGCTCACCACCGGTAAAAGCCCAGTTTTTTTTGGAGGCGGTTGGATTTGGTTTCCTCCTACGTTACACTGTCTTCTAAAATTATTTTTGATGTCGTGATTGTTTACTATATATATCTAGCCATAGCCAGGGACGAAGCTAGCGCCCGGGTAACCCGGGCTCCAACCCCCAACTGACTTAGTTAAGTGGAGCCCCCTCTAAGCCCTTCCTTGCATTTTTATGTATAATTGTATAGAATAGGAGGGGCTACGCTTCGTTAGAGCTTTATCAGCCTGACCTAAACTTTTTTCTGGCTTCGTCTCTGGCTGTGTATCTAGAAATATAAAACATATTATAATCTAGAAAGAGGGTGTATTATTATGATTACTTTGTAGATACACACGTGGGCCCCATTTGACACAACTTCACTTCACTAGTAAAGTTGGTTTTTAGAAAACAATTTCACGAGAAACTCTCTAGGTGAAGCTGAGCTATTTTTTAAAAAAAATGATTGGCAAAATATCATCACCAACAGCTTCATGCATGGGAAAGAGAAATGAACCAGAGAGCTGGATAAGCTACTTTTTTCCGCTCTCTCCTATACCATTCCTTTGTGAGGAGGAAGAAAAACAACTTCACCCAAAAAACTATTTTGAAAAAGAGGTGTTTGATAAAAAAAGCTGAGCTCACAATAGCTCATGAAGCTGTTGTGAGCGGTGTCTGTAATGGATTTTCAAATCTATGAATTGACCAGGTGAACTGAATCCAATATAGTTTCTTTCATTCACCTTGTAAACAGCACTTACTAGGTCAAATATGCTTCCACGCCCTCAATTGATTTGAAGTGGACTTACTATTTTTATTTATTTATGTCAAGTTGTAATCTGCCTCTTTCTGTCTACATTTTCCTCTTGTTATCACACCGATGACTGATTTTTTTATTTAGATGAAAACATTGCAATACTGATGAGTGGACAAAACTATCTGGACCTTATTTGATTACCTGAACTGACTCGTATGCTGAATCCTGGAATAGTTTCCTTCCGTTGTGGAAGGCACCTCATGCAGAGCCGAGGGGTCCTGAGGCAACTCCAAACGGTAGTTCCTCACAGCTGCAACAACCACCTGGGAGACCCTGGTGAGAGGACTCCCTCCCACTTTCTGATACCTGTAAACCTTCCTACCGGCGACGAACACCGGCAGCCCAGACAGCATGAACGCCCCCGGGATTGCAAACCCGAGTCCCCACCCAAGGTTGTCCTGCACCCAGACAATCACAGTCGCCGATAGCAGCTGCCCAATGTTGATAAAGAAGCAGTACCAGTTGAAGAATGAGCCTTTCTTCAGCCGCTCCACCGGGTCGGCTGCGTCAAACTGATCAGCACCAAGGGCAGAAACACATGGCCTGATGCCGCCGTCGCCAAGAGCGGCAAGGAAGAGACCTAGGTACGCGGTGGTGCGATGAATGCCGCGGTTGTAGGAGGAGCCCATTAGCAGTGGGAGGAACGCTGATACAGTCAGGGTGAGCATCCCCTGGCAAATCAGAGACATTCAGAGTTTGAAATGGAGTATGTGCATTTCAGCCAGTTTTCAGAGTGACTTACAACTGCGTAAACGGAGAGGAAGACCACAACTGTCCAATATCGTCCCCAGAATGTTTCAGCAAAGAATGCTCCGATGAGCGGTGTGAAGAAGGAAGTGCCAGTCCACGTGGACACGGTTGTTGCAGCATTGACGTTGCTCACGTCGAGGACACCAGTGAGGTAGCTGACCAAGTTCCTTGTGATTGCGTTGACGGACACACATTCAGTGAATTCAGCACCTGATTAAGGGATGTTGTTTGATGAAGAATGAACACATAGTAATTAAGCAATCCTTGTTGTGGAATGTGGAGTACTTTACTTAAAATAAAGAAGCATGCCCTCCAATTCCCCGTGCTCTGCTTCAGAGCACGCTGGTTGTTAATGTCAACTGTCCCATCGCAAGTGAATTCAGAACTTTCATCCTGAACAGTAGAGCCAGAAGAGAGTATGTTTGTTATTCTGAAATTGACATCTGCTAGCTTTGTCTAAGTTTGTTAAGGTACCAATAAAAAAACATTTGAACAACCTATAAAATCATATATCCCTGTTGTAATTGACACTTTGATAGGAGATAATATGGTAACGTTCTAGAAGATGTAGCAGTAGCACCTGTGTGGGCAGGTGATGAATCAGTGGCCTCTCCTCATCTTGTGTATCCATGGCCGGGGGAGCTTTCTGGGCTACAGGGAAGGCATCGAGGGAATGCAACTCAAGGAGATTCGCAATATCACACAAAGAACAAACGAATAGTAGGATGGTAACCAGTTGACAACTGTACTTTTCGATGCATAAAGAGCACCATGATTACCTATTGAAAAACCGAATTACATATAGTTATGACTATCATGCACTGAATTTCTGTCTGTTCATAGACGATCATGCACAGTCATCAAAAGTATATATATATCCTAGGTATTCCTAAGATTCCAAGTTAAGTGAATGTAAAACAGTAAAAGAGATCGCTATTTCCATCCCACAGCCACAGCATCTTCCCGACCTCACTATTCCTATGAAAAGGAACTGGTATATAACACACATGGGGGTAGAAAGAGAGACCTGAATATTGATGATAGGGGATCAATCACAGAGCGAAGGGAGGCGGTCACGGTGGAGCAGTGACCCTTTCCTGTAGCTGCAGGAGCGAAGGCTCTTTGTAGTGAGTGATTAGTGAGTGAAAACAGTAGCGTGGAGGTTCTTTGTAGTGAGTGATAAGTGAGTGAAAACAGTAGCGTGGACAAGCGGTAGCCGAGTACTACTTTTTCTTGCACATCCTTGGATCTTAAATTTGAGACATGATTATTGGTGTGAACGGCTGACCTCTCCTGCACTGAACATAAACTCGATCGCGATCGGTGAAGCAGCCGCATGGATGAGCGCTACCTGTTGAATCGGAGGCTCGGATCTAGGATTGGCGGAGCTCGAGGAATCACTCGTTCGCTGGATACTTGCCGTGGAGTACGAGGAGAAGATGTAGCCAACAAGGCTAAAAACGAATCTACAAAAAACACGTGTGGTGGGTGGCCAATCAGCTTCAACAGCATTTAAAGAGTAAAATATCCTGGCTGACTTTTCATTAGACGAAAGATTTTTTCACACAAAAAAAAATTATATTAATTTATAACTGAGTATGTCATCACCTTACGAGCACTCTGGAATGTAATACGTATATCCAGAAATTGTTCTTTATCTACAAATTACCAACATATTGTACAACTCAAGCTAAAGAGCCTCTAACCCAATGGTTAGAGCCACTTCGAGTCACTCCACGAGTCCTGGTTTCGACTCCCCATGGAAGTGGATTTTTAGAATTTCGACCGTGGTTAAAAAAAACTCCTCGTCGTCCCATGGCCAAAGCACATGTTGTTAGGCCCGCTCGGTTCTCACTGGGTAACGGTGCCCCTTGTTTCGGGTGGGGCACGAGTTGTGTCGGGGTGGGGCGGGGGTTCGTGGGTTTTTCGACCGCGTGAGAAGGTCTTCTTCTTAAAGCAAAAATGCCCGGGGCTGGTCTTAGTATTCTCAAAACTAATAACAGACTTGACGAGTAGATTTAGTCTCACTAGTCCTTCATCATGGTCAAATCTAACCACAACAATACAAAAGAGACCGGAGAAAACTATTCCACGGTAACATCACCACTAACGAGTAACAGGACACGGCTACAAGCAAGCGGCCGATTCAGCCATTTAACCCCAGCCACACTATCTTTGTACGTATGGCTAGACCTATCCGAGCCCGACAAACCGTCATCTCCCCGACCTTGCCATGGCGGCGTCCCCCGCGTCACCGGCTTGGCGTGGGGGCCGCGCTGATCGGGGGCCGGCGCTACAGCGCGGGTACCGTGGGGCGCCTCTGCCTCGCCCAGCGTGGCGGCGATATCCTATCTACGCACGGGGCGGCTCGGGTCCCGCTCCATGTACGGGCGACTCTACATTCGCCGTGGTGGCGCGAGGATTCACGCCGGGAGATGGAGGTGGCGGCCGCCGCCACCGCCCCATGAGCCTTGCAGCGAGTGTGAGCCTAGGCTCCAGCCAGCCGGTGAGGGAGATCGCGACAGCGCCGCCGGAGTGAAGGTAGCCGCTTCCTAGGTGGTGGGCCGGCTGGTGGGCCCTACCTAAACCCCCGGTGAAAGGTCCCTTGTGGGTTTTGGTAATTGAGTGTCAACATTAGGTGAACTAATATGTGTGGCTGAGATTATACACGGAGATTAGTTCACATGTAATGGTGCAATGAAAGAGCTTATTGCATATGAAACATGACATGGAGTCATGTGACCAAGGTGGTGAAGATCAAAACAAGGCTTGGCTTGATGGACCGGTTATAAGTGTGAAGGGCAAGTCGTGGGACTTGGCGCCGATGGACCGACGCGAACGGTGAAGAGCAAGTGAGGTCAAGATCGATGGACCAAGAAGGTCATGTGATGATATGAACTGGATCATATCATTCTTGATCGTGTTGGTGCATGTGTTGCATCGGCACTTGGAGATGGAGCGGAATGGAAATGCGCAAGGCAAAGGTATAACCTATAGGGCATTTCATTTCGCGGTCATGAGGATCTTAGAGAAGTTTATGACCGGGTTTAGGATAGATGGCCGTACTATCAAGAGGGGCAAACTTGTTTGCATATCGGTCATCTAGTGCCACTTTGTGCGATCTAACTTTTGCGATGTGTTAGGATTGAGTGGGGTGGAGAGCTAACCCGCCCTTTGATATGATTGTGAAAATGCTAACACACTTGAACATGGTGATGTACACTTGGTGGTGTTGGCACATTTGCAAAGGCGCGGAGATTTGCGGGGGTTGAGCAGGGTTGAGATTTGCTAACACACTTGAACATGCTAACACACTTGTTTGCATATTCGGCGGCTTTTGAGAAAATGAGATGCTTATTTTCTATTGCACGGATGCATCGTGGTGGTGAAAACATGTTATTCCTTGTTCTCAAGTTGATATACTTGTTGGGTAGCAAGTTGGAGCAAAGGCGACAACATGACGACGAAGTTTCGCAGAAAAAGGCGGCCGGGCGCCGACCGACGCTAGCCCTTTGGACCGCACGGGTCCGGCCGAAAGTGAGTCCTGTCGAATAACAGAGAGAGCATGTTTTTGGACTCAACTTCGAGGCTTCGACCCGGACACATGGATTGGAGAGTCTGGTCATCACTTTGGAAGCATGGATCGGACGCCACCGTTGGGTGTCACCTGTGGGGCCGGCTCGCCGCTTCGGCCGACGCCTTCCTTCGGGGAGCGGCCGGGCGCTTCGTTCGAGAGCGGCCGGACGCTGGACGGACCTCCGGTGAGTCCTGGTCGGTGCGTCCGGTCAACACGCTAGAGGCTGTGGTTTTGTCCCCAACGGCTCTATTTGGCTTGGGGGCTATAAATAGAGGTTGTGGTGGTCGGCCATGGCAGGTTGCTTAGTGTTGGTAAAAGTTATCCTACAAAATTATTTATAATTTGTATAGTCCGCAGTTTAACGTAAACGATGAGCACTTCACCGGGATAGGGTTTTAAATATCGAATCCACAGGGGAGAATGGTGTGAGGGTAATGAGACAAAACTAATCCCCGAGATAATAGGAAGGAACCGGAGTTCGGATAAAATGTGAGAAGATTTCTATGGTTGTCTAGTTTATATCCTTGTAAGGCTCGAAGATATTTCTTAATGGGGACGTACTCAAAGGAAAGTAAGGGCCTAAACTTACTATTGCCCCAAAGAACTAGGTCCCACGTGTCCTATCCTACGGGAAGTGGAGTCCAAAGGAATCAATGGTACTTGTCACTACCACGATCTACCACGCCGGGCGTAGGGTGTATTTTCTGAGTTATCTAGTCCAAACACCGCGTTTGCACTAGGGGTAACAACTTCAATTCAAGAGCGACAAGAATCAAAAGTACTCTAATGAGTCGTAAACCCGAAAGAAATATAAACAAGTGAACTTACTCAAATATAAGGTTGATCCACAAAAGAAGTCTCAAGATCAAGTGCAATGAAGCCTTTGATCCCGTGAGGTACAAAAGCGTAGAGGAGTCACCGCATGATCCGGTACTTCCCCTTTCTTCTCCTCAACTCTACTTTCTATCTCTCAAGAACGGATCTAGAACTCTAATTAAGTTCTTTGATCTATCTCTCAACTTTCTACTAATCTCTCTCAACTTGATCTTAGCTCTTCTAATTAGAGAGGTATGGCTCTAGCTATGATCGAGTCAAGTATGATGAATAATGATTTTCATGCCTAAGGCCGGAGGTAGGATCATCCTTATATAGTCGTGGCCGATGAATGCCGACCCTTGGATCAAACCGCCTAAGAAGATGAGGGGCTGCAGGTGGGTCCCACCGGGCGGCCCCTAATCTTGATCGGCGGCCGCCAGGCCATGGTGGGCCCAGTCGTCGGTCTTCTCCCCGGTGTCTTCCCGGTGTCTTCAAGAATGTTTTAGTTCACTTTTCGGATCAAAATTCACCAAAGGGTAAATCTTCTTATTATTCGGGGTTTTCTCTCGAGTTTTCCCAAGCATTTACCTATTAAGTCCCCTAAAAGATATAAATCACCAAAACTCGTGGAACTGTGTTAGTAAAATACCTTTTCTATGTTTTTATTCATTTTATAACCTTATTATATGTTTAGTTGACACATAAAAATAGAGCTTAAGAGGTGTCAACAAGCTCCCCACACTTAGGCTTTTACTCGCCTCGATAAAAAGGATGGTTATAACAAAACTACAAGACAAGTATATCAAGCATAAAACAATCTCATGATCAAACTTATATTTTATTAATCTTACCAAGAACTTTAAGTAATTGAGAAACAAGATAGATGAAATAGAGCACCTTATTCTTTCAACCAATTTAGCTAGAGTTTTTGCAATGATTTTTGAAAAGAAACATAGCTTACTTCTTTCTTACGTGGTACTCTCGAATCACTCAATAAATATATGTAGTATTTTTGGATCCTCACAAAGCACATGTAATTAACATATCTACTTCTAATAAAGATGTATCCGAGTTTTAGGTTTGTCAAAGATATAGCATACTTACCTTGCATATATTTGCAATGTCAAAGATGGATCCAAGGAGAGACATCCTCTTAGATCAAGATGTGCATGTGTGTGCTAATTCTACTATGCTCTTATTTTCTTCTCTTTTTTTTTGAATAAATATTTTTGCAAACAAGATCATGGGCTATCTTTATTTTCCTTTTTGAGAGGTGGGCTCTGCTTTCTAGACTTTTGTCTTTTATTTCCTCTCTTAAAGATGTGGGTTCTACTCACCCTGGACACTTGTCCATTTTTCATCTTTATTTCTTTTCTTTTCTCTTCTCTCTTTTTTTTTACATACTATTTTTGCATAGCCCATGCCTTGTGTAAAAAATAATTTATTGAATTTTTAGAGAGATCAACAATTGGAGCATATAAATATTTTATCAAAAACAAAAATAAGTGTACTTGATCTTGATCTTTAGAACATGACAAGTCTCTCAACTTGGGTCATGATTTTGACAAAGCTCAACACAAAGCAAATAGCTTATTGCTGGTTTTAATACTCATAGCATGGCTTTTAGTAGGATATAACATTTACCACAAAGATGAAGTGAAGCTATCAAATTTATATTTTCGAAATGAATTCTCCAAAGCAGAAAAGATATCAAGAATTAAGTTCTCATTAATCTTCTATCTCAAATTTCACAACAACTTTTAGGAACTTGGGATCTTTATTATTTTTCAATAGCAATTAATCTAACCATGAGAAAGTATTATGTGAATCTAACTTTGAACAAATCATATCAACATATTTTTTATTCTCTTGATTATTTAGTATATCAGCAAAAGGTTCAAAACCCGATGTAACGAAGGCAAAATATAAACTAAAGCAAAGTTCGTAGATCAAACCCAGGGTCAAAGAAATGGAAGGATCGAGGGGAGAAGGCAGCCCCGGCGGCCGGCGTGATTCTCTCTCCGGACGTAAGGCAAAATATAAACTAAAGCAAAGTTCGAGAGATCAAACCGAGGGTCAAAGAAATCTGAGGATCGGGGGGAGAAGGCAGCCTGGCGGCGTGATTCTCTGGCGGCCGCCCGGAGCTCTCACGCTCCTTGGCCCGAACTTTGTCGTGTTGGATCTTCGCTCAGTATTTATTGTTTTGCTTTACTTTTCGTGTTCAGTTTATTTATTCTTGACGTTAAATCGCCTCCCCCACACTATCCTTTATTATCCTTTATCCAACAACATGGTGGAGACAAGAAAACATATACAAAAAAGAAATATAGAAAAATAAAACTGAGATAATGGATCAACAATTTATTAAAGCAAGAGCACTCTTTATTTATTTAAACCAAACTTAACTCACAATCTTGACTCGATAAAAGATAAAAACCCACTCGAAACTCTAATTTAACTCAAAGCAAATTGACTCGATAAGCGACTCGATATAATGAGTGCTCTTATAGTCTCGAGCATCTTACATATCCCTAGTAAGCCTATTCAGGGATGCGCCGAGAACTCCCATCTTCGTAACTATCACTTCATTGGCCTTCTCCAAAGCATCCACACGTCTAGAGATGTAGCTAATCTCACGACGTGCAGCCAGCAAGCTCTTGGCATTCAATTGCCCATGAGTAAGCTTAGGATCTGAAGGTGGTGGGTTGACAGCAACTAAAGGCTTTGGCTCATACGGGACAATAGCCATTGAAGTGGATGAGTTAGCTGCTGCCTTGACAGGATCATAGACCACCATACTGGTCTCGGTGTTCTTCATGGTGAAAATATATGGTGCTGGTCGTCGGTTTTAATGGAGGATGAATAAGATGAGATTAAATGATCGATGGGGCTTGTTTATATAGGCAGAGATGAATGGAATAGGATGGAAAGGCTCGCAATACTTTCCTACGTAAATGACTCTGCACGTTCGTCATTACAATGGGCAAGTTCTAGAGTATTCCCCGAGCAAAGATGGAAATGAGGGGAGGTGCTAGGGCTTGCGGCCGGGCGTGGTTCTTCTCTCGGCCGTCGAGCCCCTCACGCTCCCTTGGCCCGAGTTTTATCGTGTTGGATCTTTGTTCTCAGTATTTATTGTTTTGCTTCGCTTTTCAGGTTCGTTTATTTGTTCTTGACATTAAATCTTGTCTCCCCACACTATCCTTTATTATCCTTTATTCAAAAACATGGTGGAGACAAGAAAACATATACAAAAAGAAATATAGAAAATAAAAAATGAGATAATGGATCAACAATTTATTAAAGCAAGAGCACTCTTTATTTATTTAAACCAAACTTATTACTAACTCACAATCTTGACTCGATAAAAGATAAAATTGACTCAAAGCTCTAATTTAACTCAAAGCAAATTGACTTGATAACCGACTCAATAACCGACTCGATATAATGAGTGCTCTTATAGTCTCGAGAGCATCTTACATATCCCTAGTAAGCCTATTCGGGATGCGCCGAGAACTCCCACCTTCGTAGCTAACTTATTTGTATTGGCCTTTTCTAAAGCGTCTATACGTCTAGAGGCATAGCTCAATTCGTGTCTCGTAGTCGAAAAAATTCTTCATGTGGAAGTGTTCGGCCTGAAGCTCCGCCATAGTCATTCTTCCCGTTTGGGCATCGGCCGGCTTCTCTTGGCCGACAAAGCGGACTTGGTGCAGAGTAGCGCTGTACTCCATCAAGAACAAGGCGGGCATCGGTGTAAGTGCTCTTTCTAATGTTCCCGTATTTGTCACACTCGACGTTAGTAAGCTTTTCATTACGTCCCGTGAGCGCTTAACTTGGTGCCTTCAGGGATTGGAATCTTCTTCTTCATAGCAATCTCGCGACGTGCGCCAGCAAGCTCTTGGCATACAATTGCCCACGAGTAAGCTTAGGATCTGAAGGTGGTGGATTGACAGCAACTAAAGGCTTTGGCTCATACGGGACTATAGCCATGGAAGTGGATGAGTTAGGCTTTGCCTTGATCGGATCATAAACCACCATACCGCGGTCTCGGTGTTCTTCATGGTGAAAATATATGGTGTTGGTCGTCCGCTTTTAATGGAGGATGAATAAGATGAGATTAAATGATCGATGGGGCTTGTTTATATAGGCGTAAAGTGAATGGAATAGGATGGAAAAGCTCGCGCAGCACTTTCCTACGTAAATGACTCGCACGTTCGTCATTACAATGGGCAAGTTCTAGAGTATTCCCCGAGCAAAATGGAAATGAAGGGAGGTGCCAGTGGGGCGGCCGCCAGCCCATTCAGCCCGGCCGCCAGGTTCACGTGGCAACCTGCGTGTTGCCCTTTTTCCCACGCCTAATATCCTTATTCTAAGTGTAATGCTTTTTACTTTTTGGCCCATAAAAATGAATTCTACGAAAAATTAATTCCCTTGGGTTGGATAAATCATAAAAGCCTATTTCATCTAATTCATTTAATTTAATTAATTCATCGGGGCTTATCGGGCTCATAGAAAATTTTAAGACGTTGGCCATTTACCTTGAATAACTTACCTTCGGAGTCTTGAAGAGTGATTGCTCCATGTGATGACGAATTTACTACCTTGAAAGGTCCTTCTCACTTGCTTTCAAGTTTTCCATGCCCTAATAATTTTACCCCGAATTAAAGAGTAATACCAGATCTCCCTAGAGTGAAAGTCTTTATCTTAATCTTCTTGTCATGCCATCTCTTGGTTCTTTCCTTGTAGATCTTGGCATTATGATAAGCTTTCTCTCTCCATTCCTCCAATTAAAAAATCTGCATCTTTCTCTCGAACTCCTGCAAAGATCAAGATTCATATTCCATCTCTTGATTGCCCAGTGAGCCTTGAACTCAAGCTCTACAGGCAAATGACAGTTTTTCCATAAACAAGTTGATAAGGTGTCATTCCAATTGGTGTTTTATATGCTGTCCTGTATGCCCATAGTGCTTCTGGAAGTCTATCCTTCCATTTAGTTCCCATTTCTTCAACTGTTTTCTGTAAGATGTTCTTGATTTGCTTATTTGAAGTCTCTGCTTGCCCACTTGTTTGAGGGTGGTAAGCTGTAGCAATGTTGTGACGAACTCCATGTTTCAATAAATACTGTCGGAATCTTCTATCAATGAAGTGGCTTCCTCCGTCACTAATTACCATTCGAGGTACTCCAAATCTTGGAAATATAGTTTCTTCAAACATCTTGATTGAACTTCTACCATCTGCTGTTTTGCATGGCAAAGCTTCTACCCATTTTGAAACATAATCCACTGCTACTAGGATATGTTCATAATTTCCGGATTTTGGGAATGGTCCCATGTAATCAATTCCCCAGACATCAAAGAGCTCTATCTGGAGATTGGTTGTTAGAGGCATAGCATCTCTTGCATTTATATTTCCGTGCCTCTCGACAAGCTCCACATCTTGGATGAAATCTTTTGTGTCTTGATACATGGGCGCCGAAAAAAATCGTGCTTGCCGATCTTTGCATGTGTTACAATGCCCCATAATGACCTCCATAGGGTGATGAGTGACATCTTTCAATAATCAAGTCCTTCTTCTATTGGCACACATCTTCGAGTAGCCCATCGAGCATACTCTCAAGAGATATGGCTCATCCCATAAGTGGTGACGACTTGTCATACATAAGCTTCTTCTTATACGCCCTTGGTGCTACATATCCTCGCAACCATAAAATTAACAAGATCTGCATACCGTGGGATCGGTATGGGTTACCCGATAAAACATATCGATCCCCCGAAAGTGAGTCATTAATAGGTAATTCATTTGGTTTTTCAAAATGCATTCTAGATAAATGATCAACAACAGAATTTTCTACTCCTTTCTTATCTTTAATTTCTAAATCAAACTCTTAGAGTAACAAAATCCATCTTATCAAACGAGGTTTAGCATCTTTCTTGGTGAGCAAATATTTCAAAAGCGGCATGATCGGTGTAAACAATCACTTTAGCTCCTACCAAGTAAGATCTGAACTTATCTATAGCATAAACAACTACTAGTAACTCTTTCTCGGTGGTAGCATAATTAAGTTATGGTCTAGTCAAAGTTTTATTAGCATAGGCAATAGCATGATGTTTCTTGTCTTTAGTTTGCCCTAACACTTTTGCCCACAAACATAGTCACTGGCATCACACATAATTTCAAAAGGCAAGGACCAATCGGGGGTTGAATAATTGGTGCGAGAACAAGAGCCTTTTTCAAAGTTTCAAAAGCTTTAAGACAAGCATCATCAAAAACAAAGAGAGCATCCTTGGCTAACAGGCTGGTAAGTGGTCTAGCAATATGTGAAAAAAACTTTTATAAATCTACGATAGAAACCAAATGGCCTAGAAAACTTCGTATCCCTTTAATATTCATAGGGGAGGTAAGCGTTCTATAACTTCTATTTTTGCCTTATCGACCTCTATTCCCCTTTAAAATAAGATGACCAAGCACTATTCCTTCTCTAACCATAAAATGACATTTTTTTTCCAATTAAGGACTAAGTGCTTTTCCTCACATCTTTGCAAAACCACTGTCTAAGTTTTCTAGACAATCATCAAAAAGTTTTCCCATAAAACAGAAAAAAATCATCCATGAAAACTTCCATAATCTCTTCAATCATTTCGAAAAATATAGACATCATACATCTTTGAAAAGAAGCAAGTGCATTACATAACCCAAAAGACATTCTTCTATAAGCATAAGTTCCATATGGGCATGTAAAAGTGGTTTTGCTTTGATCATTAGGATGGATTGGGATTTGGTGATATCCGAATATCCATCAAGGAAACAAAAGTAAGAATGTTTTGCCAATCGCTCTAACATCTCATCAATCAAAGGCAATGGAAAATGGTCTTTCCTTGTGGCTTTGTTTAGTTTTCTATAATCTATACACATTCTCCATCCTGTAAAATGTTCTTTTGAGGGATTAATTCATTTTTATCATTTTTAACAACCGCCATGCCTCCCTTCTTAGGCACAACTTGTGCAGGGGCTTACCCACTCGCTATGCGGCACAGGGATATATAATCTCGGCGTGTAACAACTTAAGAACTTCCTTCTTAACTACATCCCTCATCGCATTATTGAGTCTTCTTTGAGGTTCTATAGATGGGGGTATATCTGGATCTGTAGGAATACGATGAGTGCGAGAGAGCGTGACTAATTCCTTTTAGGTCATCGAAAGCGTAGCCTAAAGGCCGGCGATGTTTTTCTAAGACAGCTTATCACCAGAGTCTCTTCTCGAGTAAGTTTATCATTTATGATCACTTTGGAGACTCGGATCTTGATTTAGGAAAGCATAAGTGAGGCCCGGTGGTAAAGGTTTAAGTTCAATAGGAGGTCTAGGTGGGTTCTCAAATTCATCTAGAGGTTCTCAAGTAGTAGGATTTTCATCCTCTTCCTCAATAAAGAATTCTTAATCGTCCTCTTGATTAGACTCCACAAAATATTCTACAAAGGCCTCTTTAACTTCCTCCATAGGATCGGTTCTCGACAAGACTTCGGTTTAGCATGAATGGCTTGGACTATAGGTAATGAAAATTTAAGATCTTTGTCTAGCCGAAAGTCTAAGTCTCCCAGGTTGTCCTTTAAAAGTAAGCCTTTCTATTGGTTGTCCTATCAAGAGGTCAAACTCCTTGATATCAAAGATATAGAAGCTAAGATGCACCATGGTGTTATTAACCTTGATTGGTAAGGCGTAAAAAGAATTCTGAGCTTTTGAACAATTTGTCCTAAAGGGCTTAGTAACAATTTTTTGTAGTGGGACTTAATGGCATATTTTTGAGAAGTTCATGAGCAAAAAGATAGTGCCATGATGTTTATCCCCACTATAGGATTGTAAAGAGCATCAAAGGGATCTTTATCAATTTGGCAACGAATAGGTATAGAAGGTCAATCCAAACGGATTATATCGGAGGAAAGCTCGATTCTTACGTCCATTCACTTTGCTTATGATTGAGACAAGCTCTTACGTAGTTCCTTTTAAATGTGTCAAATCGGAAGGATCTAAAGGATAAGATTGTGATGTTCTAGTCTTACGAGATTTTTAATCGATATCTCGAGGTGTTTCCATAATCAGTAAAAAGATCATCCTCGATATCGGTAGGAAGTCGAGATCGAAGTGACCTCTGGTTCTTTTAAAGGTTCGGATTAGCCGGAGTTTGTAAAGAATTTGGATAGAATTGGGTTCAAATAATCTTTCTTCTTTTTTATTTCTTTTATTTTTAAATTTTTTTCCTAAGCAGGTTGGATCATCCTCCTTGTTTTCCACTATTTTTATTTAAGACAAAGAATGCATTCGAGGGATTGAAAGGTGAATAAAAGATCCATTCGCAGAGGTGTTCAAGTGTTTTCTAGATTTTCTATTCGGACCAATATAGAAATATTGAATTAGAACATGGTCCGGTATGGCGAGATTAGGTCCGTTTGGAAAGAAGATCATATCGTTCCCAATAGGCACTCAAAGATTCATTATCATTTTGTTTAGAGGATAGGATTGAGAGCCTAAAGTTAACTAGTTTGGACATGGGAAAGAAATGCGTACAAAATTCATTTAAGCAAGTTTCCCAATTGCCACCCATTCTTTCTTTATTTCTATTGTACCACTTTGGGCGAGCTTTTCCTTTCAAAGAGAATGGAAAGAGCATCCAGCAGATAGTTTCGAGAGACATGCCTTCAATGTGGAGGCATTTACATGTCTCCTCAAAAGTTTGGAGATGAAGGAAAGGATTTTCGTCTAATTCTCCTCGAGAATGTATGGTTTTGGACCATCTCTATCAACCTAGGGCTTAAACTCATAAGAACCGGCTTTTAATAGGTTCGAGATGATAACACAGGTCTACAAGCTTGCCCGTTGGGTGCCAAGTATTTATAAAGAGGGGTAGTATCCATTTGGATAGTGATTTGGAAAAAGATAAAAAGAAAAATCTAAACTAATGATATGATACAAGATTTAGTTTAGCTCACGTAATCAGACAAACCGTTCTCCCGACAGAACGGCGCCGGAAATGCTTGTTGGTAAAAGTTATCCTACGAGAATTATTTATAATTTGTATAGTGCGCAAGCGAAACGTAAACGATGAGCACTTCACACGGGAGAGGGGGTTTTAAATATCGAATCCACAGGGAGAATGGTGTGAGGGTAATGAGACAAAACTAATCCCCGAGATAATAGGAAGGAACCGGAGTTCGAGATAAAAATGAGAAAGATTTCTATGGTTGTCTAGTTTATATCCTTGTAAGGCTCGAAGATATTTCTTAATGGGGACGTACTCAAAGGAAAGTAAGGACGAAACTTACTATTCCCCGGAAACTAGGTCCTACGTGTCCTATCCTACGGGAAGTGGAGTCCAAAGGAATCAATGGTACTGTCACTACCACGATCTACCACGCTCCAAAGAGGTAGGGTGTATTTATTTGAGTTATCTAGTCCAAACACCGCGTTTGCACTAGGGGTAACAACTTCAATTCAAGAGCGACAAAAATCAAAGTACTCTAATGAGTCGAAAACCGAAAGAAATATAAACAAGTGAACTTACTCAAATATAAAGTTGATCCACCAAAGAAGTCTCAAGATCAAGTGCAATGAAGGCTTTGATCCCAGAGGTACAAAGCGTAGAGGAGTCACCGAGCATCCCGGTACTTCCCCTTTCTTCTCCTCAACTCTACTTTCTATCTCTCAAGAACAGATCTAGAACTCTAATTAAGTTCTTTGATCTATCTCTCAACTTTCTACTAATCTCTCAACTTGATCTTAGCTCTTCTAATTAGAGAGGTATGGCTCTAGCTATGATCGAGTCAAGTATGATGAATAATGATTTTCATGCCTAAGGCCGAGGTAGGATCATCCTTATATAGTCGTGGCCGATGAATGCTGGCCCTTGGATCAAACCGACCTTCGATAACGGTGTAGATACAACCTCAAAGTCGGTTTGAAACCGACCTAAGAAGATGAGGCCGACAGTGGGTCCCACCCGTGACCAGCCCAATCTTGATTTGGCGGCGACCGCCAGTCATGGTGGGCCCAGTCGTCGATCTTCTCTGGTATCTTCGGTGCCTTCTAGAATGTTTTAGTTCACTTTTCGGATCGAAATTCACCAGTAGTAAATCTTCTTATTATGTGGGGGGTTTTCTCTAAGATTTCCGGTATTTACCTGTCAAGTCCCTGAAAAGATATAAATCACCAAAACTCGTGGAACTGTGTTAGTAAAATACCTATTCTATGTTTTTGTTCACTTTATAACCTTATTATATGTTTAGTTGACACATAAAAATAGAGCTTAAGAGGCGTCAACACTTAGCACCTTGGGGACTTTGTGTCCATGCTTGAGAGTGCTTGAGAGCCCTCCCACTCACATATGCTTGATATCGTTCATCCGATTGAGTGAGAGATCGAGTTCTAGTGCGTTGCGTTGAGAGATCGCATTCGTGGCACTAGGTGTTTGTGTTGCAAGCCGGTTGTGCTTGTTTCTCTTGGAGGTTGCCACCTCCTAGACAGCTTGGTGGCAAGAGGCTCCGGCCGAGGCACGCAAAGAAGATTGTGCGGTGCTCCGAGAAGAGATTGTGAGAGGTTCGTGCTCACCTCGCGATCGTGAAGAGCAACCCTAGTGGAGTGTGTCATTGAGCTACCACACTTGGGTGTGGGTTCACAAGGTACCTTCCTCGAGGGATTGGCACGAAGACTCACACTGTGTGAGGGTTTCGATCAAGCTCCCACTGCGGGATTTGGCACTGGCCATTAAGCTTGTGGATCATCACCGGGTGATTCGCAAAACTGTGGAACCACTAAGGTGTTGGTCGACACAACGAGGAGTAGGGGAAGTTGGAAAGCTTCCCGAGACCTTGTTAAAAATCACCCAGGTGTCATCTTGTGTCCACACTTCATGGTGGTTTGCAATCTCTTGATCACAAGCTTTGTTCTTACATTCATATATACATTGAGCTTGTGCTTGAGTAGTGTAGTTGTAACTATCTAGCTTGTAGTTGTAACTATCTAGCTTGTGTAGCTTGTTTAGTTACTTTTCTTAGCTTGAGTAGCTAGGTAATTGGAGCCTTTGGGTTAGGCGTGTGTTGCCTTGTCCATTGTGCATCTAGTGAGCTTAGGGGCTTTGTGCTTTTGCTTACTAGAATTGTTGTAGGAGCTCACCCGTGCTTGAAGTACTAGTGCATAGGTTTGTGTGACCTTGCAATAGAAATGGTTAGGAGCCCAAGCTAGGCTTGTCACCTCACTCTTCTTGTGTAGGATCTTTTGTGAGGTGATTTAGAGTCTTAGCTAGAGGGGTGAAGTCTCGGCTAGACCGATAAGTTTAATTCCGCATTAGTTTTGGTTAGCCATCGCAATTAGTTTTTAATAGGGACTATTCACCCCCCTCTAGTCCCCATCTCGACCCTTCACCGCACCCCCCCCGGGGCCGACGTGTGCTTCATGCCGCCCTTGCTTGCCGACGAGTTGGGAGATGTGGCCTGCAGTAGCGCTTCGTGGTGCTTCCTCCTTCGTGCGGTCATATCGGCCCCCCTTCGAGATTTTTTTCATGGAGTAGCACCACATGGTGGGACCCATTCCAGTGGAGCCCGCAGATGTGTCCAAATGCTTTATTCCACGTTGTCATTTTCTCTCTTTTGAAGACGCCTGTGGCCTCCTTGCTGTGCACGCTTCCAGCCTTATCCTCAAAGGTTCCCATGGCTTTTTATCTTTTTTCCTTTTTTTCTTTTTTTTTTATCTTTCCAATCGTAGCGACCTTTCAGCCAAGTACATCCAGTCCACCCAGGAGTTACATCAACGGGTGGTGACCCGACGATCTTGCCTCCACTTGGGTTTCAACATCGAGCCTCATCCTATATCGTCGGTGTTGAGAAACGGGGTATCTCAAGGACCGGCAATAAATTTATAGGTTGTGCGCTCCCGTCCAGATGGCGTGCACGAGATGAACATAAGAGATTTATCCTGGTTCAGGCCATGTGGCCCTATGTCCAGCAGTGTGTCGATTCGTGTTACCTCGCACCCAAATGTGCTCAATCAAAGTGTTTACAAGCAGTTATGAGAGGAGAAGTGGGCCTTCAACCCCTTGGTTACTGTGTGTAAGTGTGAAACCTAAAGGTGTCGATCCCCCTTAATGGGCCATTTACTCTTCCTTTTATAGTGGGAAGGAAGGCAATGGTGTTACATTACGTGTCGAGTGCTAATGCTAAGGTGTCTCTTCGTCCCCCCCCCAAGCGTCCGCATGCCCGAGGCCCGGCTTGGATGGTCCAGTGGGGAAAGGAGTCGAGACGCTGTCTTCGGGGATCGTTGGTATACGTGTGTAACGGCCGGGTAGAGGAACCGAGGTCCCGAGGGTAGTCCTTGAGTCTGTTCGGGGTGAAAACTTCTTGGAAGTGTCACGGGCGTGTCAAAAACCCCGAGGGTCATTGGAGATGTGGCGAGGGGAGGTGTAGCATTGGAAGGTGAACAAGGCTGCCGGTGTTGTTCCCCATGCCAGGCGGCGGGTTAAGTATCACGTCACTTTACGTCCCATCAACGGGGCACGCGAGGAGATAACGGAGCGGGCGACCGCCCGAGGTAATCGATTACCTCGGGCGCTGTGGATGTGAGGGCGGTAGCATTTAATGTGGTTGTCCCCCACTACACGGCCGGAGCTTCCGATGTCCGAGGGTCTTCTGCCCTCGGGCGAGGCAGAGTTTGTGCACCCGGGGGCCTCCTATCCTCGGGCGAGGCGGAACCCGTGCACCCGATGGTGTGACCCGGAATTGCCCCCTCGAGCGAGGCGGAGATCGTGTGCCCGAGGGTAGGGTAAAGGGTTACCCCGCTCGGGCGAGACGGATTCGTGATGACCGTGTGGATGCCTGATCAGGACCCCCTCAGATGAAGTGAAAATAGGCCCAAGTGGAGTTGTGTCTCCCTCTTTGGGGTGGTTTATGTCGACATGCTTGTTTCTTCGAGGTCAAGTGGTGACTGGTGTCATCAAGCCTGGAGTGGTTGTTATGTTTGGTCCTTCTTCTCCACACTCTTGATGACTCCAACAGCACTCGTGATGGGCCCTTTTTGTGCTACCCTGGGCCGCTGTGGGCCGATCTATGGGTAGCAAGTTTGTATGTTTGCTGATGTTTTTGAGCTGGTTGGATGGGTGTTGTTAGTGCGCCGTCGTGGGCCAATTTGTAGGCCGAAAGATGACACGCTTGTCAATACCTCCAAGCTTGTAGATCAGGTAGCCAGCAGCCCACCTCCTCTTGTCAACATGTCCACGGCCTGTGATGTGTTGGGAGGCATTCGGCCCATTGGTGGCCTTGGTCTAGATTCTGACTTACAAAGATGGGCCGTTGTGTCTCTCGCTAGTATAGAATGTTCGGGGGCCCATTATTTTGGTCCCCAACATTTATCGCTGGCGACGAGGTTTCTACACATATTTCGTCGCACGGCGTGGATTACATCTATGGCTTCGTCGTCCCTTCCTCAACCGACGCATGGCGCGGTCTCACCATCCAGTTGTCCTCGCCTCTGGCGATACATCAGCTTACTGCCAGCGCGTTCGTCTACGTCACTACCACTTCCTCTATTGTAATCCGGTCAGTGGACCTACTTGTAATACAGCCTTCCCCGAATGTCTGTTTTGTAAAATGGCTGCTTAATCTATAAAGCTGTTAGTTGTCAAAAAAAAAAAAATCATGTTACAACCATTCTAACTCTAAATACGTATGATTCATTTATGGTCATAGAATATATATTTTCTGTAATATGTTCATTCTGAGCCGTAAATAAACAGTATAGATGCCTTAATTGTTGGCTGCATTAAGGCCATCCGTTGAGGCATCCTTGTTGGCTGTTGCCTCAACGAGCAGACTCGATCGGATGGGGAAAATGGCCGGGGGTGACATAGGCACACGTACAGCACGTGATTGACGCGTGTGTGTGGAGCTGGCAATTGAAACAGGGTCAAATTCATGGTACGCTACAAGAGACACACACCACACACCAGGATCGAAGTAGCTGGAAATGGACCTGGACGGCCGGCCATCCGTGGCTTGGACTTGGACACTTGGCCACTAGCTAGTTATTAAGGGATGTTTGGTTTATATATTTTTTATAGTCCCAAACGTCCCTAGAAAATCAAATATGTAGGGATTTTTTCTTTAGAAGTTTCTAAAAATGCTTGTTGAAGGGATTTTTTTTAAGAAGTCCCCAGGACTAAGAAGTCTTAGGACTTTTTGAAACAAGCACCCCCTAATTCAATTCAATTGAATTCGAGCCTGCCTCTCAAAATCAAGATACTGTAATTGGGGACCCAGGGAGTACGTTCTAATTTGGCTGGCCTGCGTGCAACCCGGCCTACGTACTGTATCAAATTGCAGCGCTGGAGTGGTAGTACGTGGACAATCATCAAAAGGCGCAGCAGCTACCTCTACCAACCTGCAACTGAAGACGTTGTGTTAAGAAAAACTAACGCAACTGCATAAGCAGCGCGAGGTATAGACACCATTATCATAACACAAATATTACAGGCAGAGTATTATTCATTCTCGTGGTCCCTGCTTATGGTGCTCTCTGGCGCCGCTGTGGGGCATGCAACGGTACCGTGATTTTGGGCAGTTGTCATTGCTGTGGTGGGGGCCTGGCGAGATGGCTCCTCTGGTCGTGGATCCCCATGGTCCGGCGAGGCTACCGGCCAAGCGCCGCTGCCGAAGAATCTCGGCTTCCCTTGATGTTGCTTGGCGCCAGCTGCATGCGCCCTGCCTCATGCATGCAGCAGCAGCTACCGCCGCATGCGGTGCTCGTCGTCAGGCTCCGGGGATTGGAGCGCCGCGCTGGCCGATCGAGCCGAGAACCGCCGAAGCAGGCAACAGAGTAGCGTGCTTGTGCATCCATGCGGCCGTCTTTTTGCTACTGTACCTGACTACCGATATGTGAATGTGATGCGACTGGGAATGGACGGCGCATCCTTGAGCAGCAGCTGCAGCCTTGGGCGGTTGAGCCTCTCGTCTGCGCGGCGCCTGGCGTACTGGTTTTTTGCTTGCTCGTACTGATGAAAAGTGGCAGCATGCATGAGCTAGTGACTCAAGGATAGATGTGTCCTTGTGCTGGGTGCTTGCGTGCACCTTGCCTGCCGGCCAGTACAAATTTTGCCTTCCGGTCCAACAGATTGGAAACGGCCGGCATGCATGGTCCTCGTCGGAGCAGTAGTGCATCATCAAACAAAACATACAGCTCCGTAATCCCTACTCTAGTGTTCGCAAAATACAGGTTTGCCAACGGAATCGAAACCTCATTTCTACTTGTATCTTTCCGAGGAATGGAGTCGAGTTGGGAAATCATGAAAATAGAATCCGGATATGCAGGTGCACTACGAAAACCAACTGATACAGAGAGAGAGAGAGAGCCGGAAAATTAAGTTAAAGTTAGAATAACGTGACCAACCACGTTACAAAACTTATATACACAAGCATTTGGCCAAATATTCACTAGCATGCCATGCGTTAACATGAATCATTGGTGATTAGTAGGTTCATCAACATATTAATTTTATGGATTGCAAACGAGATGAAAAATGGTTCAATTCCGGATGCATGGAGATAAGATCATGTGGAAACTGAACCCAAAAATGGACAGACCAAAGTACGTAGAAAACGGAGCCGGATTTATTCCGCCCGTTTTCAACCAAAGATAACTTCATTACTCAAAGTATTCATAATCACTCTTAGGTCGTGTAGATATACTTAACTTTATTATGCAATCGCACCCTGATCAAAGCATGCAATCGCACAAACCAACGCGCTGTCCATGGCGATGCCATTGCTAGTATAATGGAGCTGCCGCGCGCTGATGGACGCCAATGGATCTGCCGCTGGCGCTGCGATTCGAGACGGGGCACACCGTACGTCCAGGCAGGCTCCCGCGCCGAATCGATCCGCCAGTGCAGCTGGCTGGACAGACTAGCAACCCCACTACCCGGAGAAGACAAGCGCTGCGAACGAAGAAACGGCGCCGTGGACGCGCCCACCAACGACACGGGCGCTGAGAGCTGTGGACATGCACATCTCTGTCCGTGTCAATCTCGTCTCCTGTAGATGCTACCCCATCTCCCTCCTGCTGTCCTGCACCACGTCGTTGCCACTACTCCCTCTGTCCCTGGAGTTCGTTGTTTTTGACTTTTGAACTTCATGTTTGACCATCCGTCTTATTCAAAATATTTATGTAAATTATAAAATAAATTAATTAATATTTAATTATTTTCATTGATAAAATAAGTCATAACAAAAATAAATTATATTTATATAAAAAATTTGAATAAGACGAAAGATCGAATAAGATAAAGACGGAATCCGGGGTGACAAACGGAAAGCGAGTACAAAGCTGCAGATGTCTCCGACTCTCGGTTGGGAATCACGAGGTGATCCAGCTCGGTTAGTGGACTGACCTGCACCGTGGTGGATGCGTCGCCAGGCGTTGCTATCCAGGGTGACAAACGGAGGGAGTACAAAGCTGCAGATGTCTCCGACTCTCGGTTGGGAATCACGAGGTGATCCAGCTCGGTTAGTGGACTGACCTGCACCGTGGTGGATGCGTCGCCAGGCGTTGCTTTGGTGCTATGCGCTTGTCTTTTACCACGACACGGGGCCAGCAGAAAGTTTCTCTGTCTGGCTCATCGGGGCCTTGTTGGCCTTTGGGGAGGCAGGGGTGGGTGTTTAAAAGCCCAGTGCACTGACCGGCTGACCCTCATTGTCATTCCCTTGAATGGTACTCCGTACCAACCTTTCATATAACTACAGGTCTAATCATGTCAATCTTAAGTTTGCAGATACAGAGATTCGGCATGGCTCTCTGTCTCTGCTCATCTCCAGCCGCCTAGGTCAACGCTCGCTCACAGTGTGGTACTACCATGCTTAGTTTTTGTATCGTCTTCTCTACGGTTGAGGCACACTAGCACGTGGCACAAGTCAGTTTTGCTTTTGATACAAGCGAGTTTACTCTGTATGCAACTCGGGCGGGAGATGAGAGAAAATCCACTACAGGATATATTTTTACTCTCGCAAAAGGAGCTATATCATGGAAAAGCTCAAAACAAACTCTTGTTACATCATCCACAATGTATGCGGAGTTTCTCGGCATGTTATGAGGCCTCCGGTCAAGTGAATTGGCTTAAGAAGTTCATACCGGGTTTAAGAGTGGTAGACAAAGATTGAGAAACCACTTAAGTTATATTACGATAATAATCCCGCAATAGAATACGCTCACAACAATAGGTCAAGTGCTGCCACCAAACACATTGATATTAAGTACTACGTTGTGAAGGAAAAAGTCCGGATCATGTTATAATTCTAGAGCATATAAGTACAGATAAGATGTTAGCGGATCCGCCACAAAAGGCTTACCACCCAATGTGTTTAGAAAACACCTAGCCGCATGGGTTTAATGGAAAGCCTATGATTCCTGGTCACTTAGGGCCCAAAATTAGATTTTATAACTTTATTTCATAACAGAGGGATGTATTGTAGCCGTTAAGTCTAACGACAATTTGCTGTGATGATGAGACACGCCTCACGCATAGCTTTATAATGGGATAAAGTTTAAGAAATAAGTTTTTAAGTTAAAGATTAAGATAAGTTATTAAGAGGAGATCAAGGGGAGAATGTTGGTATTTGATCTCTCTTGGTTTTGGGGCCCAACGGACCGAACTAAACCTTGATCCGCCTCTCGATCGGGGAGCCCAACCCACTAATGGTTGGAGGGCCCCTGTCACATTGCCGCATAAATAGGAGGGTGGGGGCGCCGGGGCACGGTACCCTAAGTTCACCGCCGCCACTATTCCCCACCCACACTCCTATACCTAATCCGATCCTCAGATCCGCAGCAAGTGACGGGAAGCGTCTCCACCGCCATTGCCATGACGCCGGCAACACCAACATCAAGTGACGGAGTCATGGCAGAGTCCAGCAACACCAACATCAAGGGAAAGGACGGTCGGTTATCTAATCTCTCTATTTGTTACTAGATCTTGCGTTAATCGATGTGGTTAGAAGATGTATTAGGATCATATATACATGTTGTTCAGCATTTTGTTATAAGATGTACTCGTCTTGATCTACTGCCAGTGATCCTCTAAGTGTTATTTGTTTTAACAGGTAGCTGCTCGGCCTTTTTGCGCTGCTCGGCCGATGCTGCGGGTGGCAGGCCGTGGTGCATGAATGTTGCTGCGTGCGATCGATCTTTGGTGTTGCGGAGCGAGCCATGGACCGAACGCCGGCCCTGCCTCACTCTTGCATTGGTGCTTTGCTGTCCAGGCCAGCCCGACTTCCACACGCAGGCACCGCCCGGTGGGTGCGTCGCGTCCATGCGCGATGGCGTTGGTCGTCCAACCACTACCAGAGCAGCTGCGTGCCTCAGAAAAGCATTGCCTGGATCATGGATGATGGTGCATGGAGGAGCCATGGACCATGGAAGAGAAGCAAGGGAAGCGTAGAGGCAGGCAGGCCTAGAGGGGGGCACGGGTCTTGGCTAGTTAGACGAGCCACGAAGACGGAGAAGTGGACCGTGTCCTGCTGACTGCTGCCGCCTGCGCGCACCTAACTCCGACATGATCACGCACCCAAAAATCTAATCGCTGTTGCTCATCATAATCTAAAATCTCATCTAATCCCAACCGATCATGTTGGTTGGGGCGTACGTCCTACCGGACGGACACGAGCAATACAAAGCAAACAAACAACACTATACACAGTGTCATGAGCAGCCAAAGGATGGCTTTGTCCTCGAGTCTCACTCACCTCGTACTGGGAACACCCTCGCTCGTCCTTGCTCGCCGCTCACTGGCCACACATACAACACACAGTGTCAGCTGGCTGCCATGACAAATCCGCAGTGCATGCCAACATCGGTCGGCAAGGCAAGGCCGGGTGCGCGCCGCCGTGATAGGCACCGGCGGGCAACCCTGGCATGCAAGAGTCGTTGGCGTTGTAGCGTCAGTAGGATTTTGGTCACGATCGACTCGCGTGTGGTGGCGGCGGCCAGCCGGGGAACGAAGCTCCTGGTGTCAAGCAGACTCGGGATGCTGCTACTCTACGCCCCAGCGCTCATCGCATCGTTCGCCGTCGTCGGAGCGCGCGCACACCTCCTTACGCCGCCATCGCACGGTAAATTCTCTCTCTGGAATCTCCATCAGGTGCTTTTCGTGCACAGGTACAGTGGCCAGCGGGAGCATGCCGCTGGCGACGTCGCTGCTAATCGGCAGCTAGCTGCTACCTGATCAACGGTGGAGCCATGATTTGGACCAAGCCAAGCCAAATTTGGCTAAGTCTAGGATTTTACCGGTCATTTCTGGGTGTCAACACAAGCACACCAAAGCCACGATACAAAAATTCTGTATGTGCCAAGAGACACGTATCATTCGGAGATGTTTATGATCTGGCTTTGCCTCTGACCGGATCTCTCTGCAATGTGAGCGCATACAGAAAGCAATTCTTTCTGTGCGTGTTGGTGGTGCTTACACAGTTACACCAAACAGAGCACCATACGTGGCAGATTTGACTGTTGTGACGCTCATGCGTTCTACGAAAGCCGGAGTGGAAAATAAAAAAATAAAAAAAAGAGAGCGTCTGTTCCAGAGTCTAAGGGGCTGTTTGGTTCAGCCCTTCACTTTGCCACCGTGCGAGTGTGGCCGCCACAGCCTGTGGCGGTGTTTTTGTTCGCCACACTCCGCCACAGCCGCACAGCAGCTGCAACTAAAGACAAAACGCTAAAGGATAAATGAACCAACAATTATTGCACAGGCAGGCAGAGACGACAACAGCAAACAGCCTAAACTTGCGTGCCATCCAAACAGCAGCCAAGAATCGTGGCCGCCGCGAGTGTGGCAGGGCAAACTGACATACTCAACCAAACAGCCCGTAAGTGACGGGCCCAGGAGTGTCTTTCCACCCATCAATATCGTTCCAAGCAAACGAGACGTGGGTTTTGCGGCGGCGCCTGACGGCGATGAGATCCGGCGATGGCACCGGGGGGCCGGGGAGGGCGCAAGTCGGAGGCGCCGCCAAGTCGCCAGCAGGGATGCGGTCAACGCCTTCCCGGCGGAGAAGGTATTGTCTGTATCTCCTCGAGTGGATGTCCGCGTGCGCCGGAGGTGCTTGTTTTAGAACATCAGCAGCTGTATAGGAGCCAGGTTGGTTCTTTGGCAGGTCCCACAAATGATTAGACAGCTTCTGTTACTCGAGGAGCAATGTATAGAAGGGAGTGTTGGGTTGATATATGTACCCCATATCTATAAAAGCAAGGTCCCCACCAGCATGCATGGCTCTCTCCACCACTCATTCTTCCAAGTCCCCTCCCTCACTCCACCGCTTATTCTTTTTTCTGCTAGAGCCGAGTTCGATACAACGAACCGGAGCCTCCAACGAACCGACCTCACAGTGTATCGAAGCAGGGTCAATCTGAGCATTTATTGCATCGACTCGTCTTCGACCCGCACACTGGTGGTGCTCTTAGATGCAATGTCTCGGCGTGCGCAGCTCTCGCATTATTAATTTGTTACCTGCAATCGTGGAAAGGACCAGACTTGGACAGCATGCGCCGCTCTAGCATGCTACTGGGAATTAATTTAGACGGCGTGCGCCGCTCTAGCATTGTTGGGGGTACGGGTAGCGGCATGCCTTGCCACCCCCACCCTTGTAAAAAGGCCCAATACTCAACTAGTTTGAGGGCTCACTATAAATTCCTAAAGAGGTCGGATGGAAAATGTACTCCCTTCACCCCACTATAAATACAACCCCAAGGCCAAGGGGAGGGGAGTCCGTAGGGGAGTCTCCCCCAATTTCTCATTCCTACTTTCTTTGCTTTCCTTTCTCGCGGAAGCCCTCGCCCCGCTCCCGGCAACCTTTGGTTGCGAAGGTCAAGGGGGCAGGTGCGAACCCCCACAAGCATGCTTCTGGGAATTAATTTGTTTATTGTCATAGCTGGGATCATAGTATAGTTAATTAATCTATTAGGTGGGATCATAGCTGGCCGACCGAAACGACCTCCCGTTTTGGAAGTGTTCAATGCAGTTGTTTATTGTTTCTCGATTCACTATGCAGTGTTGAAACTGTTGTTTACTGTTTGTGACCGTTATGTACATTTGTTTTCTTAGTTCCTCCGTGTTGATTTCACCGCGAGGCGACGATGACAGACTCTCAAATAGGCATATGATCGCAATTCTTACCACAATCTCAAATCAATCTAGAGAAGAAAAATGGCGGCCAGGCTATATCAAAAGTGAGGGGTGAATGCTCCAAAGGCAGTTCTTCCCAAGAAAGGTCGCATCATTCTCGTTCTCCATCCTGCCGCCACATGGGCAACCGCCGGAGGCCCGTTGAGATTCCTCATAAGACTGAAAGTGATCTATATCTAGAAGGTTATTTGGTCTCTTCTAATTTCCAATGGAAGCTGTTTCTTGATGTGAAGATGAAAAAGATCATATCTGCCGCCTACAAGATTATGGTAAAAAGGTGGCATGCAGATCGACTAGAAAAAATTGCAACTTGGCAAAGGTCCACTCTTTGCCGTCTACAAGATTCTATCTGATGAGACCAAAAGGTACTCTCAAGCCCAAACTCAGGATGCTCTTGCTTCAATTGCCGTGGTGTGCTGTGAGGCCACGAGGAGAAGGTCCGTGCACACTAGGTTGGCATGGGTGTTTGAGTCGGGTGTAATGGAGACAGTGGACAAACCCATTCCAGGTTCTCCCGCCTATGTCCCAATCCCTGAAGACCCTGAAGAAAGAGTCGTGTTTCCATAGAAGAAGTTCAACAACTGGAGCACAGACGGTGGTAAGATGTGGGACAGTCCAAGGTGCCAGAAAATGCAACAGTTGAGCAGAGGGCTGAGCTGATGAATGAATACAATGACATAATCAGAGATCTGCCCGCAATTCTGCCAAAGAAAAAAATGAAGACCCAACCGCTGCAGACAAGATAAGCAAGGCCTGGGAAAATGTTTTCTCTTTGAATGAACCCTTTGTCATCCTTTTTGCTATGTGAAGATGCCAGTTCAATGGTCCTGAGGATGCGATGATCCTCCTAGTGGCAAAATGATACTGTTTTTTTGTTTTCGTCCATCTAGCTACTTGATTCGAATAGTCAGTTTGAACAGTTAAGCTGTTATGCTAGCTCAAGGAATTAGAGCATCTAAACTCATCCTTTCTGGTTGATGGCGTGTTGGCACCTTCCCTCTTACTTCCTGTAATGTCCCCCAAATACATGTCCACCGCTTATCACGTTTGTACCTCACCGCACTGTACGGCGCCACTGCGTTCCTCGACCGGCGGCGGGGCATCATCGCCGCCGCGATGGCTCCAGCCGCGTCTTCGTGCCACAACGCTGGGGAGCCGACGACCCGCCACGCCCGCGCCCCCTTTGAGGCGTCTGCCACACCCGCTCGTAAGCATGGCCGCCATGACGGCTTCGAGCACGTCGTCATAGATGCTGCAGCCTCATCAGCGCTGTGCGCGCGTCCGGATGGACGCGAAGCTCGTCGCTCTCCCGCTGCCTGCTCAAGCTCTTGTCCCGCTGCTCCGCTCCCACCGTAGAGAAGTACGCGCCTATGGTGTCGCCGCCGGTAGCAAAGAGGAGGGCGTTGCCATCGAAACCTGCAATGGAGGCAGCGTCTGCCCTGACGAAGCAGCAATGTCTGGTGATGCCGCGCGCAGCAGACAAGAACACTATCGCTCCGGAAGTTCCCAACAACAAGCAGCGACTAGCTCCAACAACAGCGATGCAGCACCCGGTCCAGCAACAATCGGTCTAGGAGCGAGTTAGGAGGGAGCGGCAGCATGAAGGGGACAACAGAGACCACGGCCATCACACCGGGCCCGACTACAGTCTTCACACCGTTCTCAACTCCAAACACTGAAACCCATTCCAAACCCAACCAACCCACTATAGCAACTACCCTAAACCGAACTAGTCCAATATACTTTTCAGCCCATTCCCCCCAAACCATGCAGGCCAAAACAAGAAACCGAACCAGAAAATCTGGTTTGCCGCAAACCATTCCCAGGTTTAACCGCACAGCGACGACGGACGACTACACGCGTCGCGTCCCATTTGGCGCGCAGGAACAGGAGGCATGTCGCCGCGTGTCCCAGGAGCCATCACCGGACACCGATGACGGACGACCACACAAGAGCCTGTCTACGGTTAGGGGTGTCCCCAACGGGGGATGAAATCGCTAGCACGGTCAAATTCTATTGGTCCAAAACGAAGCCGAGCTCCGCGTCTGCTGTTTCGTTTTTTTATTTGTTTTAGAGTTTGAGTTTTCGTCGTGGCAATGTACTAGTGTAATTTGGCTTGTTAGTTGGCATACATGGTTGGCCAAATTTCTGTAGTCGCTGGTGATCAAATTCGTTAGTTGACACATGCTCAAATGATATTTCTACAGGACAGATGTGTTCGATATAAAGAATAAATGTGACACGGTCATGATGAAAGACATAAAAAGAGGCTTGCAGGCATCGTTCTGAGCTAGGTTGGCGGCAGCATGCAGGGGGACGCAAGATATTCTTCTGCATTGGTGAGTGCTGGCTGGTGGCAGTTTGGCATCAAGCTCTACGAGTAAATGGCAGAAGAGAAGATCACTGATGGTTTTTTTTTTTTTGGTTTTTTTTTTTTCTACTGAGCTGTTGAAGGAGGATGATCGGAAATATGCATGTGAGGTGTTATTTTGATGGATAAGCTGGAGCATACGTGTTGGAAAAGCAAGCAAGCGAGATTGTGTTGGAAAAGCAAGCAAACGAGATCTCGGAGGAAAGGAATAGGAAGGTTCAAGTTTTAGTCGGACTTTGAAGAGATAATATTAGATACGTACTCCACATTGATTAGGAATAGGAATATTCTATTTAGCTTGTGCAAGGGATAATGGATTAGGAATAGGAATATTCTATTTAGCTTGTGCAAGGGATAATTAAACGTGTACGTACATGTATTGGACTCCTCTATTGCAGTAGACCAGGCCACCCTATATATGTTTTGTATGGGGCACGACCGATTGTTTTTTCTAATCAATCGACACAAACAAAAAATACATCTTTTCTTTTTACTGCGTTCTACTTTTCTGTTCAAATTCTTGCCAAACCCCAGCTTCTCTAGGGATTGGTTGATCTTTGCCGCTTTTGCACTCAAAAAACGGTCGGTTTCCCCACGAAAGCGAGGACCCTTTGTTGCTTTGCTCGGAAAGCAATCGCCGTCGTCGCGAAAAGCACGATAGTTATCGTGTTGTTGCGCCGGATCAATTTCGACAATTGGTGGCAATTCGCGACATGGCAATTTATGGCATGAACCAAACATCCCCAGGATCTCCACACGGAGCACGTAAAGTCACAAGAGGATTTGGCTATGTTTAGAGAACTCTTAGTGATAATGCCTAAATGAGTGGCACGTATGGCGGTCCAATGACGCTGCTGCACATTCGTTGTGAGTGCAGCCTACTCCTCGCTGCCAGCGTCTTAGGTAGGCGGGTTGATGCACCGAGCCACTCTAAACTGTAAACCCTGTGAGAAAGCCTAGGGTTTAGGTAGGCGAAGTTTGACATCCCCATCCCCCGTGTCGGTCGTCCTCCTCCCCCCCATGGCCACGATTCTGGTCTTCCTCCCCCCCTCTGCTTGGCCTTCCAAGATCCGCGGCAAAGCACGGGCGGCGTAGCGCACCTCCCGCGAATGTGGGTGACGGCGACCGAGATGTGCAAAGTGGTGCTTAGGTGGAGGTCGGCGTGTAGGTGCAGGGGGCCAAGGCGGTGGCCCTTTCCAAAGAAGGTGAATGGATCTTGTTTTTGATTTTTTTTTTTGCTCATTCGAGGCGGCGGCGCTCTAGCTGGTCGGGCCCAGCCGCGGCAACCACTAGCACGCGTGGCCTCCACTGGCTACGCACAGCATCTTCGAGACATGGCTGCACCTGACCAGATTCCGCCTTTGTCATGTGCGACGCTGGGCGCCGAGTGCCCGCACAACATTTGTTTGTTGGCTCGTCGTCTTCCCCGCCACGCCGCCGCCCAGCCTTCGTCCGCCCCGCCCGCGTCCCGTTGGCGTCCTCATCCTCCAGCTCTCGCTCCCAGTGGCTCTCGCCGCCGCTCGAGGATCAGGGCTGACCGCGTCACTGAGGCCATGCAGCCAGGCCGCACCGGCGCCTCCTTACGTGCACTTCCGATACCGCCGGATTCGCCGCCGCCCCTCCCGTGCCGCTGCCGCGCTATACTATTGTTGTCGCCACACAGTGCCAGTGCCACCGCGGCGATGCTGCAGGCCTCGCCGTCGCCGACGACGAGGATATCGAATTCGTCGCCATTGTGATCACTGGCTCTCTGCGATGCCGCAGGAGACGGCCTTGCAGCGCGCGATTTTCGGGCGCGACAAAGACCGCGGCGCCGGGGCGGGTTGTTGTGCCGTAGTGATACGTACACAGAACATGCAAGACAAACACAAAGAAGAAGCAACAATATCCAAGTTGTCCTTTATAATTGGGCCTTATGTCTTGATCGTGTCAAATGTTGCAACGAAGGCGCTGGAAGATCATAAGAATTAATGGCCCGCCGTGATCAGGTATTATGGACCCGGCGATCATACATGGGCTGCCGGGATATAGGGGTTGGTTTGCACTAGATATGTTCTTTTTGTTACAGAGCCCTTTTATTGCCTATAGACGCTACACTAGACTAATATAGTTCTGCCTACATACTATTTCTATCTGAAAGCATTTGCGGTATAAAATCCAAACTGAACCTTTGATGAATTCCAAAACGATATCTTTTATTTCCATTAAATTTTTGGAGCCTGCTGTACATAAATATAATGGGTACATACAGAGAATCAAAAGGAAGGTAAGTACATACGTACACAGAACATGCAAGACAAACACCAGAAGAAGCAGCAATATCCAAGTTGTCCTTTATAATTGGGCCTTGTGTCGATCGTGTCAAATGTTGCAACGAAGGTGCTGGAAGAGCATAAGAATTAATGGCCCGCCTCGATCAGGTATTATGGACCTGACCACCATACACGGGCTGCCGGGATATGCCCGTGTGTGTGGTCAGAGCCCAAAGGACGGTGATGAACTCGCCTCCCTGCAGCAGCGCGTTCTCGTGCCCCTTCATGCGCTCCTCGTCTGACGAAGGTGCCAGGTACACCATGAACTCGGTCCACACATGGGCCAGCATCTCCCAAACACTCTCCGAATGATTATCAGCAGCCTTTTCCAGCAATGAATCGCCTAGCGTCACGCCATTTTTGACCACCTTCTTTGCTGTCCAGCCTTTCGCTCCCTTGAGCTTCATGATCCGCTCCACCCGGGCGGCTTGCCGGAAGAAGAAGAACTCCATGCAGCCCAGACTCTCCTTGAGCTCCTTCTGCATGAGCCCGACGACGTCCTCCGTCTTCTCCTCGTTGTCCGGCAGCAGCTCCGGGTGGAACATCACCAAGTAGGCACAGTACTTGGACAAACTCGTTGCCACCATGCTGGAACTGCAACCAGCAGCAGCAGCATTCTTATCCTGCTGCTTACTTGGAGCATGGGACGCCGGAAAGCTATTGTCGAATATGGTGGTGGCAAAGTGCCAGGCGAGGATGACCTCGGCGATGCTCTTGCTCTGGAACGCCCATGAAAGATCTGAAAACAGGCTGTTCTGCTCCTGCACACCAATGGAAATGGGAGCGGCATGGTCATGTGCCACAAGGTATTCCATGATGGAGTCCTTGACACAGGCCGGGACCGTCCTGGTTCGCACCAGCAAGGAGACCGCAGAAGGCAGCGAAAAGGCGGGCGGGCAGCGAAGGTTGAGCACGGTGAACTGCTTCATGGTGAGCTCGCCGTGGCTCATCTTGCTGCGCAGCCACCGGATCCGGCCAAAGGACCACCGGAAAGCGCGCTTCTCGCGCCATTCCAGTCTGGCCGTGTAGTCGCAGACAAGGGCAACCATGAACCAGTTGGAGAGGAGGGAAGACGACGAGCTCCCACACGGACTCGTAGATGAAGATGATGAAGAGGAGGAATGTGATGCAGAGGTCCAGCAAGGAGAAGAAGAACTTTGGTGGCATTGAGGTGACCTTTTTCAGGAGGCATAAGGTTAGGTTGTGTATGCCGGTTTTTATGGTGTAGTTATCCTGAGGGATGCTGGTGTACGCGTAGTGGAAATCACCATTGCCGCAGAGGAAGACGGTCATGAGGCACAGGCCCAACACGACCACGGGGAGCACGACGTAGTTGGCCAGCAAGAAGAAGGGGCCCGCGAAGATGACAGGGACCACGGAGTGGTAGTACTCTGACAGGAAGTTGACGTCGTCGGTGACCACCTGGAACACGGCCTCGGAGTCCCGGCGGCGGCGGCCTTCGTCATCTGCCTTGTAGAGGCCTCTGAAGATGAGCTCCCCTGCCGTCGGAGGTCTCCTCCGCGGTCAGCGGCTCGTGCTGCTCGAACCTTCGCCGGAGCAGCTTGAAGAGCGCGAAGGAGAGGCACAGCCTCCTGAGGCGTTGGTCTCTATCCCAGTCGGCGAAGCGCGGGTCACTCTCGGCCAGCCTCCAGACATCGCCGACGGTGACGACGCCGGTGGCGGTGGAGTCATCGCCGGTGGAGGTGGGGACATGGTTCAGCTCGTAGCCGTCCGCCGTCGCCTCTTTTACCAGTTGGTCTTCTCCCATCACGATGTACCGGCATTGCTTCAGCAGCTCAGCCCCAGCTTGACTAGCCTGCTCCACGTCGTGGCGCACAACGGGAACAGCAGCTTGTGTGTCAGTCTCATGGCGGCGCAGGATCTGAGCCATGTAGGAGGCGATGACTCTAGCGTTCTTGCCGTGGGCGTAGGAGCGCTTGCCGAACTCGGTGAAGGCGATCCTCTGCACCACCGTGGTGGCGCAGAGGATCCACAGGATGCCGAAGACGATCTTCCGGCCGGCGCTGTGGATGTTGAAGAAGACGAGACTCCCCAGCCAGACGACGCGGCCGGCGCGCTGGAGGCTGCTGGAGATGCCCTTCATGCGGATCTCGTCCACCTTCTTGCGGAGGAGCTCCACCAGCAGCATCCACACCAGGATGATTCCGGCCTGCAACGTCAGGTCCGTCACGCCGGCCGCAGCGGCGGTGCTTGCCATGGACTTCGCGTCGACCGCGCCGGCGTTCTTGGCCTCGGAGAAGAGGTAGGACATGACGGGGAGGAGCAGGGAGAGCGCCGACGAGAGGATGATGCGGACCTTGGGGTCGAGAATGGCGCTGACGTCGGAGATGCCGCTGAAGAGGTTGAGGTTGAAGAAGACCCCGGCGAGGACGAACATTATGACGGAGGCAGCCACCATAGAGGCCTCATTGCTCTTGTCGATGTACGTCGAAGTGAGATTGTTGACGAATTGAATATCGTTGGGGTCACAGGTGACGTTGTCCAAGAATGCCATGGTTGCTGGCTTCGAGGTAGCTAGTAGCAAGCACACATGACTCGTATACATATATATATATTGACTAGTTCATCCCAATATATCCAATCCAGCAGAAGAGGTCGAGCATCGCGTGTTTGCGAGGGTTTGCTTTTTAATCGAATGTGACAAAGCGCAAGTAAGAACAGCTAGCGATATGCCGGATGCCATGCCGATATGAAAGCTCGAAAGTGCAGAACATATATGACTCAGGTTCTTCTTTTCTTTTCGAAACTCTGTATTAAGAGAGGTGGGAAAAAAAACAAATCCGAAATTAGTACAAGATCACGGCCCTAAACATAGCGAGATGCCATTTTAGGGTGGGGGAACACCGACACAAATCACCGGCTCGACGGTGGCGCTTTACAAATTTGTACTAAGTAAGAAGCGGTTGCCACTACCGGATTTCGCACTTTCCCGTGAAATGATTTCCCCCGTGAGCTAACAGAAAACAATCACGGAAATCATAACCTTTCCCGTGAGCCACGAGAAACAATCACGGAAAGAAAAAGCCCACGGAAAATATCTTTCCGTGATGCATAGCTCACGGAAATACCCATCCCCTTTCCGTGAGACGGGGCTCACGGAAAGGTAAAATCGCTAGCCCAGCCCCGCTCTCGTCCCCTCCGTCCCCCTTTCCCCGTGAGATCTCCGTCTAACTGACGGAAAGACTTTCCCGTGAGCCGTCTTTCCCGTGGGTTAAACAGAGGCCTCGTGAAAGGGCCCCATTTCCCGTGTGCTCCTGGATTCTCGCTCACTGAAAGGCGCCACGGAAATTTTTTTTTCTTTGATTTTCATCTCCAAACTTTTTTCTACAATTGTTGCACATCATATGGCACTCAATATTAAAGTTTGGTGAATTATTGACTTTATTTGATATATTTAGGTAATTATTCTCTTTTATGGGAATTTTTGAAATGAGGCCAAATTTGAACTACAAGTGCTTCAAATTGTTGAAAAAATTAGTAGAAAATTTATATTCCTCATACTCAACACAACGTAAGACCTTGCATTTAAAAAAATAACGAAATTTGGAACATCTTAATACGAAATCATGAACGTTAATCCGTGTTCGAGTGGTTTAAAAATTCTAGAAAATAAACCGATGTGCAAAAATCATGAAATTTGATAATATGTCATGATATCTTATGCCGAGGCTATGATAAAAATTGGGAATGTTTCGCACAAGTTGGCACGCATAATGTTCACAAGCTCCAACATCTACGTAGAAGTTTCATATTTGTTGAGAGTGATCTAGTGTGATTTCATGTGGATGTGGCGGTCAAGTTGTGGTTTGGATACTAAACTTTTTCTATATGCAACAGACCTCAGATATTGTGTCATGTCTATTTTCGAGAATTTTTGGATTATTTTTGTAATTATTATAATTTTTGGTTGCGCTTAAGTAAATGCAAATAGAGATAGAACCACAAGAAATAATGGCCAATTTTTCGCAAGGATCAATTAGGAATGGTGAGTGTATGTGGAAAGGTATTTATGAAGTTATCATGATCAAACTTTCAAAATATGTATGCTAGAAAAAGAAAGAGAGAGCAATAAAATTATTTACGAAAAACCCCTTTCCCGTGAGTTGTTCACTGAAAGCTAAGCTCTTCCCGTGATCCAACAAGGATTTTACTCACGGGAAAGGGTTGGCGACTCACCACCTGGCGTGGGCAGATTAGGGTTCAGGTTTTTTATTTCCTTTCCGTGAGAGATCCGACGAATCACGGGAAGAAAAGTTGTCTTTCCCGTGAGCCACCCATCTCTCACGGAAAGGAGTTTACGCAAACAAAGTCAACCTAGCTCACCTCACTCACACTCACGTCACTCACACACGACACACAACACACACACACACACGCCGCCGCTCCCGCCCCGCCGCCCCCCCGCCGCCAAGCCCGCCGCCCGCCGCCCTCGCCGGAGCCGCCCGCCGCCGGAGCCGCGCGGCGCGCCCGGCCGCCGCTCCCGCTGCCGGCTGCCGCCGCCACTATCCTCCCACCGCCGCGCGTGGCGCCGGGCGGCGTCCACCGCCGCCACCGGCCACCGTCACAGCCCCGGCCATACGCCACCGGCCACGCCGGCGCTGCATCCTCCCGCCCCCTCGGCCCGTCCGGCCCGCCCTCGTCATGGCCCGCCGCCACCACTGGCCTCTGGGCACGGCCACCACCACCGGCCACACGAAAGGGGGAGAAGGAGGGAGGGGGAGAAGGAGGGGCGGTGGAGTAGGAGGGAGGAGGAGAAGGAAGGGGGGGGAAGCAAGGAGGAGGAAGGAAGAAGAAGAGAGGAGGGGGAAGGAAGGAGGAGGAGGAAGGAAGGAGAAGGGAGGGGGGGGGGAAGGAAGGAGGAGGAGGATGGAAGGAAGGAAGAGGAAGGAAGGAGAAGGGGGGGAGGGTGAAGAGAGGTCCCGACGTCGCCGCGTTTGGCGTGCCCCGACGCCGCCACGCCTAAGACACCTTGCACCGCTGCCGCCCACCGGCCGAGGAGAGTGTTGGTAAAAGTTATCCCACAGAATTATTTATGATTTGTATAGTCCGCAGTTTAACGTAAACGATGAGCACTTCACCCGGGAGAGGGTTTTAAATATCGAATCCGCAGGAGAATGGTGTGAGAATAATGAGACAAAACTAATCCCCGAGATAATAGGAAGGAACGGAGTTCGATAAAAAGGTGAGAAGAATTCTATGGTTGTCTAGTTTATATCCTTGTAAGGCTTAGAGATATTCCTTAATGGGGACGTACTCAAAGGAAAGTAAGGACGAAACTTACTATTCCCCAAAGAACTATGTCCCACGTGGTCGTATCCTACGGAAGTGGAATCCAAAGGAATCAATGGTACTGGCACTACCACGATCTACCACGCTCCGAAGCGTGGGTAGGGTGTATTTATGAGTTATCTAGTCCAAACACCACGTTTGCACTAGGGGTAACAACTTCAATTCAAGAGCGACAAGAATCAAAGTACTCTAATGAGTCATAAACCGAAAGAAATATAAACAAGTGAACTTACTCAAATATAAGGTTGATCCACCAAAGAAGTCTCAAGATCAAGTGCAATGAAGCCTTTGATCCCAGAGGTACAAGCGTAGAGAGTCACCGACAGATCCGGTACTTCTCCTTACTTCTCCTCAACTCTACTTCTTATCTCTCAAGAACAGATCTAGAACTCGAATTAAGTTCTTTGATCTATCTCTCAACTTTCTACTAATCTCTCTCAACTTGATCTAAGCTCTTCTAATTAGAGAGGTATGGCTCTAGCTATGATCAAAGCCGAGTATGATGAATAATGATTTTTATGCCTGAGGCCAGAGGTAGGATCATCCTTATATAGTCCCGGCCGATGAATGCCGACCCTTGGATCAAACCGACTTCAAGATTTTCATGCCTGAGGCCAGAGGTAGGATCATCCTTATATAGTCCTGGCCGATGAATGCCGACCCTTGATCAAACCGACTTCAACAACGGGCGTAGATACAACCTCAAAGTCGGTTTGAAACCGACCTAGGAAGATGAGGTCGACATCCCCGCCCCACTCGGGCGGTCGGCCCGACTGAAGCCGGCGCCGCCAGCCACAGGGGCCTAGGGTGTCGTCTCTCCCGGTGTCTTCTAGAATGTTTTAGTTCACTTTTCGGATCGAAATTCATCGCTGGTAAATCTTCTTATTGTTTGGGGGTTTTCTCTAAGTTTTCCCAAGCATTTACCCGTTAAGTCCCCGAAAAGATATAAATCACCAAAACTCGTGGAATTGTGTTAGTAAAACACCTATTCTATGTTTTTATTCTTTTATAACCTTATTATATGTTTAGTTGACACATAAAAATAGAGCTTAAGAGGTGTCAACAGAGAGGTCGTCCGTCCGCCCGCCGCCGTCGTCTTCAACTTTGCAGGGTTGTCGGCCATCGTGCCCCTCGGATGTGATTGCCGGCTATCGTGCCCTGGATGTGATTGTCGGCCAACGTGTCGTGTGCTTTTGTTTGCGGGTATTGAAACCTCCCCATGCGGGGGGAGGTTACGCCGAAATTTTGAACTTATCCCCCGTGTTTCTTTTTATGCGTAGAGGAACCCTCTCCGAGCCGAGTTGCTTGCCGAGCCGGAGTCTCTTGGCGGCCCCGATCTTCTTCCCTCTCGGCTAGCCCGACTCCACCACGACCCTAGGTATGACCCCTCCTTCCGTGTCATGGTCGTAGCTAGATCGCCAGCTTCGGTTAGGGCCTCCCGTTCGAAAGAGATACGGTTGGAAGTATGCGCATCCCTACATACCTATAACCCGTATCCGCTTTGAATTGTCCATGTTTTTGGATAGCACGAGGATGCGTAGATGAGGTCGGAGTTCCATGCTCCACTCTGTCGATTGAGTTTCGGGCGCATCTCCCCTCATTTGTTCTTCGAATACACATCTCCCCTCTCGAGGACGTGTATTTGGAGAACAGCGGGAGGTGTCAAATTTGGCCGTCCCTGATAGGAGTGGAGCATGGAACCGACCTCATCTACGCATCCTCGTGTGGGATTAGGACCTATCTTCACCTACTAGATGGTAGGATCCTTGTGTAGATGCACCGCATTCTTATATTCTCGCGCATATGATAGAGAATGGATGACCGTCGCGGGATATACGATGGCTGGAGGAGTTTTGGAGATTATGACCTTGAATGGATTAAGAACAGCAGTGATTTCGTGGACAAGGCTTTTCAGAATGCTCGAGGTGCGAGTAAGGTTTGGTGTCCATGCAACAAATGTGAGAATAAAAAAGGCAAAGTAAGGAGGACATGTCTAAACATCTTCCCAAGTATGGATGGACGGATGGCTATAAGCGGTGGATCTTCGATGGTGAAACTGAGCGTATGAGAGACGAGGTCGTGAGGCAACGCATCGATGATCTAGCTTCTGATGCCGGGATAGGAGACATGATAGATGACTTTCATGCCGGAAACTTTGAGCAAGGACTTGGGGACGAGGGGGAGGAGGAGCCAGAAGAAACCGCAAAGGCCTATTATACCATGTTGGAGGCGGCACGTAAACCCCTTCACGACTATTGTGAGGTCTCCAAACTAGATGCCATTTCACGCCTTATGGACTTGAAGGCCCGATGCAATATTAGTCGAGACGGCTTCACCGACATGTTGACGATCTTTGGGGGCTTGCTTCTGCGAGGTCACGTGCTGCCAAAGAACATGTACGAGTCGAGAAACTCCTCAAGGTACTCAAGATGCCATACGAAAGCAGATACATGCTTGTGAGAACGGATGCGTCTTTATTTAGGAAAGAGTACAAAGATGATACACACTTTGTCCAAAGTGTAAATCCTCAAGGTTCATAGAGGTAGACCCCGGTGAAGACGGTGAGAAGAGGCGCTTAAGGTCCTCGTGAAAATCCTACGGTACCTTCCCTTCGGACCAAGGTTTACAATGGATGTACATGACCGAGGAGTCCATAAAACTTGATGACATGGCACAAAGATGGGCGTCGCTACAATCCGGATAAGATGGTACACCCATCCGATGCCGAAGCATGGACCCATTTCAACAATATTCATCCCGACAAAGCTATGGAGGCTTGTAATGTGCGTGTTCTTGGCAATAGATGGGTTCAATCCTTATGGAATGATGGCTGCCCCATACACTTGTTGGCCTCAGATTCGTTATCCCGCCGAATCTCCCTCCCGGCATCTACTTTCAAACAAGAACATTCTTTTGTCTTTGATAATGCCCGGCCACCCGAAATAAAATGGGTGTGTTCTTAGAGCCCGTGATTGATGAATTGATCAAAGGTTGGAATGAAGGGTTTTGGATGTACGACCGAGCTTTGAAGAGAAATTTCGGGATGTACGTGTGGTACCACTACTCCCCTCGCATGATTTCTTGGCGTATGGGATATTCTCCGGGTCGGTGTGTGCACGGCAAGTTCCCTTGCCCAAGATGCAAGGCGGCCGTGAGGTTCACCTGGTTGAAGAAGTGTGACAAGTATTCTGCGTTCGACAAGCATCGACAGTTCCTCCCTCCCGACCATGCATTCAAAGGGCTAGACTAGAAGAACTTTACGAAAGGTCTCCAAGTTATGGACCCGTAACCGGAGATGATGACATCTTGTTGAGGCGTGCTCAAGTGGATGTGACAGAGCCGACCAATTTATAAAAAAATCAAGTATAATTCGCAAATTACCGAGGCAATCGCAGCTTACACTTGAGTCCATATAAACTGGTATTCCGAAATCTCGAGTGATTTCAAACTCATCAACAATACAACCAAGATCGTTGAGCTCAAGAGTTCCAATCCGCGGTATCTCAAACCAAATTCAATATATTAATCGAGTGCGATGTACGCATTTATTTCAAAATAATTCAGTGCGAAGCAATAGCTTTCAAAAAGCAAAATAGTTGTACAAATGGAGATCAAACTAAAATAGTATAGTGCCAATGAGACATCACCCCCAGAATGGCAAGAGACGAGGGGAAAAAGGGAGACCGCCATGCCCTAGGCATTATCTTCAACCACATCACATCACATCCGGATCAACTCATGCTAGACGGATCACCCGCAACATCGGAATTAACCCATCAAGACTCAATTGTACTCCGCAAGACTTACCCGCCTTGAACCGTAAAATAAGGAAAAGACTCCAAGGAGTATGCTTGGCTTTATCCGAGTCGGGGTGACTCATATTTAATTTCATAAAATAAGGTTGCTTAGTGCGCCTACACATACTACTCGAGTTCTTCCAAGTTAAAAGGTTATTAATACATATATAACCATAAGTCCTGTATAGTCAAGATTAAAACATATGCTCAGCGATATATAAATAACAAAGATAAGTAACTGGATCAACATTTTAACTTCAGCAAAGATGAATAAGATAACCATTATTGTGATATTAAGACTACAAAGGGCGAGATAGACGGGTTCTCACTTTGTCCAGAGAGATGGTGATTCGAATCGATTGCAAACCAAATGCGCGAATACCCCGGTGGATACACTAGGACTACTTAGCTAGAGCAGCCCTAATCACTCCCAAGACGTTAGGGGACGTAAAGTCTCGGACACAGCCGGCAACCCCCTCCTCTCGAGCCACCAAGTGAGCAGCAACGAAAAAGGACGTTTTCAGGCGCCTCTTCTTGCGCCCGATCAAACCCAACCGACTACGCCAAGGAGGGGACGTTAAGCGTACAAGTACCGCCCCTAGCATTCTCCACGAGCTTCGTGGCTCACGACCGGGCGGAGCCTACTATATGAACAGTACGCTCAACTTCCGACCGAAGCTTCCGACAAAGAGATTAGTCCTTAATCGATCGATGGAAGACCACAATATCCATCCAATCTAAACATGTTTTATTAACCGGTTCAAGAAGCAGCCTTGTTAACCACCAACGTGATTAACTCAACAACAATCCTCACTAGTGACCGGAAATCACCAAGCATCGCAATCATCATAACTCCAGCATTTAGTTAACCTAGACTCCTAAATAGGATAGGACAACTTCAGCAAGGATATCTCAGTGCAGCAACGGTTTCAACCACTTCCTATACTTAATGCAAAGATTCATTAAAAGGACTCAACAAGTTAATTCGTAAAGCATAGGTAAGTTCAAGATGCACCGGGCTTGCCTCTCGAAAAGTAGTAGGAAGAAGTTAGGGTCTTCCTCGAAGCTGGAGTCACGGTCCTCCTTCTCCCCGTGAGGTCTTTTGGCTGCACTCCGAGACGATGAGGGTTGATCTCCGGCTCCTGATCTCCTCCCGAACTAACTCCTCCGATCCCGAGATGATACATGCACATGCAAGAATTTAATAATACGAATGCAGAGAGATAACTTGCATATAATTAAGTAGGTTGATGGATGAATGCATTATGATGAATGATGCTAATAAGTGCATATCTCTTCTGTAAACACGCATTTATAACTACACAAGAAACCCCAGAAATCTTCATCGAGCCACCACCCTATTTCACTAAATGCTGAAAATGGCAGCAAGACATGCCGTTACTAAAAACAAATCACACAGGGAGTTCTATAACTCCAAATGCAGCAAATAAATACTGTTGGAAAGCTAACAAAATTATCTACAAAACATTCCGTATTACCCTGCCCTAATTCTGACATCTACAGCCTCAAAAATAGGAAAACAGCGGCTCTATTTTTCCCCACAAACTACAACTTAGGACATCTCAAATAAATTACTCAAGCATGCTCTTCATCTAGATCTTTTCCAGCAAGTAAGACAAGTCATAATCTACCAATTACACCTACTGGATAAGCCAAAAGATAAACTAAAGCACATAAATGACATTCCCTAAACAAACACTACACGTGCACACCCTAAAATGTAAGGCTAGAATTACACTAGTTTAATAAAAACATGTAACCAGCAAACTAACCACACTAACAGGTACCTATTATCATAAGAACAAACAATAAAATTACCAAAACACATTACCCTACTATAAACATGTATTTCTAGGGTAATTTCCATGCAACATAAATATGATAAATATGCAACCACCTTAGAAAATTCTACAAAAATTACCAGAGCATCCTACTGTTCTAACATGCCTACCATAAAACTTTCATGGCAAACTCATGCATATACTGTCCTACACAAAAATGGCAAGCTAGCATAAAAACAGGGCATGAAAATACTTTGTACTACGGAATGCATGAAACTGCCTAACCATGAACATGGAATGCTTCATAACAGTAACAAATGCAGGAACAAAAATTATAATGGCAAAAACCCTAGTAATTATTTTTCTATGAATTTCCTAAGAAAGCATGGTAAATAGCACATAAATCAAAAATCACATTTCATCAACAGAACATAGCATGTCTAATATTTTTCCTATACTCTACATGTAAAAAACAGGAACATTTTGTACAGGAACCCCTATTTTATCATGCACCAAGAATTAGATATGCATTTACCTATTTACATGGCATTTAAAGCAATAAATCTAAATAAATATAAAAACTACCAGAAAACCTAATCTCATAATTTTCTCATGTAAATCTACAGACAAGAAAAAAATAACAAAATTGGTTTCACACTTTTCCCACATTCCTAGCTAGAGATATGAATTTTCTAAGAAAGCATGCATGCTGGAAAAATAAAACAGAAAAAGAAAAGGGCCCGACAGGTGGGTCCCGCTCGTCAGCGAGACGAAACAGGGGAGCGGCGCTGCCGGCGGCGCGAGCGGCGGATCTCCGCCGTCGGTGGGTCTCCGGCGGAACCGAGGGCATCTACGGGTTCGTATCGTCGAGATCTATCGATTGGTGCCCCTTACCCAAGCTGATTCGGTCTCTAGCGACGATGGCGGCGCGCGGCGGCGAGGAGCGACGTGCGGCGGCGGTGGTCACCGGCGAAGCTGCGGTTTCCGGCGAGCGCTGGCCAAGGCGATGCGCGCACGAGGCTCAGGGTATCCAGGCGAAGCTTCGACGGCACTTGGACGGGAGGGATGCGTGGTCACGGCCTCCGTCGACATGCATGCCCGGCGGCGTCCGCGAACATGGCGGCGGCGAGGTCGCGGTCCGGCGAGACGGGGGCACTAGACTCCGATTCTTCCTAGCACCAGCCACAAGACATCATGCAGAGCATAGAACGTCGATTAGTTCGAGAAAAATGCCATAAATGGCCATGGTAGCGAGCATGCCCGCGGCGGCGGCCATGGCGGCAGAAACGACGACGACAACGCGTTCTGACTCACCTGAACCCTAACTTCCTGTCAAACTTCGGTCGAGGCTAGCACACGGCTCGAGGAGGCTGGAACACAAGCTGGAACACACGAGGATGGACGGAGGAGGCGGGGCCATGGCACGACGGCGAGCGGTGGAGCTCCGGCGAGAAACCTTGCCGCGGCGGACGGCAAAGCGGCCTCGGCACTGCGCGGTTCTATCTGCTAGGAGTCGATGAGGTCGGGCACGAGGTTGCGGAGCTGGGGATTCGTTTGGGCGGGCTGTGGCTCGGTGGTGGGGGCGCTGGACGACGGCAATGGCGGGGAGGCGGCGGGGCTGCTGCTGCTCTGCTATTCCCTTGGTGGGCAAGGGAAAGGAGGGCAGGGCGGTGGCGTGTGAAGCCAGGGACTCGGTTTCCCCCTCCTTCAAGGCACGGGAGCGGCAGGATGGCAGAGGGGCGCGGCCACGCGGCGTGGACGGCCTGACGCGGTCACGGGCGTGGCAGGGTGGCCGGCCAAGTTTCTTTCTTTCTTTTTTTAACTAACACCCCTAATGCAACTGTTTTGCTCTAATCCTCGAAAACCGTGCAGAATTAGCAAAAGCTCTAATTGAACGAAATGTTCTTCTCAAAATTCTGAGCAAAACACATATATAAACTTTTTCCTAATTCGGCCTAGTTTTGAAACTACGATGATCAAAGCATAAGTTCTCCGACGGTCAAAAATAAACCCTAATTCGCCTCAAATTCGACAAACTTCGACCTTTCGAATATGATCCGCTCAAAAATGACACAACCGGCCTATGACATCATTCGATCTACATAAAATTATCTACCAAAGTCATGAAGGGTGCACACACATGCAAAGTCTCTAGCTAGGACTTTTGAACAAAACAAAATAAATTACTTTCAAATTCAAACAAGGTCAAACTAAGTCAAACTATCATTATAAAATCTAATTAGTAAACATGACCAACAAGACTCATGCTCTAAAAACATCCTATAAACATTTCTAAGAATAAATAAAGATTAAACAACAAATTATGCAAACATTTCATACATGAAATGACGAGGCAAAGCATAACAATCAAATTCAATGCAATTAACTAGGCAAATGACCTCTATCATTTCATGTGCATGGATGCATATGATTAAAAGATGATTATGCTCATGAAATGCAGATGCTAATGACGTGAGTAAAACCAGGGTGTTATAGTGGATTCTCTTGTGGGTCGATGAAAATGGTGTCTTTGTGGGTTATGGCGAGGATCATACATCGACTCACAAGTCGATTAGAGAGGCTCCCCTATTATGATGACCTTCTTCTTCCACATAACCTTGATTTAATGCATACCGAAAAAGAACATCGCCGAGTAATTTCTTGAAACATTCAAGGAAACTAGCAAGTCAAAGGACAACGTTAAGGCTAGAATTGATCCGGGCGAGTTGTGTGACGTAATCGAAGCAAGAAATGAAGCCTCCTAGCAATGGCAAGAGATGGAAAAACCTAAGGCCGATTATGTGTTGAGCAGCCCCAAAGGAGGGAAGTACTTTGCAATGGTTTCGAAATTAATGTTCCCCGATGGGTATGCAAAGAAATCGAGGAGGGGAGTGAACTTTTCTACTATGCGAATCAATGGGCTCAAGAGTCATGACTACCACATATGGATGGAGCGGCTTCTTCCAAAGATGCTTCGAGGCTATGTCCCCGATCATGTCCGGCATGTGATGGCAGAGTTGAGCAATTTCTTTCGGTAACTTTGTGCTAAAGAGTTATCTCGGACCACACTAGAAGAAATGGAAAAAATGGCACCTGTTTTGGTCCGTAAGTTGGAGAAGATATTTCCGCCCGGGCTTCTTCGCTCCGATGGTGCATTTGATTTTGCACCTTCCATACGAGGCAAGGGTGGGTGGCCCCCGCACGCTTCGTTGGTGCTATCTTTGTTGAGAGAGTTCTCGGAAGCATGTTCGGTCCGACCGTGAAAATAAGTGTAAGATTGAGGGTTCCATCGCGAAGCAAAGGTTCGGCAAGAGGTGTCGACTTCACATCAAAATACTATGGTGACAACCTTCCTAGCTCGCATTATCCACCCCCTCGTTACAATGCTGATGAAAATGAATCAACCCTCAGCCTTTTCCAAGGAGAACTAGGACGTGCAAGTGGTTGAAAAATAAAGATCTTGACAAATCCAGAGTGGATCAAGATAATGAATTATATACTTTTCAACCTTGGATGAAGTGCTTCCTTACATACAAGAAGTCACAACTCTAAGCATAGAACCTACTTGTCTTCTAGTACTTAATATTCTGCATCCAACCCTTTTGTCTCTCGTTGCTATAGGAAATTTCAAAGGCAATTCAAGGCCAACGAACGCCGCCCTCACACATGAATTGGATGCCCCGCTAGACGAGGGTCCGGCAATGGAAAACCCGATTTCATTAGTTGGTTCAAACGCCAGTCTTGTCAATTCATGTTAAATAACGCCTCGTTTGATATGCTAACGAACCGTCTCATTTCATTTATCCCGCTTGAGCTTGCGGGCACCGACCGATCCGGGTATGCATCCCGAGCTCATACAAAGTTGCCAATGGCTTTGAGACCGTGGTTAGGTCATTTACCGGTTATGACGTGAATGGATATCGCTACCACACAATGAGCTATGAGCGAATCGACCAAACCGAAAAACCCCAAATACCGGAGTTTTCACTACAGGTTAGGTCATGTACCACACCATCAAGGCAGCCTTAATCTCGCGGCCTACCAAGCTAGATATGTAAGTGTTATCCAATTCTTATTTTTCGATGTGCAACTCAATACTTTCTAAGCATTCTAGCTACTTTTCTTTTTCTCACATAGGAGGAGACACATGGCGTGCCAATCAAACCCTCGAGGCCTTTGCTTGCTCCCCCACACGGGCAAGTATAAAGATCCCGCGGTCGTCTTCAACCCCGAGGCCGGGCCCCGAAGCCTACACCAACCCGACCGCCACGAAAGATCGGTGGGTACACCGAAGTGGTGAGGGAGCAAGATTGAGAAGGCTTCGATCCCCGCGGCCACAACATTGAGGGGGACATCGCCATGATCGCGGAGGAGGCAAGAAGCACAAAGGCGGTGCTATTTGGGTGATAGCGTTATCGACCCTCACCACACAAAGAAGCTATTCGAGCTCAAAGCACGCTCGGGGGGCCCGTGATACGTGAGCGGCCAACCACTTACCGTGCTCACGGTCTCGAGACTTGAGGTTTATTTATTTTTATTTAAGGTTCATTTATCGTTACATACTCTTTCTCTGTGTTCTAACTTTGTGTTGAAATAGGCCCGGATAGAGGAAGAGAGGAAGCGACGGGAGGAGGCCGAGGAGAGGGAGGAGCGGGCAAGGGCTCAGCGAGCAAGAGAGGGCTCGAGCGGAGCAAGAGAGGGTCGAGCAGCACCAGAAGAGCATGGAAGCTCTCCTAGCGTACCTCCAGCGTGTTGGTGGCCAGTTGGTGTGCACCGCCACCGAGATCGCCTTCCCGCCACCGCCCGTCTTAGCCCCACCGTCCGTCATCGTCCCCACCGCCCGTCAGTCTACGGTCACCGTCGATCTTCCCTCCACCACCCGGAGCCTCTCCCGTGAGTTTGTCTCCGTAACTCGAAATATGCATATATGAATGTGAATGGATATGATCTAGAGTTTTGAATGCACCATGAGATGTGCACGTGGACATGTGGTTGTCGGCCATCGAGCCATTTTTTTCTTGCAGGTTGGAAACCCCTCTCACAGCGGGGGTGGTGCTTGCGAAATTTCTAACAATTTCTCTTGTTTTTTTTCAAATCAATAGAATCTACCTTAAATTTTGTCTAACAAATGCAATATCTTTGTCTACGCCAAGCAGATCAATCTCATGCCTCGAACCCAACTCCGGAGCGTAACGCTTGGGACCGAAAGCTGGCGAGCAACAAGACGGCCGGGGTAAATGGTTCGAGGTTGTGATGATTTAGGTGAAAAACTTGTGAACTTGATCTTAGAGCCCGTCATTGTGATGGTTGAACACATGTTATTGTGAACTTGAACTTGTGACTTGTTGGATTTTATGTAATATATGTGGTATTGTGGAGATATGTGATATGTGAGAAATCAGTGATATGTGGTATATATATATATATATTTATATGTATTGTGTTTGGAAAAAAAAAAAAAAAAATCGGCTAATTTCCGTGAATAGCTCATGGGAAAGAGGCCAAACCTTTCCCGTGAGTCGAGACGCTCACGGGAAAGAGGCCAAATCTTTCCCGTGAGCGCAACATGACTCACGGGAAAGCGACTCGATATCCCGTGAGCGGCTCCGTTACGCCACGGGAAATAACTCGAAAACGCCGTTTCATGTCACAGCCACGTAGGCCATAACGGGTTTCACCCTCCCCCCGCTGACGACGCACCCCCCCCGTTAACTCTATCCCGTGAGCTAAATGGGATCATGGGAAAGTATATCCCGTGAACATTGGCTGTGTTCACGGAAAGAGTTATTTCCCCGCCCTTTTTTTCCCCGACATGGCTATCATGTGATTTACCCCGAAAGGCTTTCCCGGGGTAAAGGGCCTTTCCCGTGAGCATACGCCTCACGGAAATCGCTTGATTCCGGTAGTGTGCGCGACTAGAGAGTAGCAAGCATACTAGAGGGCGCGGCAGCGGCGCGACTCGGGTTCTTCTTACATAACAAGATATTAGGATGAGTTTAGAAACGGAGTAACGCTTCACGATGATACCAGCGTCACGAAAATGATTCTCGAATGTGCCCCGGCAAGCGCCATTATGTTCCACTTGAAATCAAGGCCACCAAATATTTGAGGTACCTATACTAAGAGTAAATAAAATGAACAAATTCATACAAGGGAAAGTACATTGGTGTCAACACACTACTACAGAATTATTTTCCGTGTCAATTAGTTTTCATTAACCGTGGGCGCTTTTTGTAACCGCGATGAGTAGAAGGCCACGATTAACCGCAGCGGCCACTAATTGTGACATTTTTTTTAAAGATAATTATCACGGTTAATCTGAACAAAAAGGAGAAAAACAGGTGTTGCTAGGGTTCCCGGGCGGGGGAGGATGGATCCATGTGGGGAGAAGGGTGCCTCGCCGGATCCTCGCGATGCTACTCCGATCCATGGGATTGAGGGCATTCACCGCCGTCGGAGGGAGCACCCCATGCACCGCTGCTCCACGCACCTAGGGAAGCAAAGGGGAGCCTTGAGAAGCCATGAGGGGCGCCACGCCGCCGCTACTCGTTGGCTGCTCACCGACCGCTTTAGGGCTGGAATGCCCCCTCGCGTCGCGAGGCGCGTGGATTGGGAAACAGATGTGGATCAGAGGGAGTGCCCGGGGAAGGAAACAATGAGGTGTGAGGAACACAAACACTCCCACGCTCATGGGGAAGATAAGAAGACGAGAGAGATCCTTGCACGGTGGGGCGTAAGAACAACATATAGAGGCACTCCACTAGTACATTTTTTTGTAACACCCCCTAAGTGGCCTCGTGGTGGTCACACTCTTTGCCCGCCACGGTTATTTGGCGGCCGGCTAGGCCAACCGGCCGCCTGGGTGCCCGCCACGGTAAATAGGTTAACTATGGTTGGCATGTAAGGAGATAAGTGCTCACCACGATAAATAGTTTAACCGTGGTCGGTGTTGTTACATGCCTGCCACGGTTAATGGGTAATCGTGGCGAGCGTATTACAGTGCCCGCCACTATTAATCCCAGCACCTATAAATAGCAGCCAGCCACGACACCACCTTGCAACCTAGGCTTCTGACCACTGAAACCTACGACACCAAGCAAGAAGAAAGAAGACGGGGATGAGACACCGCCGCCACCCCCGCTGGTGAAAGGTCCCTTGTGGTTTTTGGTAATTGAATGTCAACATTATAGGTGAACTAATATGTGTGATTGAGATAATACACAGGGGATTAGTTCACATGTGATGACACAATGAAGGAGCTTTATTGCATATGAGACATGACATGGAGTCATGTGACCAAGGTGGTGAAGATCAAGACAAGGCTTGGCTTGATGGACCGGTTGCAAGTGTGAAGGGCAAGTCGAGGCAGTGAAGCGATGGACCGCGAGGCGGTGAAGCTTGGGCAAGACTTGGCGCCGATAGACCGACGCAACGGTGAAGAGCAAGTGAGGTCAAGATCGATGGACCAAGAAGGTCATGTGATGATATGAAGTGGATCATATCATTCTTGATCGTGTTGGTGCATGTGTTGCATCGACACTTGGAGATGGAGCGAAATGGAAATGCGCAAGGCAAAGGTATAACCTATAGGGCATTTCATTTCGCCAGTCATTGGTGCTTAGAGAAGTTTATGACCGGGTTTAGGATAGATGGTCGTACTATCAAGAGGGGCAAACTTGTTTGCATATCAGACATCTACTGCCACTTGAGCGATTGTTGGCATTCGTTAAGTGCTAAAAGAATATAAAAGATTCTGCAAGTGCACAGAACACCTACCATTGTAGCTTTTCCCTAGGATTAGTATTCTAGAGTATCGTATCCACAGGGAAGCTTTGGCTAAAGAATTCTAATAAGTCACAATCATGTATCCACTAACTTAGCAAACCACTAGACTATAGTGAGGGGGTAAATGGTCAACGGTAAGTAAATAACAAAGCATAACCTACCTAAGATTATAAAAGAATAACTAAACTAATCAAGAGGTCAAAGGGAGAGATCAAGGTTCCTGGGTAATTCTCTATTACTTAGGTTCTATGATAGCAATTATACTAATGCACTTTGGAGCAACAGTTCCTTTCCAACTCTCGAGAAAGACTGGGAAGAAGGTAGTTGGGAGAAGGCTGCCTAAAGCTCTACGAAACACCAACCCATACGTGGTGGACTACAAAGGCCTGACAGGACTGTCACCCCTGGGGCTACCACAACTATCCGTAGGTTTGGGCGCAACCTCAGGTAACCTATAGCCTAGACACCAAGTCTACACTATAAATTACTACTCTAGCTACCTAGAATAACTAGAGCCCTCAATACGAGCAGAGATCCCATGCAATAGCATAACAACTATACTAACCATATATGAAATACATGGAAGTAAATAGAGAAGATAAATATATGAATCTTAAGTCTTGTAGAGAAGATACAAAGACATACCATACTCTGAAGACATCTCCAGAACAGGAGCATAGCTCCTCTCTCCTTTACTCTTGATTAGATCTAAGTTAGATCTAATCTAGTTCTAATTACATGGCTAATCTATCTCTAATTACATGACTAATCTTCTTCTAATCTACTTCTAATTCACTAATCCCAGAGAGAGGTTATCCTTACATTGGGACACCTCTACAACTGAGAGATAATGAATAGAATGAGATAGAATGAATTAGGGTTTAACCCTGGGGTCAGGGGGTCTTCTTATATAGGCCTTGGCGATGAACGATGACCATTGGATCAAACCGACCTTGGCAACGGTGTAGATACAACCTCAAAGTCGGTTACAAACCAACCTTCAAATGTGAGGTCGACATGTGGCCCCGGCACCGCGCGGCCGCCTAGATGGCACCGGCGGCCGCCGGGGTGGTATGCCACCTCAGCTTCTCGTTTCTTAAATTTGTCCTCTCGTACCTTCTAGAATGTTTTAGTCCACATTTTGGGTTGAGTTACTTCACGGTTAAGTCTTGTCATCGTATGTGAGATATATTCTGGAACTTTCTCCATTCTTCTCTGCATTTATCTGTTAAGTCCCTAAAAAGATATAAATCACCAAAGCTCGTGGAATTATGTTAGTTAGATTCCTAGTCTATGTTGATATTCATTTTAAGCCCTTATCCATGTTTAGTTGACTAGTAATATTATGCTATAACAGTGTCAACAAGTTTCCCCAAGCTTACCCTTTGCTAGTCCCTAGCAAAGCCAAACTTAGCAATGGATCGAGGAGTTGCTACAATGCCTTCACACCTCAAAAGTACACATGCTTTCATACAAAATTTCTCCTCTATATTAGAACAACCTTCAACTTACCCATATTACCTTTAACCATGGAGCTTATAGCCTTTTCTTTGATCTTGGGCAATTGAAAGATAGAACAATCAAGTCAAGCACCATGTCCCAAAATCTTTGTTCAACCTTCATTCTCGAGTTTTTGCAGGTTTTCAAAATAAAACTCAAAGTTCCTTTGTATGACCCTTTCAAGTCTCTCATTTATGGTATTTGTGGATCCTCACTTAGGCAATAATGTTGTGTTACCTTTCTCTCATAATATGTGGTATTTTTTTTGGAATAAGGTAGTAGGACACTATGCCTTCTTCTCTCTCATCCTATATCTAAGGCTTATATATCCGAGCTCATAGGTAAGAGAAAAACTAATTTATTTACTTACTAAGCATATATTGTAAATTCAAGCAATGGATCCAAAGTTACAAGTCACACTGATCAAGTGGTGCATGTGTATGGTGGATAGAATAAAAAATGGTATGGAATATAGTAAGGTGTAAGGAAAAGATGATGGGAAATCTTACTTATGCTCCTTGAGGAATCTTCTCTCTTTTGAAATTTGGAAATCCGTAGAGAATCTGGGTTGTATCTTTTTCTTTCTTTCTTTTAGAGAGGTGGGTCCTACTCACCCTCGGACTTGTGTCCATTTTTCTCTCTTTTATTATTTTAGAGATGTGGGCTCTACTCACCCTCGAATACTTGTTCATTTTTCATCTCTTCTCTTTTAGGGAGGTAGGCTCTTCTCGCCCGTAGGACACTTGTCCATTTTTCATCTCCCCTTCTTTTTTTTTTCTTAGGGAGGTAGGCTCTACTCGTGTGTTGCAATCACCATGTCCTTAGACGTTGTTCATCCTTTCGTTCCTGCAAGTTTAGTGACCAAGAATACCCGAAGGGAACTTGTCCTAGGAACATGTTTCTTTTATCATGAGCCTTCATGTGCTCAGATATATATTATTATTATTTTATTTAGAACATAAGACAAAAAGTTGGATACAAAAATGAGATTTATATTCACTTACCTGTCTTTGATGTTCTTATGACCTGTAGCTTTGTCCATCCACTTCTTTTGAGTGAGAGCTTTTCTATCGTGTTGTATGACACTCTTCTTTATTGAATGGACATAGCACAGACTCTTTTTCTGCAAAATATTAGTGGACACATACCCGAGGGAATATATAACATGGTTGAAACAAGGGTTGTTATCCAAATTCATATGATCCAATCCATGCTAATGAAAAGGTGGTTATCTGATTACCTTAGCACAGATTTTATTTATTCATGTCTTATACACATTTTGTTTGTGGCTGCACTCTAGCATGTGGATCAAGGCAAATGTAACTTGTAGCAAAAGACAGTGAATGATATTTGATACTTACAATGCTTCCATGAATGAGCCGTGTCTTTTGCACAAGGTTAGAGTTCATCTTATGCCTTGCTTCATCTTTGATCCGAGTTCATCTCTTGACTTACCCAAATTGGATTTGAAAGTTTTTTGCGGGGGTTAGTCCAATACAATAACCAATGTCTACGCAAGCAATTTTAGTTCAATAACCAAACTAGACTCCATGTCTAATTCAATTAAGGAAGGCTATTTAACCTAAGCACCACGTTTAATTTAAAAAGCCTTTGGAAGTATGTACAAGACTTCCAAACCAAAGCATACCATAAAAGACAAAGGTAGAATAAAAGCACAGCAGAGATTTACTCAAATTAGAGATGAAAGAGCATGATCAAGGTGAGGATTTTTTTTTTTTTTTTAGACGCAAATGACATGAATGTATGCAAAGGACTAAACATGCAATGGATCTACTATGAGAAAACATAAACTAAGCGGAGTGAATGCATGAGTTGATCAAGTAAACATTCAATGCAATGCAAGAAATTAAAAGATAACTACTCAATCAATTTATAGTCCATGAGCAAGACTTTCTCACCGTTTAATCATACTTACCACGTTGTGCAGCTTCTATGTACGTCACTTGAGATATGTGCATTGAATTCTTGTGACGACGACTTCTTTTTTCCAATCTACATATGGTTAGAATAATATATATTTAAATACATACCTTTGAGATGGCGGGGTTCCAATGTGTGATGAATCTTGAATGATCAGGTACCCTGGGTTCTTCAATCTTTTTTCTCGTGGAATCTTGTCGGAAGATCGCATAGCGACATCTTTTGTCCTGTCTATTCCACAATTCAACAGAACAAGGATAATCCTACTAAAGCTAGTGATACACTAAATTAGCGTACATCATGATCATCATTAGAACCTTTAGGCCAATTGCTTCCCCGAAGAACGGCGCAAAAAGCTTGTTGGCATTTGTTAAGTGCTAAAAGAATATGAAGGATTCTGCAAGCGCCTGTAACACCTACCATTGTAGCTTTTCCCTAGGATGAGTATTCTAGAGTATCGTATCCACAGGGAAGCTTTGGCTAAAGAATTCTAATAAGTCACAATCATGTATCCACTAACTTAGCAAACCACTAGACTATAGTGAGGGGGTAAATGGTCAACGGTAAGTAAATAACAAAGCATAACCTACCTAAGATTATAAAAGAATAACTAAACTAATCAAGAGGTCAAAGGGAGAGATCAAGGTTCCTGGGTAATTCTCTATTACTTAGGTTCTATGATAGCAATTATACTAATACACTTTGGAGCAACAGGTTCCTTTCCAACTCTCGAGAAAGATTGGGAAGAAGGTAGTTGGGAGAAGGCTGCCTAAAAGCTCTCTGAAACACCAACCCATACATGGTGGACTACAAAGGCCCCGACAGGGTGTCACCCCTAGGGCTACCACAACTATCCGTAGGTTTGGGCGCAACCTCAGGTAACCTATAGCCTAGACACCAAGTCTACACTATAAATTACTACTCTAGCTACCTAGAATAACTAGAGCCCTCAATACGAAAGCAGAGATCTCATGCAATAGCATAACAACTATACTAACCATATATGAAATACATGGAAGTAAATAGAGAAGATAAATATATGAATCTTAAGTCTTGTAGAGAAGATACAAAGACATACCATACTCAAGACATCTCGAGCAGGGAGCATAGCTCCTCTCTCCTTTACTCTTGATTAGATCTAAGTTAGATCTAATCTAGTTCTAATTACATGGCTAATCTATCTCTAATTACATGACTAATCTTCTTCTAATCTACTTCTAATTCACTAATCCCAGAGAGAGGTTATCCTTACATTGGGACACCTCTACAACTGAGAGATAATGAATAGAATGAGATAGAATGAATTAGGGTTTAACCCTGGGGTCAGGGGGTCTTCTTCTTATATAGGCCTTGGCGATGAACGATGACCATTGGATCAAACCGACCTTGGCAACGGTGTAGATACAACCTCAAAGTCGGTTACAAACCAACCTTCAAATGTGAGGTCGACATGTGGCCCCAGCACGGCGGCCGGCCTAGATGGCACTTGGCGGCCGCCGGTGGTATGCCACTTCAGCTTCTCATTTCTTCCGGTGTCCTCTGGTACCTTCTAGAATGTTTTAGTCCACATTTTGGGTCGAGTTACTTCACGGTTAAGTCTTGTCATCGTATGTGAGATATATTCTGGAACTTTCTCCATTCTTCTCTTCATTTATCTGTTAAGTCCCTGAAAAGATATAAATCACCAAAGCTCGTGGAATTATGTTAGTTAGACCCCTAGTCTATGTTGATATTCATTTTAAGCCCTTATCCATGTTTAGTTGACTAGTAATATTATGCTATAACAGGTGTCAACAACGATCTAACTTTGCGATGTGTTAGGATCGAGTGGCATGGTAAAGAGCTAACCCGTCCTTTGAAATGATTGTGAAAATGCTAACACACTTGCACATGGTGATGTACACTTGGTGGTGTTGGCACATTTGCAAAGGCGATGGTGATTGCAGGGTTGAGTTGGGTTTGGGAACATGAGAGGCTTATTTTCTATTGCGCCGGATGCATCGTGGTGGTGAAAACATATTCCTCATGCTCAAGTTGGTATACTTGTTGGATAGCATGTCGAAGCAAAGGCGACGGAGTTTCGCAGAAAAAGGGCGACCGGACGCATCGAGAAGCCGACCGGGACGACCGACCGGACGGTCCGGTCGGTGGTTCCGATCAGAATTCCGTGAGAGGATGTTTTCGGGTCGTCGTCGGGGATCGACCGGACGTACCACCGGAAGCACTGACCGGACGCTCGAAGTTGCCGTTGGCTGTGGGACCAAGGACGTTGTCCTTTGTGACCGGACGCGATCAAGGTGCGAACGGACGCTTGACCGACCCGATGAGTCCGGTCGGTGCGTCCGGTGTTGGAAATCACTCACTAATTATGGGAATCGCTCCTCACTCCGTAAGTGTTTATCACAAACACTCACAAACTCTCATGGATGAACACACAGGAACCATAAAAAATAGAGACACATTTGTTGACGCAAGCCACACCACTCCCGTCGTTTTTTCCATTCATTTATAGACTTACAATTACATACATGCAAAGAATAACAAATGGCTAATTTCACATAGCCGTGAATGCTTCATGCAAGACTTGCCTCTTCTCACAAGCCAATAATAGCCTAGCATCACATCTCGTGACTCCTCCATGCATCATGCATTCAACGTTGATCAATTCTCTTGGCTTTGTTGAGCTTTCCTCACCTACAATTATGCTCCTTCTTGTAGCAACACATGCAGGACCGTTTCACATGGCTACACCCGCATCACACGGCACATCAACATCTTAGCCATGAACGAACAACACTTATTTTCTACATGCAAATACTAATGTAAACGTGCAATTATAAAATGACAAGATTAAACACTAACAATCACCCCTTAATCTCGGCATCACCAAAGAGCCGCCTCATCATCACTTGCAGCTCCCGCAAGAAGTGCGGACTCATTCTTCTTTTTCTCGGGACATTCCCAAGCAAAATGTCCAATTTCTTGGCAATTGTAGCATTTTACCTTGCTCTTGTCTTTCTTCTCGTCGCCGCCACCACCTCCGGATGAATCACGTGTTCTTTCCATGAGAAGACGTTGTTCTTCCCTTTGGACCTCTCGTCCCTTGAGCAGCTCTTCATGGGCCTTCAACGATCCAATGGCCTCCTCCATGGCCATTTTGTTGATGTCGCTAAATAGCATCAATGATGAGGCAACATTGATGAACTTGGTGGAGACAGCTCGCAACAATTTCTTCACAATGTACTTCTCGTCCATCGCATCACCAAGTTCACGAATGCGCCCAACAAGCGCCGTGAACTTTGCCGCAAAATCATCTACGGACTCTACATCACCCATCTTAAGGTTATCAAAATCGGACCGCAAAGACTGAATTCTTGCCTCATGGACGCCACTCACCCCCACATGCATGGAACGCAGCGCCGCCCACACATCAGAGGTGGCCTCCTTCTTAGCAACTCGTAGCAGCGTCTCATCGTCGATCGACTGCGAGATGATTGCCAAGGCCAGCTCGCCCTTGCTCTCATCGATAACCCCGGATGCCTTCTCGGGAACAACTCGCACCCCATGCACCATTAATGCGCAAGAGGTACTTCATCCTTATCGCCCACGCCGCATAGTTTGTCTTTGTCAACATCGGGAACGGGATCCTCCCCGTCGTCGCGGTTGTCGCCGAAGTCGCCAGCAGCCCACTACTCACCATGGCTTTGCCTCGGTGAAGATTCGTCGTTCTTCATTATCAACCTCGCCTCTCGATACCAATTGTTGGAAATCACTCACTAATTATGGGAATCGCTCCCTCACTCCGTAAGTGTTTATCACAAACACTCACAAACTCTCATGGATGAACACACAGAACCATAAAAATAGAGACACATTTGTTGACGCAAAGCCACATCACTCCCATCGTTTTTTTTCCATTCATTTATAGACTTACAATTACATACATGCAAAGAATAACAAATGGCTAATTTCACATAGCCGTGAATGCTTCATGCAAGACTTGCCTCTTCTCACAAGCCAATAATAGCCTAGCATCACATCTCGTGACTCCTCCATGCATCATGCATTCAACGTTGATCAATTCTCTTGGCTTTGTTGAGCTTTCCTCACCTATAATTATGCTCCTTCTTGTAGCAACACATGCAGGACCGTTTCGACGGCTACACCCGCATCACACGGCACATCAACATCTTAGCCATGAACGAACAACACTTATTTTTCTACATGCAAATACTAATGTAAACGTGCAATTATAAAATGACAAGATTAAACACTAACATCCGGCCGACGCCAAGAAGAAATGGATTTTTCCTCCCAACGGCTAGTTTCTCGGTTTAGGCTATTTATACACCACATACCCGACTTGTTTTGGGTGCTGAGCACACTTGGGCCTTGGTGGCTTGTGTTGTGGTGCTAGAGAGCCCTCCCACTCACTTGTGATTGATAGTGTTCATCCAAATCAAAGTGAGGAGTGATTCTAGTGCATTCGCGTTGAGAGATCGCATTCGTGGCACTAGGTGATCGTGTTGCAAGCCGGTGTGCTTGTTGCTCTTGGAGGTTGCCACCTCCTAGACGGCTTGGTGGCAAGAGACTTCGTGAAGCACGCAAGGAAGATTGTGTGGTGCTCAAGGAGGATTTGTGAGAGGTTCGTGCTCACCTCGCGGGGGGATCGCGAAGAGCGTCACTACTAGAGCGTGTCGGTGAGTACCTCCCTTTGTGCGTGTGGTGTCTTGCGGTGCCTTGAGAGGCTCACTTGAGAGTGGTGTCTTGCGGTGCCTTGCGGGCGTGCCTTGAGGGGCAAGTGATCGGAGAATCACAATCGAAGAACCATCTAGGTGAAACACCGAAGGAACCACCCAAGGTGTTGGTCGACACAACGAGGAGTAGGGGAAGTTGGCAAGCTTCCCGATACCTCGGTAAAAATCACCGATGTCAACTTGTCTACCGTTGACGGTCACCAACGACATATTTTTAACGTCAACATTCTACCAATAAGGGGGTGAAACTATACCTTACTACACACATATACATTTATCACTAATAAATTCCACTTGTAGTGTCTTGTACTTTATTTTGCAGATTTATAATAAAAGCAAGTGGAAAATCGACCAAAGTACGCCATCCAGGGGAAGCGCATTATTGCAAAACACAAGCCTAGGAGCAAATCGACCCAAAACATCGAAATTGGGCGAGCAAAGCCCGGCCCACAACTTTTCAAGACGAGGGAAGACACCCCACCGAAGCCCGGGCCAGGGTGAGCCCGGGGGTGCGCCAAGACCACCTGGTGCGGCCTCACCCTCCCCGAGGCGGTTTCGCCCAACCTCGGGAGGCGGTTCGTGCACCTTCCAAACGGGGTTTCCCGCCGTGGGATGGTCGGTTTAGCAAATTAGGCAGGTGTACCAAGGTCGGTTTTGTACCTTCCATGTGGGGATGGACATTTTCCAATGAGCCCCCTCTCCTCTACCTATAAAAGGAGGCCATCTCCCCACCATTGTAACACACACCTCACAAGAAAGCTACTCTCTCCTCTCCACTTCTTCTTCTTCCTCCTCCTAGTAGGATTAGTAGTTTAGGATGTGGAGCTAGGCAAAGCTACCAAGGAGGGCTTGGCTCCTTGGAAGATGGATTCCGGGAATAAATCTTTCTATGGTATTCTTCCAAAGCCTTGCTCTTATCTTATCTTGGTTGTGCATTAGGATTAGAGTCTTCATGTTATTTCTATACCTCGTGATTTATCCTATGATCTAACATGTTGTTCTTGACATGATCATGACACATGAACTAGTCTATAGTTTCTATGTTGTGATATCGTCATATAGAACTTTATGCTTAAACCATTCATGCAATATAATTGGGTAGTGTCGGGATTGTGCTGAATGGCGGTTCGTTGTGTCCTTCGGGGCTTGCTCGTGTCCTATTCCGTCCATCCGTAGGGTGGGGGCCATGGGGGACATGAGTAGTGTCCTAGTATGCGGACGTGGTGTCCGGATGCCAGGTATCCTTCGAATATGAGTGCATGCCACGGTTGAGGGGGTAGGCGGCTTGGTCGTGACAAGCCTTGACCGTCCCTTGAAACCCCCCCCACGTTCGTGTGTGCCGTAGGAGTTCGTAAATGCCTTCCTTCGTAGGCGGATGCTCCCGGAGGTCTCCCCGTCCATTTCATTCTCGCTCCGACCTCCTGCCCATGCGTGTTGCCTGACTATCAACTGGTTCTATGCACAACCATGACTAGAATCTGTATGCTCCACTTAGGTCTTTCTTTATTCCTTATTTATCTTTATCCTTGAGTTTGGCTTGAGTGAGTGTGTCAAGTTATCCCTTTACCGTTCCTTTATATCCCCATTTATGAGCATTGGTCCATTACATAGTCATGTTATTCTGTTCATGTCTCTATTAGATCCTTTTTCACCATGCCTTCCTTTGGGGAAAATATAAATAACGATACCCTGAATACTTCCGGGTGAAATGCTACAATGATAGATCCGCGGCGCTATGATGAATATCTTCTTAGGCAAGATCTATCACCGTTGATGTGCCTAGTGTTATCACCGACACGGTGGTTTCACTTAGGAATGTCAACGGCGCATTTCTCGGCGCCGTTATTAGAGATGGGTTCTAAACCTGTTTCTAGTGATTGCGCTTAAGAAATGCAACATCTACTCTTCTCGGTGGTTTGCATTCTCCAAATCACAAGCTTTGTATTTACTTTCATATATACCTTGTGCTTGTGCTTGTGGAGTAGCTGTTGCAATTACTAGCTTGTGTAGCTTGTTAGTTGCCTTGCTTAGTTTGTGTAGCTAAGTAATTTGAGCCTTTGGGTTAGGCGTGTGTCGCCTTGTCCATTGTGCATCTAGTGAGCTTAGGATTGGCTTTGTGCTTTTGCTCATTAGAATTGTGTAGGAGCTCACCGTTGTTTGAAGTACTAGTGCATAGGTTTGTGTGACCTTGCAATAGAAACGGTTAGGAGCTCAAGCTAGGCTTATCACCTCATTTGCTTTGTGTAGGATCTTTTGTGAGGTGATTTAGAGTCATAGCTAGAGGGGTGAAGTCTTGGCTAAACGAATAGTTTCAATTCCGCATTATATTTGTTTAGCCGGCGCAATTAGTTTTAGAAAGGACTATTCACCCCCCCCTCTAGTCCCCATCTCGACCCTACAGCTGGGAAGGCTAGTGTCCTCCTACATCAAGAAAGCCTGAATTCGATGAAGAGAAGGATGTCATACCCAAGAGGCAGGCCACACACGAGAGGCTCCCATACTCGATTGAGTTTGAAAGGTATGCAAAATGAGCATATAGACAAACTATAATATGTTATTACCTACTTCTTTTCACACCCTAACTTTTGAATCCCATTTTTCCAGGCCAAAATCACGACTTCATGTGTTTCCCATCTCGAACGAATGCCCCGACCACTACGGGTTTGGGAAGTTCATGATACCTAAGGCCCAGCTCATTAACGAGGAGTCTTGGGAGGTAAGGAGATTCCATCTATGGTACAGAGAGTGCGCAAAACGCCACTTATAGAGCTTCACCATCCATGTTCCTGTAGAGTACTTCTACATGGAGAAGGATGCACGGGTCCTCGTAGATTTCCACGACATGTCTAGACTGCTGTGGCGAGAGGACCTTGACGTCTCCCAAGTAATTTTGTTTGCTCTTTGAGTGAAATATGACTTAATTCCACATGTCCCTTAATTGCATTCGTATAGATTCTTAGTCAAGACAATGTATGCCACGATGACTTGTCCTTGTAGGTTGATGGCCCCTATAAGCAAAAAGGTTGGCCTAGGTACAATCTCTCTCTCTCCGATGCATACTTGTGAGAGAATGATCTTAGCTTACCCACTATCAAACCAGCATCTAGATATGGTGGACTTCACAGAGGGACAGAGAGACAAGAAACGGAAAGAGCTACTCAACAAGAATAAGTTGGTAGTGTGGAAGTACATATTACGAGAAATGAGAAAGGTCGAGAGAAATGGGTATATCCTAGATGCCTACCACTATGAGTCGCCCAAGAGACGGGCCACTAGATATGTTTTATCATCTATCCTCGATGGAAGGGCCGTGGTCTTTGACTCATTGAGGGAAACAGACCAGAACGCTACGAGCCCATTAAAAGCTGGTTGAAATTGTAACTGACGAACTGTTTATTCAATTACTAGAGTTAAATTGATCGTTCACAATAGTGCTTTTCGTACAATGCTTATAAGAAGTACTTCAAGTATAAGGATTGCTATAATCAAATCAGATAAGGGTAAGGAGCTCCATAATGATAGACTCAAAATTAGGCAAGATTTCTCGGTAGGTATATCGCAAGAATTTCTCTCAAATACTAATTCCTAGTACTATACTATTACTACTGACACTTCTTTATTGTGTAGTGTGCCAAGCAACCGTATGGAACAAACTTGTGTGGGTTCTACGTCTCTGAGTACCTAAGAGCGTGCAACAAGTACAGTAGCACCTACCGACAGCTCAAGAGAGGACTCAAGCATTGGTACGGGACTAAAATCGTCAACCGATCAAAATAGATTCAAAATAATGGTATCGCACATATGTAAGTTTGTCCTAGACCAATAAGTGCATGAAGGAGACCTTTTTTGAGGATTCGGGTCAATTTGTTTCCCGAGTATGAAGAACTAAGAAAATGGAGCTCCCACCTAAAAATCAACGATTACTTGAATCTAGTTGTCTTGTAGCATACATGTGTTTATGTATGAATTACTTTAAGAATTTTAAGTGGTTTTGGGTATGTACTTGATACAATGTTTTTATATGAATGATGATGAATGAGTATGTTGTATATATCTGAATATGTCTCCTTGTCTTGTGAAACTGATCTGAATATCTGAATATATATGCATAAATATAAGCTATAATATTATATATTGTAGCTGTTGCTGTATTTTACTTTAAAAAAAACGATCTGAGGGAAATAAAACACACCCGCCATCTAGCGCCTACCATGGTAGTTCACGGATTAATTGTGACCATATATGTGTGACGGGCACATTTGCATGCCACGGTTAATCTTTTCGCCCGTCATGAAAAAGATTTGTGTACTAGCGCTCGTATCATGTCCTCCTTGTCGTTTGGGTGAGAGGGAGGGAGTGTCTTGTAGGGGTTGGTTAAGAGGGAGGGGGCCATAAAGAGAGAGGGGCCACCGCACACTAAGGGAGTGGGAGGGGAGGGTGTGAGTTACGGTTTGGTTGCTCGTTGGTATATATACAGGTACCCTAGTAATGGGCTTAGATGGGCTGAAACTAATTTTGGAAATTATAGATAGAAAGCTCATCATGATTATTATTAACCATGATGTTTTTTTAAAAAAAAACACCACGGTTAATATTACAAAACTGTCACGGTGAAAGGTCCTAAATGGCTAGAGGGGGGTGAATAGCCTAATAAAATTTCTACAAAATCACTAGAGCAACTTGTTAGTAAATAACAAAGCGTAAATGCGTTTGCTCTAGCTCTACTTGTCGGCAAGCCTCCTATTGACAATTCTAGTTGCTATGATATCTAGTTCACTCAATTTGCTAAGTCACTACTTTACCAACTAGATGAACAAGCTAGATTACACTAAGCAAGACTAAGCAACTAGCTAGGCTACACAAACTACACAAGCTCAAGGTAAATAACAAAGTAAAGCAAGAGTGTAGAGAGATATACCACAATGTCGAGGCTAGTCAAACCAATCACCAAGATGATATCACAAGATAGACAATATGATCCCAATTACCAAGAGACAATCAATCACAAGAGATGACACAAGATTTGTTCCCCAGAGTTCACTTAGTCACCATCAAGCTACTCTCCGGTTGTGTCGACCTTCTCACGTGTGGGTCAAGGTGGAGCTCACTCCAAGCCAATTGCCTTTAGGCTTCTTGAACCCAAAGCAAATGAGAGGTACTCACCGACACGAGCAATGTATTAACTTGCAATTCGTCGTCCCGACGAGGATGCACGATCCTCTCACAAATCACCGGAGGTGGCCAAGAACAATCACCTTCTCTTGCCAACGCCTCCACCAATCACCAAGCCGGCTAGGAGTGGTGCTCTCCAAGAGCAACAAGAAAACCACCGGCTCACAACGATCCCCAAGTGCCACTAGATGCAAAGATCAAAGCAAAGTGCACTTGAATCACCTCAACTCACTAGAATGATGCTCACAAGCAAGAGGAGTGAGGAGGAGGGAGTGTGCTCAGCTCTAGAGGTGTTAGGATTGATTTCAAATGACCAAGAGACCTCACATAGCCGGGCCAAGCATGTATATATAGCCCCATCACGAAATGTGGCCGTTGGGGGCAAAACACACTCAAAACAGCCTTGACCGGACGCCGCTGACCGGACTCACGGTCACAACAGACAACCCGCCTGGCCCACAGCTGACACTCGTCTCATGCGTCCGTCCATGGATCCGTGGTTTTGCGTCCGGTCGAGTTCCAGCCGAGACATGAAAAACATGCTTACTGGAACTTCGATCGGAAGCACCGACCGGACCGTCCGGTCGGATCCGCGTGCTTCCGGTCGCGGGTCCGGTCACCGGGTCCGGTCGCGTCTGAGCTGCGAAAATCTGTCGTTGTGTTGTTGTTCCTTCACCTTAGCTCCAAACCGACTTCCGTCACTTGATTCTTGTTGCCGACATGTCGAAGAACACCCCCGACACCATGTGTTAGCAATTTGAAAACATTTTCCATCAAGCACGGAGTTAGCTCTCTAGGTTAGAATGCATGCAAATGATTTTGAACCTAGAGGCACATGAGGACCGATATGTATGATAGTTTTCCCCTCTTTATAGTATGGCTTATCGATCCTATAATCACTCACACCCTCTATGGTGTCTTGAGTGTAAAATCAAAATGGCCCTATGGATATACCTTTGCCTTGAGCCCAATTTGATCCTCGAATCACTCCAAGTCGTGCACTTGATCATCATTTGGATCACCTCGACCCATCCACCATGACCACCATGCACCAACCTTGGCTTCACCAATCTCCAACTAAATCAAACACTTAGCATAGAGAGATTAGTCCTAGGATGTCACTAATTAACCAAAACCAATCTAGAGATCTTCACACGGTTACTCCATCAACCGTGTTGATTTTATGCCTGCGGGCTGGCTTGCCAGACCTCGATTAATTGTGGCGTTTTCATCAAAAACTGTCATGGTTAATAAATCCTAAACATCTTGCAAATTTTTTTTTGTAGTAGTGTCATTTAATAGACTATCTAATGCATAACACATAATATTAAGATCACCTAACAAACAGCATGCACAGCAGGTTTCTTATAAGTTGTCTCATAGCAACTCTATAATTCTTAAAGTTGTACAGCAGTGGTGTAATTGTTTTGTAGTCCTAAAATTTATCTTATGAGAGGACAATTTGGCAAAATTATGATCTCTTTCTCTTAGCTCGCTCCCTCTCCTCCGCATCAGTAGAAATTCTATGTGGCATTGTATGATACGTAATTCTACGTGACCCTAGAAATCATTTGTAAGGAGCGTAATGCCATCACGACCCCAATGAGTCTATTGAAATAATAAAAAAAGTCTAGATTTCAAAACTGTATAAATTGTAATAATGTTTTTGACTATTCCACATGTCATATGAAAAAGCTATCAACTAGATCTCATTGATCGTTACAATTTTGATACAAATTTATCTTCATCTAGGATTGTACCGGGCATGCTAGAGGGGCACACTTGCGATGAGGTTGGAGGCGGTGGCTAGGGTTGCGAGGAGCGGCGTCATGTCGGCGCTGCTACACGACAGCGGTGTGAGGGGCGGCGCTAGGGTTAGGCGTGGGTAGTAGCGGCGGTGCAAAGACGGGAGGAGAGGGAGTGCCGATGCTTGAGAGCTAGGGTTTAGTCTTTCGACTATTCCTTTATTGATTGCATGGTCCTAGTATTTATAGTCCTCACTAACTTTATAGTAAGCAAACTCTAGGAGATCCTTATAAGGTTGGATTCTCCGTTCCTATCTTTACAGACTCTTTTCCTAAACTGACTCAGACTCGATATAAAATGCCAACAGGAGGCGGCCAACAGCAAGGCCTTGTAGAATTTGGCCGAGAAGCTTGAGATGGCCTCCGACAACAAGAAACCCAAGGAGATATAAAAGATCCTTGAGGTGGACTTCACTACGTAGCATCTCAAGGTCATCTTCTCCAAGCTCAACGTGATGACGGAGGACCATGGTCTTCAACGATGTCTGCACCATTGGAAGAGAAGGCCAACCATTGCCTTCGAACTGGCGGAGTTGGCCGATACCCTTAGCAATGGCATTCCTCCTCCAGCCAAAAAGGGCGCTAGGGAGGAGGGAACAAGGACTAGGTTCTTTTTATTTTTATCAATAATAAATATATATTTGTGTGTTTTTATATTTATATTTTAATATAATGAAACCAGCTATTATATATATGTTCATATTGTATTTTTTTATCGAATCAGAGGGGTCTCCTCATCTTTTATACTAAATGAAAGAATGTTTATGTACATAATATTACAGAGCTTCTAGGCTCAAAGGAAAAAAAAGAAAAGTAAAGGTTACAAAGTGAATCTCTCCCGGCACTGATCAAAGAACTCCTCAAGGGTTTCGCTTTGATACACCAAGCCTAATTCTTCTTTAAACCTTTACTTCCAAAGGACGAGGTTCCTTTGTCCATTGTCAAAAATGATATTGTTCCTCATCTTCTATATTGTCTAGCAGGCAGTTATGATTGTTTCTTTGAAAATTACGACGTTGAAATTGGCTCTTCCTTGAAGCAGCATGTCAAGTGGGCTAAGACTTAAATTCCACTGAATATGAGATTAAATCCCATCATCTAGTACTGAAAGGGCACTGTAAAAAGATGGAGCCAAAGTTTCCTCCAAAACTTAGTTGCATAAAACACAGGAGATGTCTGGTATCTCTCTGGTTTTTCTTCTTAACAAATTTCTTCACAATTTCTTTTGATGAATATGGAGGGACCAAAGTCCCTACAGTGATTTATTAAAAAACAAATACAAAGTGATCAAAGAACAATATAGAAGAACCAATAAGAGAGGAAGGGAGGAAAACAAATTACAAGCAACCTTCAAGAGACAAAGAAAGAAACAAAAAGAAGATGAGAGCAATCGAGCACATCATTTCAAGTTCTTAATCATTGACAAAAATACTAATTACGTGTTGGTATTTAGACGTAGATTAGACCCAATGCAACTGACAGAAGTGAATAAACATGTATTCCTAAAAGCAGTGTGAAAACATTTGTATGTTCCTTGTGTTTAAATGCATTGTTTTCTTAACAGAGGCGGGCTAAGTAACAAACCGACAGTGATACGGACACATGTCAGGTGAAAAAACAACCCGACACTGTTAGGAATAGATGACTACCTGATAGTCCACTGTTTTTCACTGCCGGGTCATGGATAGAGCCTATAATGATGTGTGCTATTCACTGTTGGGATGTTGGACAACCACGACAAGTTTTGGTTTTTGGAGCAAAGCACCGGTAAGGAAGGGTCATCACTAAGTCAATTCCGACACGGATGGTGGCGGCAATGAAGGCCAATTTTGTAGTAGTGAAAGAGATGAAAGTTCAGATCAACAGGCAATACAAGAAAAAAAAAGGAAAAACATCCTCTTCAACACAACGACCAACAAACCAATATATAACACACAACTCAAACAAACATGCATGCTCGAAACTAGGATGGAAACAAGCTCCAGCAGTCCAGCATATATGATCAACACAGAAATTCTGTCAACATAAGCAGGATTATTAATTGACAAGCTCCAACACATGGCCCTCGTGTGTCCACTTTCCTCGGAGACGTGACTCACTGGGTAACGCATAAATAAACGACTTTCAGCTTTGGAATAAATTCTTCCTCATGTCCGGGACCGGCTGATTTAATTTCCGTCAAAGTTAAAGCTGATATTATCGCTGGCGACCCTTTTCCCCACCACACCTGCCGAAACTTTGATCCCGCTAACCTTATATACCTGGCCTGTACATCATTCATTGGTCCACACTACATATATATATATACCACGGTTTTGGAGGCACGCAAGAGGAGTAGCAAAGTGTAATCCAGCTAGCTAGCAATTGCTTCATTCCCGGCCGACCATGGCGGCATCCGACGCCGTCGGAAAGAGATCATTGTTCCGGCGCGGGCTGAACGCGACGCCTCGCGTTGGCCTTCGCCGTGACGGTAGTCATCGTCACGATCGTCGTCTACGCCATCGTCGTGGTTTCCCGGAAGGAGGAGCTCGCTGTTTCGGTCGGCGGCGGCATCATACATGTGTGGCCAAAATCGGATCCGAAGAAGCTCGGACTCACCTTCAGCGTGAAGGCCAACAACCCCAGCGGCCGCCTCCGCTTCTACTACACCAACATCTGGGGCTACGTCCTGCTGAAGAACCGTACGAATAGCACTGACACTTTCACATTTGCGCGGTTCCAACTAGGTCTAGGTGACAACAACAACAACATGGATGTCTCCCCTTCGTCGATGCTGCAAAGGGATGCGAATGTGGATGCCACATACTATCCCAAAATCTCTACCTACTTCAACGAGCTGCGCAACGACAGCATCATTATTACTGACGCGATGCTGAAACTGAATGGGACACTCACCGTCGGGCTCTACTCGGTGCACAATAAGACCATTGAGAAGCCAACCGTTTACTACTGCTATCCACTCACCATTGGCGCTGCCAGCAACGCCTCTGCGGATTTGGCTGAGGATGTATTGTGCCAGGACGATGATCCTAGAAAATAGCTGCATCTTCTTTTGTGTTTCCAAATGTGTACACGTACGTGTCATTGATTTTCTTATACTTTGTCCAGCCACCAGTGATTTTACACATGTATAGAATTTGTACTGTTATTATGCAAACCAATTCAACTAGATGTGTTTTTTGTTGTACAATTATTAGCTAAGTGCCAAATATATTGGCTACACCACTACAAGAAATGTGTGGCGTTTGGACATTCAGTATGACAAAAAGTCATAATGTCACTATATACTATCTGATTTATGACATTATGTTTTGGACACCACGACTTAGTGACACGGCTAGGGCTAGTCCAACTTCATCCAATAACTCGTTACGTCACATAGGCATTTTCTGTGTCATAAAAGTATAATTTATAAATACCATCCATCTATGACAGATTTTGTGTGTCACAAAGTAATTATTCTTTTTTAACATCACTAATAGATATCCATCTTGGCATGTTCCACCACCACGTGGTCGGGGTGTGGGTCCATAATGCTTTTCAATTTTCATTGTTTCCCCAACATATTTCGGGCCATGTTGTCTATATATTTCATAGCCCATGTTGTTAAATATGGCGCCTTATACTTTATATATATGCATAACCACTATAGAAAATATAAGCATCCCACACAATTAGCATCGGAGGTAACCCAGGCAAAATTAACCGACAACTGAGAACCCAATCGAATAACCAGAACTAAAACCGAAAGAACCAAAACCGAAAAAAAATGTTTCCTAATTCGGTTCTAACTTTTAGGTAACCGAATTTTACTCGGTCACTTCAGTTCCGACCCACGATTAACCGAAATATTCAAAGAAGCACATGAAGAGACATACAGCCCAGCCCATGAAGAGATATATGCATCTGAAACGGTCATATTGTCATGTCAAATAAAATATATATAACGTTATATTGATTTTGAAAGATTAATGATAGACAGCTTGAGATACAGAAATGTTTCATTTTGCTCCAGTGTAAAAAAGGTTATTTTACCTTGTTGTCAACACCATCAAACAGCCAAACTAATAGAAAACTAACAGAAGGCCAAATACCCAAACAAATTTCAGTTCAGGGCCTAATAACAAAGTTCCACCAAAAAAAAAAACGCCAAAGAAGTTAGGGGGCAAGTATTTTCAGGGCCAAGGAACCAATTTTCCCAAAAAATTAACGTTCAACCAAACATGGTCGCCTACACAAGAATGGCCTCTCACGTAGAAACAAAGTGACATATACGACTCGATTATGAAGAAGTTAGTTCGATACAAGCAGTTCTAGATTTATATAAATCCTTTGGCAACAATATACGAGAAGTGGCACTTCTGTGGCTGTGGGCGAAACACGAGCCGTGTCAGAGGCGCATATATCCTCCAGTCAATGCACCGTCGTCGATACGCGGCGGTGAAGTGAGGTATGAGATCAGGAAGTTAGTTTACCGTTGTTTTTTGTTATTTTTCTCATTTACAATGTCACCTATATCTCCAAGCTGGTGGACAGGCATGGAAGGTACCCGAGCATGCATGCGTTCCACCTAATTTTCTGATTTGCATATATTTCATCACTATATAGTTCACATATATCCTGATTCGAGAGTAATTATTTTTTTAGCAAGCTGTGCATGAGGGGATATGATAGGCGGTATGCGGTACTTCAAAGTTCAAATACAGTATATACTCAAAAGAAGTTCAAATGCAATATTGTTCATTATTTTTCATTGCTTTGGTTTTGAGCAATACCTGCATATAATCCCTTTGAGTGATGAGAGATATAAACACAAAATCAGCTATCGTACTCACCATGCCAGAAATGCTTATCAGTGACGTCTCGATTAGTGACACTGACTCAGAAACAAAACACTTAAATAAATATAATCGACGCACGGGTGAACGAGAAGTACTGACTGGACATGTGCTTGATAAGTTCGGTTGCACATTAAGCTATAAACTATTAAATACATATTCTTCGTCCCTTGTTGCTCTTTTGTCGGCATCTAATTCCTTTCGTGATATATGAGGTAAAGATAATCATCGCATAAACTGCATAAAGCAAATTTGCCTAATGATGATGGCTATAGATGAGCCCCACAGTACGACAAATGGACACCGGAAGGGGCATGTAGGATTAGCCAAGCCAGCAAGGCGGAATCAGCTAGCTTTTATTCTTTGTTAGTGACAGGTGTAAAGCAGGACGCGGGTTTTAGTCGATCGGTTTGCAAACAACTTTTATTCAGGACCGTACCTGTGATTCGATCGATAACTAATTTGTTTTGTCTATTTTATCTAAGAAACATTTATGAAGGATGCCCCTTGTTTGGCCAAGGCTTTGCTTGCTCACTGGGAGTTCAGGCATAAAAATCAGTATTTAATGTGCATCAACAAGACACAAAGCAAGCAATCTAGTGATTCCTTATAGGTCGTTTTGGTTTTTCTAGATGTATTTATTTTGCTATGCATATAGACATAGTGTATAACTAGGTTCATAGCAAAAGCAATTTATCTAGAAAAGACAAAAGTGAACTATAATCTAGAAAAGCAATGTAGTACGTATTTATATTAAATTTTTTTATAGAGTGAATTTTGCACATAATATATCAATCAAGAACCCTGATTGCCAGCAAGGCAGACTCAATTATCCCTTCCTTCAAAGTGTTGTGAAGCAAATGATGCGTTCACCTTATCCTGGCAACAACGAAGGTTCCTCATTTGTGGAGTGTCAATGTCTTATTTGGGTCTCTTTTTTCTGTGAAACAATGTCTTTGGTAATTATTTGTTTTCCTTTCCTTTACTCACAAAAAGAAAAGATAAAGTAGCACATGAGTTGGCAAGATTTGGTATATAGTTTTTGTCATGATGATTTAGTAGTCTTCTTTGTGCCTGGTAATCTACCAGAATGTATTCATGTGATGGTGGACAGTGATTTATCTGGTCACAAGGTTAATAGAATCACGTGGTTCCCTCAGAAAAGGGGAAGAACCTACCTTATATTTTTCTCCTAATGAAAGTCAAGTTCAAGTTGTTCCTTTAGTTATTAGTTGCCTGTGAAATGATTAGGGCTGTATTTTAACCCGTCCCTGCAGCATTTTTAGAACGAGCTTATATAGTAGCATATGCACCGCATAGGACTTGATTAGCAGCACATACATCACAACATTTTTGCCGAGTTTATCAGAGATCCTATGCATCTCCGGCCAGAAATATATATATACAGCATACACGATTCAACTAATCATATCCCATGGAATAAACGACCTTAGTATGGTTTAATTTCACAGACCAAAGAGGGCATAGATCTTCATTGATGACTACACACCTTATTAAATTTTGTGGAAAAACTGTAGTGCAAACAAAAGATTTTGGAAGCATTTAGCTCGTCATAAGTGAAATTGTGCAATTAAAATAGCAATTGCAAGGTGCTATGCAAGCAAAGAAAAGGTGCACAAGGAAAACATAACCTTCTTAACTTAGAGCACTGCCACCCCTCGTGCCCTCGCGACATATTGAGCGCTGCCGCCATTGTCACCACCACTTCCACCAAGTTGGTCCCCCTCCCTCAACCTCTGGCATATCGCTGGACGCCTCAGGGAAGAATAGGGATCCATCATTTTTAACAAGTTTTTTTAGTTAATCGAGTCGTTAGGGTAAGGTTTTCTCCATGCCAAGTTCCTGGTACTGGGGATTTATCTTCTTCTCCTCCTCTCGGAGAAAGCTAGCAGGCAGGGTCGAATCATTTTTTTCCATGGTGGCTCTACTGAAGATGAGAGCGGCAACTATGGCATAAGCACCATTCCTCACCGGTATGATGACATGAAGACTTTTATTTCCCGACAGTGACATCGAGGCAAAGATGTTGTCGCCATGCATCATGGAATAATTTTCTCCGGTCTCTTCTCCATTTTATAATGTGGTTAGATTTGGCCAAGATGAAGGACTATGGAGAAAAAAAAGGTTTCTCACCTCCGCCTACATTAATGTTGGTTGTCTTTGGTTGAGTATCTGTTCTTGGGCTATCTGCCAAGTTTTTTTGCATGTACATGTTTAGTTTTGATATCTTGAGCTTGTAACTCGTAGATGTACCCAGCTATTATCTAATATAAATCTTCTTGTGTACAAAAGGTAAAGTTGTACAATTCTACTCGCACATCCCATCATTCTCAAATAATCTCAAAAAAGACTATCATTCTCAGCATTATTTGCATGTTCCAACTTTAAATAAATATACAAATACTTAATTATGTTCATCACATTTCTCAAACAGGTAACTCTCAACAACAACCAGACTACGTACGCACGAAATGAATCGCAGATGAACAGGAAACACAAGGCCGTACGTACGCGCACAAAAAGAAGCAGATATAAATCTATGACACGGCTGATTAACTATTTGCAATTGATTGGTAACGCAGCAGCAGTTGAGTCCTTCTGATAATCGGCGAAGTGGACGCCATAGCAGAAAACCTTGATGCCGTACAGCCTGGAGCGAAGACTGCCGACCTTGAAATGAACCTGTGCCATCACTTCCACGGTGAGCCCCCTTTTCTCCACCTCGCTGCCGGCGAAGCCCTCAAACGTCGTGGACTTTGCAATGAGGAGAGCAGACGCGTTGAAGGTTGTTGTCGGGCTACTGGAATTGACGTAGTCCTTTGACCACGCTGTGGAATCGACTTCGGCATGGACCTTGTCCTTTCCCGTGGGCGTGGAGCTGTTGAGCAAATCGATGAAGATGCTCTCGTACTTCACCTTGGTGCGATGCTGGCTGGTATTGGCAGAAATGGTGAGGTTAAGGCGCACCCCGTCGCCGTCGGTTAGGTTGCTGCGCGAGGTATGGGTGATGGCGAAGCTGATGTGGGCGGGGCTGAAGATAGCAGAGATGATGATGACAATGGCGGTGGCGGCCAGGGTTCCGCCAAGAGCGGCAAGGATGTAATTTTGGATGTTCCATGTTTTGCTCGGAGCAGCCATAGGGATGATCTCCTAGCTAGCTAGCTAGCTTAACTGCTGAAATGGCGTGGTATATACATGGAACGTGGGAGCAAGCTGAAGACCAAGCAAGTATATATGCGAGCGTGCCGGTGCCCCGTAGTCTACCTTTACCTCTGCACATCTGTACTAATGACTGAGTGTTACTGTCTTCAGTGTCTTGTACACATCTTATTTTGATTACTCCATACAAATAAACAAGCATCTTCCACTAAATACTGTTGGTGATCCTCCCTTACTCAAGCAGTGTAGCTTTACTCTCCTTATCAGTGACGTGTTTTGTTTACCCCGTCACAGATATAGCCATATATCTGTAACGCGCCATTACAAGACGCGTCACAATTTTTATCAGTGACGGGTTTTGTCAGAAAGTGTCACTGATATGCTGCTATTAGTGGCGCGGCTTGTTCCTAGAGCATGGGCAACAGCTATTCAGTGACGCTCCTAGCTAGTCCACCTGCGTCGCTAATATCTGTTTAGTGACGCTTTTTCTTTCTATGTCACTAATCGAGGCATCACTGATAGCATTTTCTGGTACAGTGATAGTGATATATGCAAGTTCAAACGGAAAATCATATGTATGGACATACAGTAGTAGCATAGAATATACGTATATGAAAAAATATTTGAAATGATATGAATTGCATAGAAAAAACATAAAAGAAAAGATAAGAAAAAAAGACCAACCGGATTAAAAGGTGCTAGAGGCCCCTCATCTGGGACTAAAGGCCTCGATCGTTCAGTCATGATTGCCTCATCCGGGCCTTCAGTTCGGGATACGTGTAGTGCCGGCTAACCAAAGGGTTCTCCAGCTAGCACACTTTATTATGTAGGAAACTAGTGATAAACACAAAATGGCATCAACGTGCTAAGATCCATCTATTAAAGAAGAGCATATATACACCTAGCACACTTTGGTACCAATGGAGCTTTGATACAGTACGTGCTTTATTTAAAGAAGCGACAAAATTGATAATGATGAAATACACTATACACGAATAGCCAGCTAAGATGCCTCTTCTTTATTTTTTAACTAGTTAAACGCCCGTGCGTTGCTACGGGTTAACTAAATTTTATATAAAAACACATGGATCGCATGATAAGATAACAATACTATAAAATTAAACAATGATATTAAAGTGACATTTAATCTAAATAAGTTTTGTAAAAGTAACACAATCAATCATGGATATCGCAGGTTTTAAAACTCTATTTTGTGGGCTTCGTTATAATTCACCTAAATAACATTTTCAAGGACCTGTGTATGCATATTTGACCATTGGTCTTGTAAAATTAAGTGGACTTGTCTAGGCGACTTGGTGTGATGGAGCAACGATTCAAGATGCAAAAAGTGCGGTTCGACAAACCAAGAAGGTTTGTCTCCAAATCAAGAGCATAGTTTTTTCAAACATGTATCCAAATCTCTACATAGGTTTTTCTCCAAGATAGTATTTCGCAAAAAAAAAAAAAGTAGCAAGGTTCATTGAATATAAATTATACAAATAAAATAGTAGCAACTACAATAACATGTATGTCGGCCCTCGCAAAAGCGAGAGTTAGCAAACTATTTCTTCATAGCGGAGATTGAAGGACTACTCAATGCCAAGATCAGGCTTAAAATGTCCTCTTGGATACCTTCAAAAGTTGATGGATCGGCCTGATGTTGATAACGGTAGATCGGTAGTGAACAAATAAGAAGCGGACTCTAAAAAAAAAAGGAAGAAATGAAGGAGTAATTTTTACCTTGGATTCTAAATTTTGGCAAGGCTGCACCGGACAAAATCTTAAATGAACCATATATGATCTCATTATGCATATTCAGAGATGTAGGAAAACTCTAAACAAACTATGAAAATATGTAGGTTTGCGGGCACGTAGTTCACAACATGAAAATTTAGAGAATTGCGAGACACACATAGTTCACAACATAAAAATTTAGAGATGCGGGTAGCTTGATCATCACATGACGGCGCATATTCGAAAAACAATAGATGACAGGTAGCATGCATATTGGAAGACACACATCGCCGACACCCTCTTAGCGGCAGGAAACACACAGCGGCGGCATCCACAACCCGGCAATGGTCACCGCAGCTCTACCCACGGCAAGCCCCGGCGACCAAACTAAGACGCGACACGAACAACGAGGTAAGTCAATAGATTACCTCCTCCACGCGACGACAGCAGCCGGCGCCCGGCGAGGACAATGGCGTCGTAGCATCGACAGGACGCTAGAGCGGATCGTGGTGGCGGTGCTCTTTTAAAGCGGCAACGCATTCAATATCGCCGAGGCGGCGGTGCGGCAAATGAACGATGGATTGGGTGCACAACGTGCGAGCGGCGAGGAGACGAGGATGACGGCGTGGGGGCAAACAACGAGGATGACGGCACGACATTGTGGAAACAACGGTGGCGGTACGAACGCACGGGAAGGGGAGATCGCACAGGGTGGAGGCGGTGGGGCGGCGACGCGGGGTCTTCTTTTCACGTATGGGCGGATTCCAAATGTTTCGTGGGAGAGATTGTAGTTGCCGGTGAGGTGGAGTCCGAGATCGCACCTTCCAAATTTGCGTCTTGGGTGGGGAGCCCTGAGAGACCGCACCTTCCAAATTTGCGTACAGGTGGGGAGGGCGTGATTGATCACACCTTCCAAATTCTCATGGATGGAGAGCATCGCACCTTCCAAATTTGCATGCGGGTGGGGTGGGCGTGATTGATGGCACCTTCCAAATTCGCATGGGCGGAGAGGATCGCACCGTCCCAAATTTGCGTGCGGGGTGGGGAGGGCGTGATTGATCGCACCTTCTAAATTCGCTTGGGCATGGGGAGGGGTGCATGTGGATCTTTTATTTTTTTAGTTTCCTATTTTCTCTCCACAGAATCTCAAAAAGGAAAAAAAGCACGAGGCAGTGTTCGCGATTTTCCTTCCCCTTCGATCGAGAGGAGAATGGGCGCCGTGGGATTTTTTTTTTCCTTTCCTCAAGATTTTCTCCTTCAATTTACTGAGACGGGTGGAAGAGCAGAGCCACGGTTTCTCCTCCGAGATTTTTATTGCAACAACCAACGTGCGTGGTTAATTCTTTCCTTTATTGTGTGGTTAATTCATTCCTTTACTGCGTGGTTAATTCCTTCCTTTATCAGGTCGCATGTATGATTCGTTTTTCTTTTCCTTCCTTGATTGCATGGTTAATTCTTTCCTTTATTGCGTGGTTAATTCCTTCCTTTATTATGTGGTTAATTCTTTCCTATATCAGTCGCATGGACGATTTGTTTCCTTTTCTCCCTTCGAGTTCGCATGAGGTGGTGGTTGGGCAGACTCAAAGCGAATGTCGCACCAAAAATATCTTCTCTTTGTTCTTTTTATGTTGTAGAGAAAAGAAAAGAAAATAAGGAACCAGGTTCTTCGTTCCCAATTATCTGGAAAAAAAAAAGCTATCCACTTCTGCCGGCCGTATCTTGGAGTTATCCATGTATGCAATGGATCGATAGAACGTGCACGCAACTATATAAACGGATAGAATTCCTAGCTTGCTTGGCGCTACGGCCTGTAGTGCAGTGCGCACTTTCAAGTAAATTATAAACAAATTGTATACATGCTCACAAAAGACCGTCTCCAATGCTATGAGCTAGCTAGATGTTAGCTCTAAGATAACACCTCCAGTGATCTAGCGTTTAGCACGCGTAGCCCCTAACACAAATAAGACCACATGTGAGCTCCATATAATTTGAAATATACTACTCCCTCCGTCTAGATGAACTAAAAAGTTAAAGTAATCTATAATTTAGAACGGAGGGAGTATGTATGTATTGGACTATCATACAAATCAAGATATACCTCTTCTCCTTCTCTTATTAAAATATGAGAAAAATATTTGTTGAGCTAGCCCATATTCAACCATTGGAGGAGGCCTAAACGTTTTGGAAGCTTGTCGCTAGAAATAAGAAAAATATTTGTTGAGCTAGCTTGATACTGTTTTTCAGGCTCTGGGCTCTCGTTCCTATACTAGCATAAAATATATTTAAAGTTCGTGTTCTCTGCTGACACTACTCATTCCAGCTGCAAATATAAAACAACCCGCAAATACACATACGCAATTAAATAAAATTATTTAATTCTAAAATTGCACTATGTTCTCGCTTAGAAAACTGATACTCCCTCCGTATCGCATTTAGAAGACCTTCTAATAAGGTTTTGGTCAAATATTTTAAATATAAATCATAAATTATATTTAAGTCGTTGAGTTTGAAAACGTGAAATTTATATCAATAGGTTTGTCATGAAAATTACTTTTGTAAAATATACATATATAACTTTTCAAAAAATATTTCTATAGAAAAGAGAGAAGTCAAAATTCACTAGTAACAAAATGATTTTGCAAGACACTGCCCAAACATAACTGTGGGCGGGCACTTCCTTTGCTCGCCTAATGCTCGAATAACGGTGGCAAGCATTTTTTATTTTCCGTGGCGGCGAGAAGTGCCGCCATGCACAAATAGATTTTTCATGGCGGGCAACATAAAAACGCTCGCCGGGTTAATATCCATTTTCCGTGGCGGGCATCCTAATGTGCCCGCCACGGTAAATTGATTTTCCATGGCGGACATTCTTAAAAGCCCGTCACAAAGAATACAGGCCAGCGCAACCCAATATCCAGCTCCAAGTATATAAGCGAAGCCAAACCCTAACTCATTGGTATCCACTCTTTTTCCTCACCGCTAGCGCCGCCGCTTCCTCCCTCCCCCCGCGGTCCCCTCTCTCGCCTCCTCCTCCCCACGGTGCCCGACACTTAGAGTGCCGCCCGCACGAGGTCCCTCCCCACCGAGGCCACCCATCCTGCTGCTCCACCCCTCCTCTCCGCATCCGCTCCCCGCTCCCCGGTCTCTCCCTCTCTCTCCGTGCCGGGCGAGATGGCGACGCCCGGGCAAGGTATGAGCTCGGTGGCGCCAACCGCCTCCACGGCGGCCAGCGCGGCGCTCGGCGGTGCAAGGATGCGGCGCCGGCAGCATTCCAAGGCGGCGGGCGCGACCGTCGATGGAGGCGAATCTGGCTTCCCGCCGCCAACCGCTTCCCTATAGCCGACTTCGGCGTCGTCGAGATCGGGCCAAGCGGATCCGGTGATGGCCTACCTCTGGCGTGTGGATCCACTATGGAGGCGCGTGGATCCCGCGGCGGCGGGCGCTGGTGGATCCGGTGGCTACCGGTGGTGGCGGCGGTGCTTTGCCCTAGATGGGCTCGGCGGGCGACTAGGGTTTTTCATATTTGTTTGCCTTTTCGAATCATTTACCATGACGGGCGCTCTAACCTACCCGCCTCGATAATGGATTTTGCATGGCGGGCACTGTAGCCCGCCCGGGTTGAGGCCACGCGTTTAACCGTGACCTTAGCGGCGTGACGGGCTACTCGGTACGCCTCGTAAAACCAAAAATAATTGTCACGCAAAAATCATTTGGTTACTAGTGATTGTGCTTGAGACCGTGTCACTATCCTAAACGTCTTCCAATTATGATACGGGGAGGGAGTATATATATAATAGGGCCCCAAATCGACTAAAATTGTGCTGTCCTAACAAGGAAGCGTTAAAAAGCAAGTAGTCCACCTGTGGGGCTTGTTTTTGTTGGACAGGAGGCACAAGGCCACTTTACTTTATTCCATTTAAGTAAACTACGTTGTGATGTGATGGCTGATTAATCTCCCATCACGCAAGGAAGAATTAGATACTGAACTCAAAGCTACCACCACATGAAAAAAGATTTTCAGCGACACATGCCTCTTTTTTAAAGCATCACTAGCCTTTTATATCGAGGGTAGACCACTAGCGCTGAAGCAGAAACCATAACTAGAAACAGAGTCATTTCTACTAGAGGGTTGTCTTAAGGAACCACCACTAGGGATGAGTTATAAGTCAACACTCTCTCCTCCCTACCAAGACTTAAGTTGATCAATATACAACTTTATCTTCAAGCATAAAATTTTAACCTTGGTTTAGCGAGTTCATAAAATTAACTTTTACAGATGGCTCCCATTTCTTATAGAGACGGACGATTTCAGAACCCGTCTGTAACCTTATTAGTGGGGAGTACTGTAGCTAACATAACGAACCTTGCTGAAAATACATTTTCGTGAGGCAGTTTCCTCAAGAGTACTACCCCTGAAAATAGGATTTTTAGGGATGGGTTATTGTCACAGACCGGTTCGATTGGGCGGTTGTGACACGTCACCGACGATCGTTGGAGCGGTGAAGGTGGTGTGTGTGTGTGGGGGCGGTCTGCCGACGGCGGCGGCGGCCGGCGGCGGCGGCACGGGCAGCAGCGAGGAGGGACGGCGCCATGGCGGTAGCGGCCGGTCTTGTGGGGGGGTGGCGGCGGCGGTGGGCAGGAGAGAGATAGATAGTGACTATTTTTATTGCTTGCTTATCACCAAAGAGATTACAGGCCTCGCTTATATAGCCCGGCTAGTGTGACTTGTAATCTAAAGCAATCTCCTATAAGGTTTCCTTATACGATTGGAATACCTTTTACAAGCAATATTTATTTATTTCCTAATAAGAGTTTTCCTTATAAATTGGAATATCCCCTTTACACACCAAAAAGCCTAAGATAATCCTAACTTGAAGGCAAAGCAGAGTCGGATAGGGGAGGCGAGGAGGCGGCGGCGGCGCGGCGCCGGCCCCCGCCCCCTGCCAGCCTTGTATGGCCCCCCTCGTGGTCCGTCCTTGACGGTTCAGCCCTTTAGCCCGTCCCGGGCTGGCCCAATCCCGGTTCATGACAGTTATTTAAAGAGAACTATCTCAAGAAGGGCGAGGTTAGCAGGGACGATTGTTTTGAGAGAACTGCATCTAAAATGTACTAGGTGGTGCTCTTATTAGTCAACCACCCCTAAAAATGACCCTGTACAAATACCCTTCTTCCTCCTAGAAACTGTAGCTGGTCACTCCATTGTAGCTGTTCATGACGTTGCCAAGCTTCATTGTAACAAAAAAAAGGGGGTTTACTCAATGAACCTTTGAAGGAGTTGGATGTGCCATATAAAAGTCTTTTCAAATTTTACCTATACATTTCTTTCACTATTTTTTACCCCCACAGAGATGTAGAGAGACATGATGTTTGATACTTTTTTGCTAGCAATTTAGATTGATTTTCCCAACTTACTAGGCTCACATCAACTCTAGTTAATTTGTACATTTACTTTGCCATTTTTGGTTCATAGCTTATTTTTAAGTTCTAGATCTATAATAATATCAATACCAAAAAAATCAGACAATTCTTTCACGAGTTATATTTGTGTCAATGTATAATGTCTTGATGCAAATATACCTTTTTATTTTCGAAGGTTGGACTACGGATAGGTCATTGGTGCACGTGAAAGGAATACATGAAGCTAGCCTCCAACATACAAAATACGAATGGTTTTATTGGAGCGGCTAGAAGGCACGCTTTGATTAAGTAAACAAAGGATATATATTGTCTTGCCTGTTGTGACTATCTGAAGCATAAAGTATGGCAGGATTCAGATATAATAAGATCAGTAAGAAGGGGTTTCATGGTATCAGAATTATATAGCCTCAACATTACCAAGCAGCTATTTGAATAAGAGCAATGAAATGGGTAGCATAAAAGACACAGGAATTATACTGGTTCATGCATGTGGTGCCCTATATCCTGTTTGAAGTAGCTTCACTTTGTATTCATATGCTCGGTTAATTATTGGGGCTACTGCGTTAGCTATGTGCTAGAATGTAGAAGATGGTATCTCTATCGGGAGGCCCCTACCCATCCTTATATAGACAAGAAGGGATAGGGTTACAATAGATCGATCGCCCAGTTTGTTAGATGGAGTGTGCAATAGAATGATTATTCTCTCCTATCGCCTAGGTACGATGGCATCGATATCCTAAGAATAACTTGAGCTCCAAGCGGATGGATTCGTCTGTCTTTCACGGGCCCTATCCCTCATCATTTTTGACCTAGTAGACACGAATGGATCAGGTATATAGGCGGTGGTAGGTACCTCGGACCCTTATATCCTATAGTAGTCACGTATGTGTAGGACTTAATAACAAGCTAGTAGAATAGCTACATCTTGCGAGTGTCGTAGTCCGTTGTAATCGTTGGGAACCGTAGGTCCTGATTAGCACTTTTCGGGTGCCAAGGTCTTTGATTTGATGGGATTGGCTGCCCTAGATTATCGAGGTGGTTTACGTGCGTTCTACTTAGGCGTAAAAGTCGCCTCTTGGATACCGAGTTATTTGGGTCATGTAGTTCATCCGGCTATATCAAGAGATCAATATGACATTTGGTGTTAGAGAATTTTTCAGCCATGTCGTTGGCCCTCCTGAATTCCCCGACCGTGTTGATGATTGGGTCACACCAACCGAGGGGGTAAGCTAGGTCGAGTACTCGGCCCATGTATCGACTTGCTTTCGGGTAAACCGGCTTAGTGTGATGGTTCATCAAATTTGGGGTGATCGGGCCCTACTTTGGTTGCGATTACACGGGTGGGTTCCTTACCGGTGAAGTTAGAGCATCGGCGTCGGCGGCTGATCTCCCCATGTTTGGTTCTCCTGGGAATGCAAGTGTTGGCTAGATCATGGGGACATGGCCTTGCTTGAATTGCCGTTTCTCGACCAGCATGAGAAGGTCTTTCTTCTTAATGCAATGCCCAAGGCTGTCTTACCCACACATATCATGTTTTCTTAAAATAATCCATTATTGGTGATCAGCACGGTAATCTATAATTCATGATGGCTCTACTGAGAGTAGGCAATAATATACATTCATGGACTAATCATATCGGCACGGAAGCCTGCCGATTTGTCCATAATCTATATATACTTTTCTGTTATTTGTAATTTTAATTTCATGTTCTAATCATGCAATGTGTAACTATTGCATACGAAATCGGATTAAAAACTTCATGTGAAAATTGTGTGTTTCAATGAGATCCACAACTTTGTACTTCTAAATTCCTATTTAAAGGCATTTAGATGCCCAAATAGTATTGGAAATGCAGAATCCCTGAAAAAATCAAGATATTTCTGTGGCTAGTAATGATGAATAATGTTATTCTTATAAAAGACAACTTGATAAAAAGGAAATGGCCAGGAGACCCTATGCGTTATTTTTTTGTGCATGTTTTGACTTTGAGACATGGGACCGTGAGGATAGCTCTTGGGGGTTTTGCCTAAAAAAATGCATGACTTGTGCCTCGGAAACGCGTGACTTCTAAGACTATGTGATTACTATAAGGGGCCATTTGGCTTCACGGAATTTGGAGGAATTGGAATCTACTTACTAAATTAAGCTATTTAGTTTGGAATTTGAGATTCTATAACTTTCCAAAGTTCACAAATAAGCCTATCTCAAAAGGGTGTTTCACGGTCAGTCAATGGAATTCAATTCCTATCTCCCACCCTATGAATTTGAGATAGGCTTATTTGTGAAACTTTGGAAAGTTATGGAATCTCAAATTCCAAACTAAATAGCTTAATTTAGTAAGTAGATTCCAATTCCTCCAAATTCCAGGAAGCCAAACAGGCCCTAAGACAATTTAAAAGACAACCTATTGTATATCAAATTATCTCAAGATTGCATGTGAATTGATCGACGGCAATGTACTTGTCCAAAACATGTAGTTTATTTTCAGACTTGCCCAGAAAATAGTTCTCAAGCTTCATCACACACACAAAAAGCTTAAGATCTCTCTCTCACACACACACATACATGAGTTGGCTGGGCTTATTCGTGCGGCCGGTAGGCCCAAAATAACTGATGGTAGGAAATAAAAAGTACAGGTAGATAAGTAGGTAGGTAGGTTTCCCTCAAAAAAAAAAAGTAGGTAGGTAGGTTTGTTGGTAGCAGGCAGACGAGATCAGCATGCGCCACGGCGGAACCCCATTGTGGCGCCTTTGACATTGTACAGCACCTCGTATGTCTGCAGCTGCGCGTTGCCGATGGTCCCCAGCGCCCGGTCGTCGCTGTTAGGGGCGAACGCGAGGCAGTCGGCGAAGAGGATCCCCGAGGGGTCGAGCTCCACGGCGGCGCTGTGGTCGAACACCAGCGTGATCGTCGGGAGAGAGATGCTGCCGACTCCCCTGAAGTCGTAGCAGGTATCGAGCTGGTTCTTGGGCGGCGCGGGGCGGTACGCCCTCATCCTGTCCCTGAAGGCGGAGCGGAGCGCCATGTACGCCGTCGGCGGGAGGCGCGTGATCACCGCGCGGGAGTCCACGACCGAGCCGGGCACGAACACCGCCGGCGGCACGCTGAGGGTCTGGCCGGCGACGACGATGGCCTGGAGGCGGACGACGTACAGCATGGGCGCCCACCTGACGCTGAACATGGGCGTGAGCACGTACCTCGACGCGGAGATCCTGGGCACGCCGAGGTTGAAGAAGCCCTTGTAGCTCGGCGTCCGCGGGAGGCAGTAGGAGAAGACGTCACCGTAGACGGCCTTGGTCTGCGTGGCCAGGGACTGCGTGCCGCGGCCGAGCGCCATGATCCCGGCGGTGTCGTTAGCGAAGTGGCCCTGCACGGCGTGGCTGCACCCGAACTGGAACCCGGAGATCGTCGACGTCGGGTTCAGCGTCAGCGTGTCGGCGATGTAGGTGCCCATGGTGGAGCGGCCGTCGGGGTACACGACGCGGTACTGGCACTGCCCAGAGGCGGTGCAGCCGTTGGCATAGGGGCCGAGCTGCTGGCAGATCGGGGAGCTGCAGGGCAACGGGGAGTAGGAGGACGACCGCGAGGGGTCGTACAGGACGTCCGTCTGGGGATGGCACTGGGGCGCAGGGCATGGGGCGCACTGGACCCACGCCACGTCGCTGGCCGTGTCCAGCACCATCGTCTGCTTCACGCCCGGCAGCCGCTGCTGCCCGCCGGTCGCCGCAGGTTCTTCCAAGGCCATAAGCTGCTGGGAGTCCTGCAGCAAGTTTATTTGATGTGCATGAAGCAGTGGTCGATTATGACCTATCCATAGATACATATGCAAAGTTAAAGGAAGATGGAGACAATGCGTGTGCTTGCATGCCTGTGCGGATGGCGTTGACCCATCAGATCCAACGCCTGGTGAGACAGTAGGAGCGTGCTCGGAATCGCTGGTTTCGCATTTGGACACCGGAGCATCGTCGTCGTCGGAGAGCTTCCTTTGGATGTACGCCGCGCGGCGCTGGTCCTGCAGGAGCACGTCCACCGGCTTCGGCGACGAACTGTCCGACGCCGCTGAGCACGGGCCGTGAGAGTGACTTAGCGGCACCCAGCTGCTTGTAACGTTGGGCGACGGATCCACTGCATGAGTGCCACAACATTGTCGTACTTTTAAATATTTATATATACATACTTATTATATATAAATAAGTATAGATATAGATAAATAGATAGATAGAGACAAAGAACTAATAGTAATTTGTATTAAACAAACATTGCACGTGTACGTGCGCAGAGATACAAGGGCAATACCCCTGAGTCCTTGGCACACCCTGTGGGGCTGGAACCAGCTCGTGGGCACGACGACGTACTCATCCGTCGTCGCCGTCGCTCCAGAGTGGGCAACGAGAAGGGCAGAGGTACACAGACACAAGAGGAGGCTGAGACATAACGCTGGAACCATTGCTGTACGTGGTGCTGGCTCCGGTGCTTGGCGACGCTGCCAAGACGCGCACGCGATTTATAGAGACGACGACGGCGCAGCTCACTCAAATAATGTCTCTCCAATCCTTCTTTTTTGTTAGACAAGATAGATATAATGCCACAGAACTTTGCTTTATCAGTACTTTTGAGGATAATATCAACATCCTAACGCACGAGGGCAAGTATATGTTCCCTATCACAAAAAGAATAGAGCATTGTTAATTTCTAGAATAAATCTAGCTACTAAATATGTCGAGGGCAAGTGTTGAGTCTACGACTTCACTACTAGAGAAGAACACCACACTACACCTAGTTCCCAACAAGCTGCAGTACCGGCTTTGGAACTGTGTATTCCAACGAGCTAAAGTAGGCTATACTACCAACTAAAGTGTATGTTCTACCCGTGAAATGGTTTGTCTCGCATCAATCGACATTGCTGTTGTAGCTTGGTTTCGTAGCGGATGCTTTACCGGTATCGCTGTTGTCGTTGGCCGTTATTGGTTCCTCTAGCTAATACTTTCCCGGTGTCGTCGGTGGCCTTGTCTCTAGTAGATGCTTTGTTGTCGTATGTGTCATGGTCGTTCCCCACGGATGCTTTGCCGCTGTGGGTGTCTATTCGCTTCTTCCCGAAGAATGCCGTTGTGTTCATTTGCTGGTGGATGCTTTCCTGTCGTTAATTCTGGATGGTCGCCTCTCTTCTTTATTGAGTGCATACTTTGCCACCAAGGTATTGTCTAGTTTGTAAGCAACCATTGTGTTGATGTATCATATTCTTGCATGCTCAATTCGTAGGTTTCGAGTGTAGAGGGTAGTTGATCTCAATAACTACTATCTTGTTCGTTTGTGATCTATGCTATAAGGACTTTCTAGTAGTTGGTCGTCTAATCTCTTTCTCTTAATGAAAAACGGGTGATATTCATCGGTCGCAAAAAAAAAAAGTCATGGATGGTGTGATATTGACATCTAACACGAAAGCGAGTACTTAGATCGATCAACCTAGGTGAGATGCTCACGATTGCACGTTTAGATCTTACACAGTCACGGATGGTGTGATTTCTCGCTTGCGTGCACCGCTATGCGAGAAGCTTCAAATTTGCTCTGATTAACACAATAATGTGGGAATCTGCTCCGACAATACAGAGACATGTACAAGAACTATTTACCAATCCAGGCGGTCTGGGCTCTCTCAATCGATGATCAGGTGTTGTGGACTGATTTTTTTTGAAAAGATATGTGAAGTAAACATCAGTCTAATCTACAAGAACTAGCACTAGTTTTTTTTTTTTAGAAAGGCGACAAAAAGATTTGCCGGATTTTTATTAGACGGAGTAAGAAAAACACAATGGGGTATTTGTCGGCAAAAGAACTAGCACTACTATCTGATGTGTTTAATAAGTGGGGTGTTTGACAAGATTAAGTGGGGTATTAGGACCAAGTTGCGATGGATCAAGAAATTGATCAAACATAGGCGTCTCGATAGTGATGGGTACACTGCGCCTACCGCTAAAAGAATAACGTCAATTGGATTTGTAAATAAATTTAGGAAAACACGGACACCAGCGCGGAAAACGAGGACTCATACATGTGTGGGAAAATTCTACCAATAAAAACCTTACGAGCTGAGCTACGCTGAGTTGGCAAGTCTTCAAAATATCTTAATTTATCACGTTCCCCTTTTTTTCAGATGAGTCCACACCAACCAATTCCCATCAAGAAACTGTGTAGATGTGAACAAACTAAGGATAACTGATTCGGCATTGATGGCACACTAATTATTTCTCAAAGGGAAAGCAAAAGTGCATGCATGGTCCTATATATCGGGATCTTTTATGTTTATTGGACAAGACACACACTGGCGCATCACTTTGCTTTATGTATCTTATATACATGCTTTCGAGGACCATGTGAAACACGCCGAGGGAATAGCTTGATTCATCGTCTTCAAGAAAAGAATGAGATTCTAATCAGATTAACAAAAGTGATGAAACGCAAACTGGCACAGCTGCGAACACATGGTTGATTTAGGTCACATGTGTTTAGTTTTGTGATTGAGTGATTGTCAACAAATCAACATTTTACTTCTATTTTCTTTTATCTTTTATGCTTCGGCTATGTTCACCGCACACGTGGAGTGTGTCGAAGACGATCTCTTGGTTCGTGTTGTGCGGGTGTGGAGCTCGGAGATGGTAGCCGACGGCGAGGTGAAGGGGCCAAGGAGGGCGTGCCGGGCCGACGGACCGCGGAGGTGAAGGACGGACGTGAGGCTTGGACCGAGGGACCGGATCGCCGGGTGGCTAGCCATGGTGGTCGACATCCGGGACATCGACGAATGCAAGAGGATCGTGACGGGACCGTGTCGATCGGGTCAAGACGGCGAAGCGTGCGGCGAAGGCGGGGAGCTCGGATGACTTGGCGACTTCGAGCGGTCAAGACGGGCGATGACACGTGTTGAGGAGGTTTGGTGGTTTGTCCTCAAAACCATCGGTCGCGGGTTTCGCGGGTTTGGGCCTCAAAACCACGGTGCGGGTTTGGTGGTTTGGGCCTCAAAACCATCGGCGGGTTTTACGGGTGTGGGCCTCAAAACCCGAGGCGTTCGTGGACGGAAGGACGGCGCGTGGCGGCATCCGGGAGGTTGCGCCGAGCAAGGCTGCCGCAGATGAGGAGGCGCGCGGCGGTTGTCGGATTGATAATTACCCGAGTCGACCAAAATAGCCCAGGGTTAAAAGATCGACTCATGTATCTTAGGGTAGTAGTTTAGGCGGAGGGAATATTGGACTATTTAGTGGAGGCTTACCCCTTCATCTCCTCTTTGCCTCTCTCATTTTCGTTTTTATTTTTCCCCAATTTTAGGGTTCTTGTTTAGAGGTCCAAGAACACCAAATTGATGACATTTTTGTGGTGATTTTCGTGGGGAAGGGCAGCCCAATCCTGCCTGTCGCCTCCGGGCTTTTGGATCTTTCTCTTCCTTTTTGCTGTGATTTTTGTTGGAAGATTTTGGATCTTGGTCGTGTTTTCTGTTCTTGGTTTCTGCAGGCCATCGATCGAAGCATCTGGCAGTCAGCAGGCAGACGAGCACAGCAGCAGAATCAAGGCCACGCACGGCCGCGTCCCGAGCAGGGGAACTTGGAGCCCGAGCGGCTCTCTCTGCGGACGGCACCAGTAGCGTGCTGCTCGGCCACGCGCAAGCAGTCCCTGGCGGCGGCACTTGCTCTGGTCTGCATCCAACTCCACCGGCTCCTCCGTGGGACACGCACAGGCTGTTCTTGGTTCGGTGGTGTTTCTGGCCACAAGTGCATTAGCATCTTTTCGTTTCTGTTGGTCCAAGCTCTGAACTTGCTCACGTGAATTCACTCAAGCAATCATTGGTTAATCATGAGAGCAATTAATTTAATTCCTCTTGCTTGAGATTGCTATTCCGTTGTTGTAGTTGATTCGTCTTTTCTTTTGCCTTGACTGTGCTGTTCGTGCCGCACTAGCAGTGCATCGTCTGCTCTTGTTTTTCAGTTTAGATCGATTCCAGGAGGCAGCAGCCAGGAGCGAGCTGTCCCTGTTCGGCATCTTCACGCGAGGAACACCGAGGCAGCCAGGAGGCCGGCTCCTTGTCGGTTCTCACGCGCGCCTACGCACGAGCATGCTGCTCGGTCAACAGAAGCTCGACAGCAACAGCAGTTCAAGCAGGCAGCGTCGATACCCTCTCCAGCTCGGTTTCTTCTTCAACAAAGGTTGATTTTTTCTTGTTCTGTGAGTTGGCCATCGAGCCAATTATCTTCATCTTGTGCAGAGTAGCTAGATCAAGATTCATATGTGCAAAATCCCAGCTTTAATGATCTCAATCTAGTTTCTTTTTACTGCGCCCGCAAGGTGTTCGATGAAATGTCTAAGTAGTTTGTTTCTTGATGAGTTTCCTTGTTTGAGCTTCGATTTGCGATCCAATTTTGTCTAGTTACTCTCGTCACAAGTTGGCGTTAGTAATTTAGTTCCGGGAGCCCGCTTCTTTTCGATAGAAGTTGGGAATCTCGCTTGAGTTCGTTGTTGGGTTGGGTGATGAGCCGATGACCCGAAATTGAAAAGGAAAATCGAGGCTCCCATTCACCCCCCCTCTGGTCGCCGTTTCGGTCCTTCAATTGGTATCGAGCAGGTTAAGGATCATATCCACCTTAATCGGTTCTTGATCCACAGAAGGCGACATGGAGAGGTTTGGTAACTTTGGTGGCAAGCCTCCGGAGTTCGATGGCACCAACTATCCCTATTGGAAGATTAAGATGCAAGCACATCTTATGGGGATAGATTGGAGAGTGTGGGAGATTGTCGAGGATGAGAACTATCAAGTGCTAGCCACTTTCAGTGGGTGAGGAACAAATAGCCCAACACAATGCCAACAACCGAGCGAGGAGCGTTTTTGTTCTCTAGCCTCAAAGACACCGAGTTTGAGAGAGTTGCCACTTGTGAGACCGCTCATGAGGTGTGGAGGACACTTGAGAGTTACCACGAGGGAACCCCACAAGTCAAGGCCCACCTATATGAGACCTACAAGAGAGAGAGTACAACAACTTGATCCAACTTGATGGCGAGTCCATCGATTCTCTTTTTGCTAGGTTTCAGACGATCTGTAACAAGCTTCGGGCGAACAAGCCGTCGGAGAGGCTTGACGAGCACGAGAAGGCGATGCGGCTCTTGTACGCTCTGGATCGGAAGGTGTGGGATGTGAAGGTGTCTACGATCATGGAGTCTGCCAACTACGACACCCTCACACCCGACGAGCTCTACAAAGCTCAAGTCCTCCGAGATCGAGGCCCGCATCCAGCGAAGCTCAAGAACCCTTCGCTACCCGAATGTTGCACTCGTCTCGTAAGGGTGGTTCCAGTTCTTACGCTAACCCATCACGCATTTCTTTCGCCTTGTCTTCTTTGGTGTTCGTGGGACGAGGAGCGATTGGGCGCCTTTGGGGCGACGAGTTGGCTCTCGTCATCGGCCGATTCTCGCGGTTCCACAACAACCGCGCTTCAACCGTCGGCGTGGCGGTGCTCCCAAGGGCGGATGCTTTGAGTGCGGCGATCCGGACCACTTCGTCATCGTGTGCCCCAAGAAGAGCAAGGACAAGTACTCCGGCGAGAAGTACTACGACGAGCACGACTCCGACAAGCGCAAGGACAAGCGTGAGTACACCATCGGCAAGCACAAATCTAAGAAGGGCTTCGACAAGGAGGCGATCAAGAAGAAGTACCTCAAGCGTGCCAAGGAGAACAAGGACGCTTTCTTCGCCTCTCTCAGCGACCTCGACAACGACGGGCAAGCTTCCTCCAGCGACGAGGAGCCCGAGCGCAAGATCGAGGAAAAGCTGAACGGACTTTGCTTCGTCGCCAACTCCAAGTACGGGGGCTTCTGCACCATGGCCCTTGACGGAGCGGTGTCCGACAGCGTCGAGCCACACGGCAGCAACTCTTCCCCTAAGGTATCACCCACTATAGAATCCCTCACTGATGAACTTGACTCTTTGGGCGATGCGCTTGTGTGTCAAGAGAAGTTGCTCAAGCGAGTAGCTAAGGAGAGGAAGGAGTACAAGGAGAAGTGGGAGGTAGCTATGAGGGACTTAGAGTTGGCTAGGAAGCCCGTCGAGATGTCTGATGAGACAGAGTGCGATGCTTGTGCTATGCATATGTCTAACATCATGTCTTTGCAATCCAAGTACTCTGCTTTGCTAGATGAGCACGTTGAGCTGAAGGCTAAGCCTATGTTGTTGAGTGCGTGCAAGTCTTGTCCGGAGCTTGCAATCTGAGTTGGCGAGAGAAGGTTGCCAAGCTTGCCGTGCTTGAGAAGGCCACTCGTATAGCACCGTGTTGAAGTGTGCTAAGTGTGAAGCTTTGAAGATGGAGGTCATGTCTTGTAGGCATGACAAGGGGAGAGTCGAAGAGGAGAACAAGTACCTTCGCTCTGTCCTGAGTTGGGTGTCTAGTGGAGAGCCACAGCTTGGCATGATGATGAGTCAGTTTAAGAGAGGGACTGACACATCAGGATTAGGCTTTGCTATAGGTGGGAAGGGTGAAGTTATCTATGGCAAGGTTGGTCAAGGTAGTGGTTTGAGCTCGAGTGAGAAACCAACAAACACTCCCAACTTGACCAAGATCACCCCACCTGAGCCTACCAAGCCCATTGTGCAAGATGGCATTCTCCAAGACCCCACAAAGACTCCACCTCCCAAACAAGTGTGGCTTCCCAAACCGAACCACCTCAAGAACCCACTTGACACTTTGCCCAGGATCCCTGAGGAAACCCTTCCTAAGGCCAAGACCACAACAAGAGTGAACCATCCACCCAAGAGAGTGAACCAACCACCACCTAAGAGAGAGGTGAGGTATCACCGTGACTATTGCCGAGAGATGGTCACTTGGTTGAGTTTTTGTTTTAGGAGGAAGAGGGATGCTAGGCGTCGAGTGGAGTTTGAGAACCATGACATATATCACCCACCACTTGGCATGTATGAGAGGGGTGTGCAGTCGATTCAGAGGCAGTTTGCTAGGCCTGAAGGTAGGAGGCCTCAGAGGTTTAGGCCACGTTTTGTGAGACCCCATGGTGGTCGTGCTCCGCGAGTGGATGTTGATCCTCGCTTTGGGAGCTTTGAGTTTGACAGGAGGAGTGCACCACACTTTGTTGTGCGTGGTGAGCACTTTGGGAAGAAGGGTCGTGGGATGTTTGCTTTGCCTAACGCCTATCTTGGGCAAGATGGTCAACACTGGTATTCTTCCAAGTTTACTAACCCCAGTGTTGTGCCATTTGCTCATCCCATGTTTTTCCAATGATGTAGGTGACTAAGTCTTGGGTTCCCAATCTTATGCTTGTTAACCCTTTGGGATCCAAGACTTGGATTTCTTTGTCCTCTCATGTGTAGGTATGAGGACATGGGGTGGAGAACACGTGCTTGGTGGAACTTGATTCTTTGTCGTGGTGTGATCAAGACTTGATGGTTGTCTACACCACTTTGATGGCCTCCAAGAGGCATGTGCCTTATTGTGACACCTACACACAATCTGTGAGCTATCATATACACTCATGCCTTGTACATTCATGATTTCTCTACTTGTGGTATGAGATGTTCATTTGCTCACTTGTATATTTTTGGCACATTTTGGTTCTATGTCTTGCTTGTGTATATACCATGGTAGGCTAGCCATCTTATTCATGATCGCTTTGTGATCTTGTTTACTCTATCTTGTTATCTTGGGTATTATATTCCATGCTAGCCTTTGTGCCTTTTTTGTTTTCTAGTTTTCTTTTGCTAGGTGTTTTTGGTTGAGGGGGAGTTAGGAGTTTGCTATCCTTTTTGAGGGATAGCTTTGTAGTTGATGTATAGATGTAGTTTTAGGTTTGTTTTTGCTTTTGTATCATACTTGCATATCATGAGCTTCATCTTTATATTGATCCGAATGAGGATGTGCTTTTAGTAGTATGAATATGATAAGTGCTTCTAGCTTGAGCTCTTTTTAATCATGTGATGTATGTTATGAGCTGAGCAACTCTTTTCTAAATGTGAACTTGATTAATGAATGATGAAATTAAACCTGGGTTCACCCTTGAGCTAGCTTCTATCATGAGTAGGATGTTGAGATCCTTTGAGCTTTTATGTGTATCCTTGGTAGCTATGTCTCATGCTTTGATTCATTCACTTGCTTAGATTTTCATGATAATACCATGCTAAAACATGAAGTCTAAAGCTAAAGTGATGAAAAGATCGAGTGGGTCCATTTTGCCACACTTTGAAGTTTGAGACTGCTTTCACTTGCACTCTTGAATGAACTTGGACTTCATTGTGTTTGACCTGACCATTGTCTTAAGCTAATCATTGCTCACGTATAGGCTTGACATGGTTGATTAGTAAGGCAAGGTAAATGTGGATAACCACTCGCATGCTCTCTTGTAACTTGTGAACCGCCGCAACTCGAACTAAAATGAACACAAGTTTTTGCCAAAATGTCTAGCATGATGTCTGAACGCTTTGCTTGGGGTAGTTCACCCAGTTTACATGTTTGAGCACTTAGTTGATCTCCTCTCTACTTGTGCTAGGTGCTATGTTTGATGGTGAACCTCCTTTTGCAAAACTTCGAAACTTGCTCAAAATGCTTTGTGCCATATTTCATATCATCCGATTAGCTTGAGCTCGGGCTAGCACTTGTAGTTTGTTGCTATGGTACCACTTTGAGCACTCTCTCACTCGGTTGAATATAATCTTGAAGCTTTGCATTGTGACATATTGCATTTCATAGCTTGATTAGTGCATGTGCCAACAAGGGGGGAGAAAGAAAAAAGACGATGAATCGCATTTGTCCAGGGGGGAGTAGCACTTTGAGCTAGATGTGTAGAGCCTTTGCCTCTGTCTTGAGGGTCTAGCCGCTTGTGTGTGAAAGTAATTGGTTTGGAGCTGTGCTACTGGTGTTGAGCCCGTTCTACCTCTTCTTGAGGACTAGCGTGTCTTAGCTTGGTTGTGTCGAGCCTTTTGCCCATGTCTTTGGGAACCAAGTTTTTGCTCCATGTTTGCTATCCAAAGGAGGTTGTCTTAGCTTTTGTTCACCGGATGTGCTTTTCTCCTATCTTATTACGTCTTTGTGTTGAATGTTGACAATGCACTCATCAAGGGGGAGATTGCGAACACATGGTTGATTTAGGTCACATGTGTTTAGTTTTGTGATTGAGTGATTGTCAACGATCAACATTTTACTTCTATTTTCTTTTATCTTTTATGCTTCGGCTATGTTCACCCAAGACACGTGGAGTGTGTCGAAGACGTATCTCTTGGTTCGTGTTGTGCGGTGTGTGGAGCTCGGAGATGGTAGCCGACGGCGAGGTGAAGGGGCCAAGGAGGGGCGTCTTGGGGCCGACCGACCGCGGAGGTGAAGGGACGGGACGTGAGGCTTGGACCGAGGGACCGGATCGCCGGGTGGCTAGCCATGGTGGTGACATCCGGGACATCGACGAATGCAAGGGACGTGGCGGGGACCGTGTCGATCGGGTCAAGACGGCGAGCGTGCGGCGCGGGCGGGGAGCTCGGATGACTTGGCGACTCGGGCGGTCAAGACGGCGATGACACGTGTTGAGGAGGTTTGGTGGTTTGTCCTCAAAACCATCGGTGCGGGTTTCGGGTTTGGGCCTCAAAACCACGGTGCGGGTTTGGTGGTTTGGGCCTCAAAACCATCGGGCGGGTTTTTACGGGTGTGGGCCTCAAAACCCGAGGCGTTCCGGTGGGAAGGACGGCGCGTGGCGGCATCCGGGAGGTTGCGTGAGCAAAGGCCGCGAGATGAGGAGGCGCGGCGGTTGTCGGATTGATAATTACCCGTAGTCGACCAAAATAGCCCTAGGGTTAAAAATCGACTCATGTATCTTAGGGGTAGTTTAGGCAGAGGGAATATTGGACTATTTAGTGGAGGCTTACCCCTTCATCTCCTCTTGCCTCTCTCATTTTCGTTTTTATTTTTCCCCAATTTTAGGGTTCTTGTTTAGAGGTCCAAGAACACCAAATTGATGACATTTTGTGGTGATTTTTAGTGGGAAGGGCAGCCCAATCCTGCCTGTCGCCTCCTGGCTTTGGATCTTTCTCTTCCTTTTTGCTGTGATTTTGTTGGAAGATTTTGGATCTTGGTCGTGTTTTCTGTTCTTGGTTTCTGCAGGCCATCGATCGAAGCATCTGGCAGTCAGCAGGCAGACGAGCACAGCAGCAGAATCAAGGCCACGCACGGCCGCGTCCCGAGCAGGGGAACTTGGAGCCCGAGCGGCTCTCTCTGCGGACGGCACCAGTAGCGTGCTGCTCGGCCACGCGCAAGCAGTCCCTGGCGGCGGCACTTGCTCTGGTCTGCATCCAACTCCACCGGCTCCTCCGTGGGACACGCACAGGCTGTTCTTGGTTCGGTGGTGTTTCTGGCCACAAGTGCATTAGCATCTTTTCGTTTCTGTTGGTCCAAGCTCTGAACTTGCTCACGTGAATTCACTCAAGCAATCATTGGTTAATCATGAGAGCAATTAATTTAATTCCTCTTGCTTGAGATTGCTATTCCGTTGTTGTAGTTGATTCGTCTTTTCTTTTGCCTTGACTGTGCTGTTCGTGCCGCACTAGCAGTGCATCGTCTGCTCTTGTTTTTCAGTTTAGATCGATTCCAGGAGGCAGCAGCCAGGAGCGAGCTGTCCCTGTTCGGCATCTTCACGCGAGGAACACCGAGGCAGCCAGGAGGCCGGCTCCTTGTCGGTTCTCACGCGCGCCTACGCACGAGCATGCTGCTCGGTCAACAGAAGCTCGACAGCAACAGCAGTTCAAGCAGGCAGCGTCGATACCCTCTCCAGCTCGGTTTCTTCTTCAACAAAGGTTGATTTTTTCTTGTTCTGTGAGTTGGCCATCGAGCCAATTATCTTCATCTTGTGCAGAGTAGCTAGATCAAGATTCATATGTGCAAAATCCCAGCTTTAATGATCTCAATCTAGTTTCTTTTTACTGCGCCCGCAAGGTGTTCGATGAAATGTCTAAGTAGCTGTTTCTTCAGTAGTTTCCTTGTTTGAGCTTCGATTTGCGATCCAATTTTGTCTAGTTACTCTCGTCACAAGTTGGCGTTAGTAATTTAGTTCCGGGGAGCCCGCTTCTTTTTTAGATAGAAGTTGGGAATCTCGCTTGAGTTCGTTGTTGGGTTGGGTGATGAGCCGATGACCAAATTGAAAAGGAAAATCGAGGCTCCCATTCACCCCCTCCAGTCGCCGTTTCGGTCCTTCAACAGCATCTCACTTTCCTGCACCACTGATTGCAAATAAAGCAATTAGATTGTGCAGACCTGCAGGCTTATTTTCGTTTATTATGTGCACAGTCAGTTTGGTTGGTCTAAAGTCTATGCTATAACCTTTAAAAAAACAACTACCAAGCCAAGGCTGCAGTCCAGTCTTCATTATGTACTCTCGGCGGTTTACGGAGACCCCAAGGAATATAATGTTATTCTCAAAAAAAAAAAAAAAGGAATACTCTATAATGTTTCTTGAAAGTTGAGTACCTAGCCCTGCCAAGGAAACTATCCTTTCCATAGCGATTTCATTTTGGCAAAAAAATTGTTGGCCACCAACGCAATTCCAGTTTCCTATAGTGGATTGATCAAACTTTATTCAGAACATAGAGTCCAAGGCTGCCAGTGCTGTCATTGAACACATGGTCACTGACCGTGATTTGGTTTTCGCCAACGAAATGGAGTTCCTCCTTTCTACCAATTTCATATATATCATGAAACATCAAAGGAAATAAGAAAGGAATCAACCGTATATGATGCCTTCTTGGGACATGAATTCATATGGCAGTACATCAAGCTAGGACACACATAATTGAACCACATGCTCAAATAAAAGGGATTCCCGACATATCCGCCAGTACGTATGCACACTAGGTACTACATTGTTATTAACGTGTGAGTAGATCGATCGAAGATGGACTTTCTTTGCATTATATTGCGAGGGCATGACGATCGGAGACCAATTGCGTCGCGGGCGACACCCGACACACCTTGGCACTCGCCCGCACGCACGCAAGTGTCCGCCCCTCGCAATATAATGTAAACAAAATCCATCTCCGATCGATCCACTTGCACGCTAATAACAACGTAGTACCTAGTGTGTGTATATGCCGATGGATATGTCGGATCTCTCTTATTTGAGTATGTGGTTCAATTATATATGTCCTAGCTTGATGTAGTGCCATATGAATTCATGTCCCAAGAATGCATCTCCTGATTACTAAACAAGTACTCCTAGCTACATACATAATATATTCTACTAATTTCATATATATCATGAAGCGTCAAAGGAAATAAGAGAGAGATCACCCGTATATGTGGTATGACCATATACTGTACACCTTGAATACAACAATGCCATGTGAAAATGGCTGTAACCGCTAATTCCGAAGCAAGTGCTTGCTATATATATATCTTCCGGAAGACGGATAAGCTATATCTCACTTTAAAGCCCATTAGGTCCAATAGCTAACTACTACAGCCCACCAACCTTCCACCTCAGGTGGGTTTCAATTTTTTATATTTGATTCAACAATTCGTGAATCTTAGTTCAACATTTCGATTAGGCTAGTTCAACATTTTACTTGAAATTAGAATTTGAGGATCATCATAATTAGTCACCATTTCCACATCCCACCTGATACACGCTTCAACATATATTTCCATACTACCGATTCAACATTTTAGATACTCTTATATCTATATGCATTAGTTGACGCCTTGCTGAGATATTAATATATTCTCTTTTATGGAAAGATACTCTTATCCAACATTTTTTATATTCTGATTCAACATTTTACAAAACTTTGAATTTTGGATCATTAGTGACCCAAGCTGCTTCCCCAACCTCATCACTTGATCATCAATGATGATCCATGGTGGTTGCCTGGCTCCCCACCTCATCTTAGGGCAGTGGAAACAGCGAATTTATGATAGTTTCTATATCTATTAATTACCGTGCTAGCTTAGCCTTTTACAGATGTGGCATAAGAATGAATGAAGGGAGAGAGCACGGAACGTTGAACGATTTCTTCTGGGCGAAACATAGTTGGGGAGACTCGAGTCGTTTCGATAGCCCTTCATCCTGATCCGCTGCGCTGCCACAGCGGCCACCGTGCGCGCTCACCCGACGCTAGCCTGCATGCCCGATTGAGGCTCGTCACTCGCACGCCGACCCGCTTGCGCCTCCATGCTCGCTATGTCACATGCATACAAGAAAGCTTTTGACTACTGCTTGTCATCAAAACCGGAGAGCTAATCTTACTAGTTTGATGGGTGACTACAAAGATATGATCACAACAGATGATATACAACTTCAATCATTAAATACTAGTAGCTCTTTAATACAACACAAGAGCATCTCCAACAGTGCCCAAAAACAAGTCATAATCCTTTTTTTTTGGTAAAAAGAAGAAAAAATCTCCTCCAACAGTACCCAAAATGAGATCCAAATCTTTGGGCAACTCCAAAACACCGGCCTCTGGCGCCTATATCTCCGCACTCCCTTGGCACTCTAATCTCCACGCCAATCTCGTTCACGCGCGGAGACGAAAGTTTCATGGCACCTCGCGCCGCGCCAAGGTTTTAGCGCCGCCCCCCGCTGCGATCGTCGTTGAGGTATTGGGAACTTCGGCCGCTCGCGAGGCCGGGGAAGGTGTTCGGCGCGATGCCCTTCCACGACACCATCACCTGGAACTCCATGATCTCCGCCTACTACGACAACATGCCCGACGCCGTGAGGTCGCTCATCGAAGCGATTTCCGGCGGGAACCTCCGCACGGGCACAATCCTCGATGACGGGCTCGCGCGCCTTCGGGCGATGTGGCGGCGCCCTTCGTCGCGCAAAGGAGTCGCGGGGGGAGGGAGTCACGGCGCCTACACGGTACATCAACTACGGGCCAATTAATTGTTCCATGTGGCCCAAATTTGGTTATTGGAAGTCATTTATTGGATACTGTTGGAGATTGTGTTTTTTTTCCTTTCCAATAATGGATTAGGAGTTACTAAACTCATGGTTGTAGAGACTAAATTTTTGGGCAATGTTGGAGTTGCTCAGCCCACCTGTTAGGGGGTCCCCAATAACTAGTTATTTGACTAACTATTTGACGTGGATTGGGAAAATAAAAGTAGGAGAGAAACGATCACTAGCGACGAATAAATAACCTACCTATTCCACGTATTCTAAAAATATGAGAGAATAACATATGGATCCACTAGAACAAGAAGATATAAATTAATTTTTTTTTTATCTTTCACTTCATGTCAGTAGCTAACACTATCGTGGACGTCCTTATACGATGTGATGAGTAAGTATTGTAATAAGCTGTACTAGGTGACATGACATTGCCGGCATACACCCCGCAGCCGGGCTAATCATTAGCCTTGCTCTTGTCCATAATAATCATTAGCCTTGCTGTTATCCATAACAGCCGGCTTTATCTGGACACGGGTTGCTTTGCTCGTCAGGTACTCCTACGCACCTTGCTTCTAGCTGTACTCCTGGGCCCCACCCATGAACAGTGACAGCGATTGCGGCTCTGACGCCGGCGACGAGTGGGTCTGGGTTCGTCGCCCGTCGGAGGCGGAGGCCGTTGCCGCGGCGGCCGGATGGCCGGCGGATGAAGAGCCGCGGCCGCTCAAGGTGGTCTTCGGCTCCCCGGCGAAGTACTTCACCGACGCCGCGCCGATCGGGAACGGCCGCCTCGGCGCCATGGTCTGGGGCGGCGTCGAATCGGAGAGGCTCCAGCTTAACCGTAAGCCACCGCTTCCCCTCCATCCATGTTCTTGATAGTGCTTGGATGCTTTGCTCCACTACTTAAAATCAGTTCAAGAAGGGGAAAGAACTTTTGATTCTTTGTGGTCGACTTCTTTGCTCTCTATTTACCCGTGGATCAGTTAATTTGGAGGGAAATGTGGCTCTTAACTAACTCATTTATGAGCGGGTCCCGTTTGATCTTGTGTTGTTTGTGATTTGTGGAGAATTATGAGCAATCGCATATCTCGGTGTCTGTTTTAGAGTCCGAGATGAAACAACTTGTACAAGGCGGGCCCTCGAGCGTGTTTGGTATTAGCAGGCAAATCCATGAGCAAAAGTTGTTTGTTCAGTGTTCCAATGGTAATAGCATCAGTGCATCAAGGCGAGGAAGTCAACATGACCATGTCATAGATGAGTTCATATATTGTACAGTGTGATTATATATATACACTGTTTATGAATAGGTAACATGGAGCAACCCTGCTTCTGAAGTAGTTTGGGTAGTAGCAAATGTAGTTGGAGCATACAACTATATATTGCAGACATAGTGGTTCCTGGAGGACCTGCACATTTGGATTTCCATTTGCTGATATTGAGGTGGTGGAGACAGTGTTCTTAAGAATCCTAATCGTAGACTCATTTGTTACCGGAAAGGAGTAACACACCCTAAGGGCACCTGGATATATAATAAGAAAGTTAAACAGATTAGTTATGTGAGATCATATTCTCCTGGATAATTGGTTTATGTGAGATCAATGTAGAAATAAATCGTTACGATACAAGCCTAGACTTTTGGTTTTAACCATACAATCAATTGAAATAATTGTATGTCCAAAAAAATAAACCTCCATGGACTCACATGAATTAGAATGTATCCGTGGCCCCTGGGTTTTCCCCGTGTTGTTCCCCAAAATGCTGTTCCCCTAAAGGTGGCTTTTATTTGAGGAGGGGAAGGGGAGGGGAAGGGAGAGCAGCAGTTTTAACATGGGTTACCAGGAGGGAAAAATTTCAGAAGGAAATTAGATAAGAAAAAGAAGAATGTGTGTTAAAAGGGAGGAAGGACGACAGAGCAAACTAAATGGATCATCCATCAACCCACTAAAAGAGAGTAATTTTTATTTTTGTTTGCCTCTTTGCTTATCTTTTTATTAAATATATATTACGGAAAGCATAGACCGCTTACAGTTGTGCACATCACAAGGGCCAATCAGTGTATTCAGAAAGCAAGAGTCTTGATAGTGGATACATACTTGCATAGGCTTGATGCAGCTTTCCATACAACGGAACAAGAACCGGAAAGCGCTACAGAGAGCCAACATTCAGACAGCAGTTCAGTAATATGATTCTGTAGATAACATTTTACCGTCCCATAAATTAGCAGAAGCATTTTCCAAATATTGAGGTCTCAATAGCATTGTAAGTCCATTTGCAAGTGTATATACTTTAAAATCCATTTACCTGTATATGAGAATTTGTGTATTTGAAAGAGTAGTGGAGGTCTGCTATGATGCTGTCAACTCTGAAGCTTAAGTACTGCTGCTCTGTTGCAATGCATACGGGTCGGGGTTTTCTCCCTGGAGGTTTAAAAGGAAATATAAGAATATGGACAGTAATGAGATTGGAAATGAAAACGATAATCAAAAGAACTACTGTAAAGTCTCGAGCAGACTATCAGCACGCTATTTGGAGTTATAAATTGCCATGCGAAAAAGTTAGTTTTGTACTGTCATTCGCAAGTATATCACCAAGACATAAAAAGAAACTAAATCGCATAAAGTGTCATTAAACTTCATTTTATTTAAGGTTCAGATGACATGGTGAGCAGGAAGAAATTATTTATAGATGGCAATGCTGCATATATAGAACAATATTTTGTAAACATTTAGCAATTTGAAAGGTGATATTGAAGCGTTACTTCTGACTATTTTTGCTATTAGGGATAAAAGAATATGGTTAAACATTGAAGTATTTATCTCTAGAACACATGATGAAGATGCTTAGGGACTTGGACCAAAGAACTGAAATATCTAGCTTCCTGACAACAAATCAGAGTGCTGGTGAAAGAACGATGAATTTGCATCCTCTTCATGGAGGTAGAAAACTTCAGAACAAAAACGAGCAATAGTGTGCTCAAGAGAGGCTAAGCCTAGATGCTTGTGTTTTTCCGTGGCCACTCTTCAGTCCTCACCATGGTACAAATCATGACAATCCCTCGTATTTTCAGTTTGATGAAGTATCTCCTTGGTCATGCCCATTTGGACCTTAATATTGCTGATCTTGCGCTGGCTCCATTTTCGTAGCCCCCATTTAAGGCTGGGTTTGGGGACGGGACTGTTCTAGGACACAGGGGGTGGGACAGTCCCTGAAACTCTTCGGATGCTATCGTGGTAACCAAAAATTGGGTGCCTCCTGTTGAGCACCAGGCCTGCTCTGCCCATAGTGGCTTTTCGTTGCTGCTGACCAGGCCGGCTCTGCCACAACGGCCCCTTCTCTGACCTGGCTCACTTCGATTGCGTCAGCATGGACAGAGTTCTCAAACCAGTGCATGGCGGACGGTGGTGGGAGCTCCAGCGGACTCCGGCACAACCAACATGGTGGGCAGCAGTGCGAGCTCTAGGAGAACTCCGGTATAAGCTCCTAAGGGCATCTTGGATCCTCCCATTACCAACGGCCGCGTTCGTCGGGCTCCTTCTGACTCCGATGGACAAGGATGAGGAACTGGATCAACTCCTTTGAGTGAATGACTGAAGGTTGAGATAAAGACACCAGAACAAAAAAAAAAGTTATAAAAAGTAGAGAAGATGACATGTGAGTCCATGGACGATTAATTTAATGGTGTGAAGAGTGTCTCTCATCCTATCTCTTCAGTCACTCCAACCAAATAGAAAAACAGGGAGGACCGTCCCATTCCAGATAATAGGGATAGGATCGTCCATCCCCAGTATCCCAAAACCAAACACACTATTAGTCATTGCAGCTTGAGTGCAATTGGAGGAAAAGAGAATTTAAGCATCCAATTTGGTAATTTGAAATCTTTGTTTCACATTTCTGTAAATATATTTGTAGTTAATTTTATTTTTTTCAGCTGATTGTTTTGTATTAAAAATGTCTGTGAACGTCTCAATGAAAAAATGTTGGTGCAGATGACACTCTATGGACTGGTGGTCCTGGTAATTATACAAATCCCAAAGCACCTGCTGTTCTTTCTAAAGTAAGGAGCCTCGTTGACAATGGAAAGTACCCTGAAGCCACAGCTGCTGCATATGATCTGTCTGGTGACCAAACACAGGTATGTGTTATACCTTTAGATCGATAGAATAGAAGGATCATGTAACTGCACAAAAAATTGGAGACATTGCCAATTTGAGATATTACCTATGTTTCTCTGAAGGTCTATCAACCTCTTGGGGATATTGATCTGGTCTTTGGTAAGGAGATTAAGTACACGAATTACAAACGAGAGCTAGATCTTCACACTGCAACAGTCAACGTCACATATAACGTTGGGGAGATAGTCTACTCAAGGGAACATTTCTCCTCAAATCCACATCAAGTCATTGTGACTAGAATCTCTGCGAACAAACCAGGAAATGTGTCTTTCACAGTGTCTTTAACTACTACACTAAACCACACGATTCGTGTAACAGATGCAAATGAAATAATCATGGAGGGCAGCTGTCCAGGTGAAAGGCCTCAAGAGGGCAACACTGCTGCTGATCCTCCCATTGGAATTAAATTCTGTGCAATTCTTTATCTGCAGATAAATGGTGCCAATAGCACAGTGGAAGTATTGAATGATAAAATGCTGAAACTGGATTGTGCCGACTCTGTTGTTTTACTTCTTGCAGCCAGTACTTCATTTGAAAGTGCATTCATCAAACCCTCAGAATCTAAATTGGATCCAACAGTGTCTGCGTTTACGACATTGAGTATTGCTAAGAGCACGTCATACTCACAGCTAAAAGCCTACCATATTGATGATTACCAGATTTTTTTCCAGCGTGTTTCCTTGCAACTATCACAAGGCTCTAATTATCACCTTTGGGGGAGTAGGCTAGTTCAGTCAGCAGAGACTAGTTCTCAGGGTGCTACTGAATCGGATTGTTCTTTTCAAATACCTGACTGCACCACATTGACAGCCCTTGAAGATTTTATGAAGCCTACGGTAGAAAGAATTGTAACTTTCAGAGACAATGAAGACCCTACTTTTGTGGAACTTCTGTTTCAATTTGGTCGTTATCTACTCATTTCGTGCTCAAGGCCTGGAACCCAAATTTCCAATCTGCAAGGGATATGGAGCAATGACCCTTCACCACCATGGGAGTATGGTTTTGCAATGACATATTTTCTTTCTATTTATTTCTTCGCCTAATTAAATTATGTATTTCTTGGATTGTTAATTTTGTTTATAGCTTTCAAAGGGAAATAGCTGGAGCAGCTTATTGATTTCACCCTAAGTCAATCCTTTAATTACTAGTTTTTATTTTTGGGAAAATTCTGTTAAACGTCACCATTTAGTTTCCACATCTTTTTAGTTGTTGGTATTGTGATATATCTTTTTTGGTCTTCTTTTATATGTTTTGCTGTTTGGCTAAGCCCTTTTTTCTAAGTCAAATTTCTGTTGTAGATGCGTAATATTCTAAGCACAAACAAATTAATGGCCATGCGAGAAGAATGGCACCTTATTCTTTTTCTTGAATTTGCAGGAGAGTTGCGCATCATTATATTAAGAAGAAAAGAATGATACCATATAGCTTTAGTTTGTTTGCTAAATAAGCTTTAAATTTTCTTACTCACTTTTCCACAACAGCTTTATGTAAGGACAACACTACAATGTTAAACTGGTCCTTGCTATTATATATTTTGATTGGGTCATGTCAATGATGATTTAGCTCAGAGGCAATATCCTGGTTTACATGCGGATGGCAATATATTTTTATAATTGCAAAAATATGTACATAAATCTAGAGTACTTGTGCAAAGAAAAAAAGCAGAAAAATATTTAGTGTCAAACAATAATGTAGAAATCCAATCTTGCACATCTTTCTATTGCTGGTTCGCCTGCATTACATTTAAATTGTTTTGTTTCCTTTTTTTTCTAGTCACTACTCACTATAACTACTTATTAGTAACTTTTTTTGAAAAGTTCTTATTTGTGTGCATTATCTTGTTTCTGTTTCCACTATTCTCCACCATCCCATCATCCCGTGTTTGAATTAACATGTATGATTCATTTCCCAGTGCAGCACCCCATCCAAATATAAATCTGCAAATGAATTACTGGCCTGCACTTCCTTGTAACCTTAGCGAATGCCAAGAACCGCTGTTTGACTTTATTGGCTCCCTCTCAGTCAATGGGGCTAAGACAGCAAAAAGTAAGTCAATTGGCAGAAAAATCTAATGTTTATAGTTTTCTACCTTCTATACGTGGGAAAATTAGCATTTGTTTTTACTCTCTAATCTCTACTGAACGTACTGACCTGTCAATGTGAATATTTAATTTGTTGGTTGCTGAACCCTGTGTTGGATTTTATCAGGATGATGGAGAATTTATCTGTCATGTTGCTAATGACTTATAATATGATACTGTAAACCTGAATGCAGGATTTTAAGTTTTAATTACAAGCATTCTTTAATGAGGGAGTTAGAACTTGCGGGCAAATATGTAGGCATCATCAATACATTGCGAACTAACTAGTAATGGCATGCACTGTAAGCCTGTAATTGTGATTTTTGGTTTGCATATTCTCTTTCCAAACACCTTAATGTAGGTATTTGATGTTTGTAACAAATGGAATGTAGCATTTGCATTGCAACCTCAGATTAGGAATCTATGCTTGCATCTTTGAAACCAATCAATTCCTATCAGCTTAAGCTTTGGGTTGCATTGGTCAACTTAATACGGTATTAGAGTGAGAGGTCTGAGTTTGAATCCTAGTGGGTGTAATTAAATAAAATAATTGCAGCTGACTCTTATTTCCATGTTTGAGGCATAAGGGAGTCTAAGTGCCTAACTTGAGAGGGAGTATACCTTTCCCTATCAACTTAAGCTTTTGGGTTGAATTGGTCGGGTGTATGCAACTCAATACACTCATTCCTACGAATAAAAATGATTTGTGAAAAGCGCGGAGGTCCCTAAACTTTTCTCATGTTCTGATGTGAGTCTATTTGCTCTCCAAGTGGTTCATTCAAAGTGTGAATTTAGGTCCATGATTGGATCTAAAGTGAACTTAGAATGAACCACATGAAAAGTTGAAGGACCTCGACCTAGATGATCAATTTGAGAGTTCATGCACTCAGATGAGAATGCAGGAAAAGTTTAAGGACAATAATGCATGGTTCTCGAGCACCGTGACAATCATTGCATGAGCCGGATGGTCCTTTGTCGTGGCATCATTCCGGTCGATGATGCATGGGAGGGGCTTCACGGCCTCTAGGGGTAGCTGGACCGACAACGGAGACACCAACCAACGATGATCAGCCACCGTAGGGGAGCCATCACGCCCCTGAATTGGTTGACGAGTGCGGCCTCCTCTGCCAAAGACCTTGTTCCCCTGGATGGATCTAGCCGCCCCATCATGATTGCCGCTCACTATCAATCGAATGAGGCCATTGCGGGGAGCAGCTTCGTAGGCATCCGCTTCGGTGAACCACCACCAAAACCGGTGGGACGGGTCGTGGCGTGGCAATCGCGGGTTGGCGCCACCATGGCCACCGGAAGAGACCGTTGTGGGGAGCAAATTTTAGCGGTGCGGGCTTTAGGTCAATCCACCGTCGACTAGTAGACGAGGGTCGTGGGCCCCGCACCATGTTGCTGCCCACCAAACCCGAGGTGGCCGCTGCGGGTAGCAACATCGTAGGCATAGGCAATGGGTTAATACGCTGTCGGGCCGGTAGACGAGGAAACGGGCAAACCTCGCCATCCCCACTAGATGCGCTCGGGCCCTTGTAGGAACTGTAGGGAAACACCACACACCCATTGTGAGTTGGGGGGGGGGGTGGTGACCTTGATATATATAGCCAATGTGGCTGCAATACATGGCAATGTGCCAATATGCCAACAATACATGGCGGGTGCTAATCACACCTAATGTACACTTGCCTAATGTACTATCACCCGTCCGCAGTCGAAGCGTCAGGATTCCGGATGCACAGACTGGACCGAAAATCCTCAAACAGCTATACAGGAAGCCCCTTCGTCATGATATCAGCGAACTGATATTGTGACGGCACATGGAGAACGTGAACTTCGCCCACATGGAGAACGTGAACTTCGCCAGAGCCACCTTCTCTCGGACAAAGTGGATGTCGATCTCGATGTGCTTGGTACGACGATGGTGGATGGGGTTGGCAGTCATGTAGATGGCGCTGACGTTGTCACAGTAGACCACGGTGGCAGTGTAACATGGAGTTCCCGAAGAAGCTGACGAAGCCAGCAACACTCGGCGACGACATGAGCAACAACTCGGTACTCGGCCTCCGCACTGGACCGAGACACCGTGGTTTGCCGTTTAGACGACCATGACACCAGGCTGTCTCCTAGGAAGACACAGAAGCCTGATGTAGAACGGCGGGAATCAGGGCAGCCAGACCAGTCGGCGTCGGAGTAAGCCACCGGTTTGTCGACCGGCCCAGTGCCGATGTGGAGGCCGGCCGACAGTGTCCCCTTGACGTAGTGAAGAATGCGCTTGATCAGCATGAACAAGCACACCTGCTGCACTGCATATGCTAGAACCGGGCGAGTCAGCGTGAGGAGCGTGAGGTACTGAGGTATTGGAGGGCGCCTGCGAGACTCCTGTACTCGGATGGGTCGGCGACTGCAGCACCATCGGTAGCAGAGAGCTTGGCACAATTGTCAATAGGTGTCAATGTCGAGTGACACTCGGCCATACCCGCCACGTCAAGTGACACTCGGCCATACCCGCCACGTCAAGTGACACTCGGCCATGCCCGCCTGCTGGTCCAGCGCATACTGCCGCTGGGAAGAGGCCGTCGGAGGAGCGCGTGACGGAGATCCCAAAGTGGTGGAGGTCGCCAAGATCTGTCATGGCGAACTCGGAGTGTATACGCTCAGTGATGCGCTAAAGGGCCGAGGTCGAGGCTGTCAGGATGATGTCGTCGATGTAGAGGAGCAGGTACGCCGTGTCACCCCGCTTGGAGGACGAAGAGTAGGTGTTAGTAGCCGAGGCGGGCGGCCCAACCACCAAGGAAAGTGGTGAAGCGCCGGTGTCGTGCACCGGGGGCCCTGCTTGAGGCCATAGAGGGAGCGTTGTAGAAGACACATGATCGATGAGCGGGGTCGACGTAACTGGCGGTTGCCGGCGGTAGAGCGGTCTCATCCGTGGCCGGGAAGAAAGGCATTCTTCACGCCCACCGGTGTATAGGCCGGCGCGGGAGGCAGCGATCTTCGAGGACGACGCCAATCGCTCGTTCTTTGACAACGGGCCGAAAGTCTCAATGTAGTCGATGTCGTGCCCACGGGTGAAGCCGCGGATCACCCAGGCGCTTTGTGACGGGCAAGAGAGCCATCGAGTGGAATTTATGCTTGTAAATCCACTTGTTAGTCACAACATTCGCGTCGGGCGGTCGAGGAACAAGCCGCTAGGTGTCGTTGTCGATGAGGGCCTGGTACTCATCCGCCATGGCTGCACGCCACTACGGATCGACGAGAGCACTCCGGTAGTTCCCGGGCAGCGGGGACACCACCGAGGGGGTCACAACCATGGGCGGCGCCTCCTCAAAGTCGTATCGAACGACTGGCTTCAGGGTGTCGGCACGGATGGAGACGCCGGGTCGACGGGTGCCCGCCGGCTGTAGACACGGCCGAACACGGCCGGTGGCCACTCAAGGAGCGGCGGAGGATGCCGGCGACTTGGCAGAATTGGTGAATGCGGCCATGGTCAAGATGTTACATGATTAAGGTTGATTCGTGGTCTTGGCAGTGGATCTATTGTGTGTGTTTACGGTAATTTTGCTGGTTGGGGATGCAGTGGTCGCGGTGGTACTAGTGTAGTGTGCAGAAAAACCTAGATCAACCTAGGAGAAACTAGGTGGCTTTTGTATTATGAAAATAAGCACCCATGTTCTCGACCAGGACATGAATCTGGGTGGTTTAGGCCTATGTTCACACCCACAACCAAGTGGGCTAGGCTTAGCTTCATTACATTTTCAGTACATTGGTCATCATGTAATATATGATGACTCTAGTATTTGTTGGCCAATCGTATTTTTTTTTTTGAAAATGCGAGAGCTACTTTTCATTGTATCGGAGAGATGAAAGGGGTGGGGTGGGGTGGGGGTCCCCAATAGGATCCTCACTCATACGGGGATCAGATATGAGTGAGGCAAACAGACTCATGGTTCATCAAACACATAGTGAACAAACACAACCAGATCTAGCCCAAACTCTAGCTGCAACCGCCGAGCCTAGCCCTTGTAGTTTCTTCGCGAAGCCATGCACCAAAGGCTGTGCTCATCCTTTAGCTCACTCCAAATCATGTCAATCGAAGGAGATGCCCCCTAAAATACACATGCATTCCCTACGTTTCCAAATAATCCAGGCACCGAGAATAATTGAAGTGTTCAATTGTGCTCCTTGTTAACTCTTTTCATCCGTCTTGTGCCACCAGTTAGCAGAACTAGTTCGTTTTGTCAGGGGACTAAATCTGCTAGGTTCAGTGGATTGAATACTCTGAACCATACTTGTCTTGCAACAACACATGTGGCCCACTATGCCATCAAAGAAACAAAACTAACAGAGGCTGAGTAGGTATTATTGTACGAGTCCATACTATAGTATGTAGTTATAAATTGAAAGCTGTGTAAATAAAAGGTGCCTTAGTCTTATTGACAGACAACAGTTACTCAAATTCTTACTGAACAGTCTAAAGCTAGATATTCATGTTCTGCTACATCTGATTTTTTATTTTTTTTTTTTTCTGACAGGTGAATTATGACGCTAGTGGTTGGGTCAGTCATCAAGTCACAGACTTATGGGCAAAAACATCACCAGATGCTGGTGATCCTGTATGGGCTCTATGGCCCATGGGTGGGCCTTGGCTTGCAACTCACCTCTGGGAGCACTACTGTTTTACTTTGGACAAAGTGAGCCACATGGGAGCAAAATATACATTACTTTTAGTGTATCACACTAAAAAGTGATTTTTAGTGTTTTCATAGTTAGATATTAAAACAGGCAAAAGAATAGTGTCATGGTCATTTTTATTTATTGACTCTTGATGGTACTTCCATTCTTCTGCGCAATATCATGTGTTACTATGAGTTGAATCTCATCTGCTGTCATCATGGGAGGGCATGCTCTCTAATTGGTCATGACACTTCTCTATGAATAGTAAAAGCACAAAACAATCAACACTAGGAAATGTGTTAGGAATTGATGGTCATGTGAACTACGTGTTACATGTAGCATACTTGCACTGAAAAGATGTATGTTTTCATTTTCTCATTACTAGCTTATATGTGCTGAAAAGGAAGTTTTGTACTTGTACCATTTTGAATAATATGTGCCAACTTGTTATGCCAATAGTGTGCTGAAGATGCTCAGCGATTCACATGCTGCACTTTGAGTGCTATTCTAAAAACCGCACTAGAGTGTCGCGTTTACTGATACGCCTTATCTATGTCAATTATTTTCTGCACATTGTGATATATGGATAGTTTATTTTGATTACATTGTGATGATTTGGTGAGCTCTGAACTGACTGTTTCTTTTAACAAATTGCATGCTCACATTCCCTGCATATTTTTAAAAATTGCATAAAATTAAACAAAATCAAAAGTGAGTTATTCCATTTTCCATGCAGCAATTTTTAGAGAACATAGCATATCCACTATTGCAAGGATCAGCTACCTTTTTTGTTGGATTGGTTAACTGAAGGACACAGGGGATATTTGGAGACCAATCCTTCTACTTCTCCAGAACATTATTTTATTGCTCCAGATGGTAAGCAGGCCTGTGTGAGCTACTCAACAACTATGGACATGTCAATTATAAGGGAAGTTTTCTCAGCTGTTATTTTGTCTGCTGATGTAAGTCTTTTGTCCCTTTTTTTCCCCTACTGCAGTGTGCAGTGTTATAGTTTGAAAATAAGAATAATAACTTAATATCTATTTCTCCCGAATCATCTATTTGTTTCAGTAACAAGTATGCATTCTGCACATGTGTCAGATTTTAGGTAAATCCGACACTAATGTGGTTCAGAGAATAAAAAAAAAAACTGCCTCTTCTCCCACCAATGAAAGTTGCTAGAGATGGCACAATCATGGAGTGGGTAAGTCGACGCTGCTCTTTCTTTTGATATCATTCCATCTCATATTCTGCTACAATATTATCTTAACACTTGTGCTCTATCTTCTATGTGCAGGCACAAGACTTTCAGGATCCTGAGATTCATCACAGACATGTGTCTCACTTGTTTGGTCTTTATCCTGGACATACTATGTCGCTGGAGGAAACACCTGACCTCTGCAAAGCTGTTGCCAACAGTCTTTATAAAAGAGGTACTTTTTTTTTCTCCAACACGCAGGAGAGTTGCGTATCATTATATTAAGAAGAGTAAAGGGGTGGGTATAGAAACCCCATGCAGCCACACACACACACACACTTTTACATCTGAAGATGTATCTCTCTCTCACTTTTAACTTGACCCAAGACCACTAGAGAGGTACTTTTTTTTTTCTTGAAGTAAATGTGCATAAGAATATGTATTAGTTTTTTGTTATTTTCAATTCGAGTAAACTACTTAAAACATATTCGGCTAAGAGAGATCAACCTCAAAGCAGGTACATATGTTCATATAGAAATAATTGATTTCAAAGTTGTTTTCTTTGGACTGTGTACCTTCGTTTGACAAATCAAAAACATTTTCTTCTTCGTTATACTTGGTCTGAACTTCGCAGGAGGCTTATCCATGTATTTGCTGGCAGATTACACGTTCAGCTCCATATAAAGTATATTTGTAAATTTTAAAATTTTCTACAGTTACATGACACTGCTAGCAATGTTTGTTTTGTTTGGTGACAAATCCATTGCTCAGGTGATGAAGGCCCAGGCTGGTCTACTTCATGGAAAATGGCCCTATGGGCCCATCTTCACAACAGTGAACATGCATACAAAATGATACTGCAGCTAATCACTTTGGTAGATCCAGAACACGAGGTTTCAAAGGAAGGAGGCCTATACAGCAATCTATTCACTGCACATCCACCTTTCCAAATTGATGCAAATTTCGGGTAAACATGATCATTTAACTTGGATCTGTTTTATACAGCATGTTGTAGTTGGCCTGTTTGGCATAGCTGTAGTTTTGTTGTCATAAGGCGTGGGAAGAAGCCAGCAGCAGCAATCACTGGCTAGGATTACTGAATTAGCCAAATTAGTGACTGCAGTCACTGAATAGACAAAGGAAAGGACTGAGAGTGATTAATCACAGTGTCGAGGGCGTTAGTGCCCAAGGTAGGAGGACCTTGGCTCCTCAGTTCATAGCCAAGGCTGGGTAATGGTGCCAGGGTTTTTGCGTGGTCAACCAAGGTAGAAGGAGGTGAGATTGAGAGAAGCCGAGGAAGATTAGGAATAGGTTTGATATTTCTTGCTTGCTTTAATCAAAACAGGTTACATGCCTACATGATATAAGTAGAGAGCTCAACACCTGTCTGGCGCCCAGCCCCTTGGATCCTCTATTCTCTCATTATTAACTCTACTCCCTCAACCAACACACTAAGGCTATCCGCAGTCTTCATCCTCTATTTCCATCGTCTAAAAGAATATTTTTTTTCCTCATCATATATCAATTTCTCCCACGGCCCCTGCCCCCCTCTCTCTCTCCCTCCCTCCTCTCTCTCCCACATCCACTGGCCCCTTCCCCTCACAGCGGAGCTCCATGCTGCTACTGCGCGGCCCGCGGCGGGGCGCTCGCCCGTCGCGTGGCGGGTGGCACACGAGCATTGCCCGCATAGCCTCGAGGTCGGGCGGGCTGGTCGCCTCCCCCGCGGAGCTCACTCCCGCGTCCCTAGGTGGAGGCCCCAAGACACAACGGTGGCGTTCTTCTGCGGCGTCGATGTCACCAGGGTTCTGCCCCTGCATCCCCCCTTGCTCCTCCCCGGCGACGAAGAGCATGTCGTGGAAGGCCACTATGGCGTGCGAGGGCACGCCCGCGGGAGGGACCTAGTGGTGTGGTCACGGAACAACACTGCCGTGGGCGCGCCGTGGCGAGGGCGGGGCCCGCTGAACTTTAAGCGGCCGTAGCGCCCGCGTCGTGAGCGACACGGCGGCGCCGCGCGAGGCGGGCGGTGCGCCATCGCATCACGCGACATTGGCGGGGGAGGAGAGACCGCGCGACGGTGCTGCCCGCGCGGCCCGGTGCTTCCCTCGACGATGTTACTCCCCACCGCCCTCCGCCCCCCCCTACTCCCTCCGCCCGGGCGCCCCTTCGGCGACGACGCCAAGGGTGGCGGCGGCCCGACGAGCTCCCACTCGCGGAGGCGGCCATGGAGCTCGTGCAGCGGCGGCGAGGCGTGCTTTCGCCGCTTGGCCATGGAGCGTCCGGTGAGTGCTCGCCGCTTGGTCTCCCTGCGCGAGCGCTGGCCCTGCCCGCGTATGGACGGCCGCTATTCTGCTGGGAATAGCGGATACACTCTTTTTGTGGACCGCATACTGGACCGGACCGAGCTGCAGCATTTACTTGCGCTATGTGCTCCTCCAGGATGCATTTAGTGGACCCAGTGCAGATAGCCTAAATCCCATTGATTGCAGCCAGCTGCGCATGCGCCTCACTGTGTTTTAACCACTAACCCAAAGCTTAACTGATACTCCCTCCGTTCCAAATTGTAGTTCACTTTGGCTTTTCTAGATCCATTTGTTTTGCTATGTATCTAGACATAGTGTATAACTAGGTGCATAACAAAATCAATGTATCTAGAAAAGCCAAAGTGAACTATAATTTGGAACGGAGGGAGTACTGATTACAGCTCTCTCAGCATGCAGCCATGCACCTCCTTTAATTATTACATTTGGAGTTCTTGTAAAAAAATGATTCTCTTTCAGGTTCCCAGCTGCATTATCGGAAATGCTGGTACAGAGCACTGGGACCGACTTGTATCTTCTCCCAGCTTTACCCCGCAACAAGTGGCCTCAAGGCTATGTTAAAGGTCTGAAGGCCCGAGGTGGTGTGACTGTAAACATCAGCTGGAAGGAAGGGAGCCTCCATGAAGCTCTACTATGGTCTAGCGGCGGGCATAATTCCCTTGCAAGGGTGCACTATGGGGACCAGACAACCACCTTGAGCCTATCGACTGGTCAAGTTTACATGCTTGGTAGGGATTTGAAGTGCTTGAAAACTTTGACACTGTGATAGCACACACACATGCTTAAATGGAAGGTACAATTGGCTGTGGAAAAAATCATGAAAATCTTTTGCATGGCCAGCAAATAATTGATTTCATACATCACATATGGGACATTTGATTTCCTGTGTATGTTTTCACATACTGTGTTTTTATTCACATTTCAGTGTGTACATGTTTAGACGTTGCCTGTGCTACACGGCAAATGTGCATTCTGTCAACATTTTCTTAGAGGGTCACATCTGCAGAACAGGCAAGAGACCAATCGTGTTGAATCCGACGCTCCTTTATTTGGTGAAAGATGATCTAAGCCGTTCTGCTGTTGGCCTCGCGTCTCCATTTTCAGATTGAGAAATGACATTCTACTCTTGAAGTCCTGTCGCGTATTATGTAATGACTTGCCCAGCTTTTTTTAGAGCAGGGAATATATATTTATATTCCAGCTTCTGCATCGATCGATGCATATAGCTATTCATTATTAGACCATAAGAGAGTCATAACCACACAATCTCAAACACATAATTTTGATCTAAAAAGATGGAAACTTTCAGGCGACATCTAGAAAGCAATCCTATTACTAAAATTACAATCGTGTCTTGCATACTCTTCTATCGTGGTGGCCTCAATCTTCCAACATCCCATCATTATCATCCGCGATCCTCCTCTTTTTTGCAATAGAGACCAATACCGAAGATAACCCGTAAATAAGATGGTGTTGTAGCCTTGTCAAACATTATATTGTTCCTGGTTAGCCAAATCGCCCAGCAAAATTGCATTTGCACCCACAATTATCTTAGCTTTCTGTTTCCTATTAATCCCACATAACCAACCTGTAAACATTTTGTGAACGCCCGTTGGAGGTATCAAATTAAAGGAAACATTAATAGTTTCGCCATACGAATTTAGCAAGATGGCAATAAAAAAGTAGATGTTGAGAAGAGCAAAAACAACGCTTTCTATCTCCTTATTGTTGCCTTGCTAAATTGTCCTTTGTTAATATTACTCCCTTATATACCACAAAAACACTTTAATTTTGAGAGGTAATTTCAATTTCTAAATTAATGTGTTATAAGGTTTAGCTTCAACTCCTAAGACAACTGTACAAGGATTTGACTGCCCCCATACAAAAATGATCCATGTGATTTATTAGTTGTGCATCTCCAACCATGACAACCACCTCATGCCGTGCTTGCAAGTTACCACCCACTAAAGATCTCCTGAAAGCCACATTTAACGGTGTCATAGAGAAAACCGTTCCTATAGAAGCGCTCTTCTTCCTAACAATGTTATATAGCGTGGCAAAGAGAGATTTTAAAGGACACAGCCTTATCCACATGTCCTCCCAAAATCACACTTGAGACCCATCACCTAGATCAAACCTACTCAATGATAGAAACTCCTCCTTGACCTTCATGAGACTAGCCCAAAACTGAGAATCTCTAAGCAGTATTGAACCTGTGTCGAAGTCTTATCTCTCAAATATTTATTTCTAAGTTGTTGTTGCCAGACCCGTCTTCATTTAATAACCTAAAGAGCCATTTGCTTAAAAGACATCTATTATGTACACTCCTAGCTTGATTTTTTTCGTTACAAACTACCTCCCACTTAGTCAATCTATTTTTTTTTTTTTTTTGTTATGTTCGTCGTTCTGCCAAAAAAAGCGTGACCTAAAATAATCCAACTTCTTTAGAACCCCTCTAGGTATTTTGAAAAATGAAAGCATAAACATGGGATGACTACTCAAAACAGAGTTAATTAGAAGGAGCCTTCCCCTACCGGTAACATTTTGCTTCTACAACAATTCAACCTTTTTTTTTTGAAACGTTCTTCAACATGCTTCCGGGAGCTTTCTATAGTGCATAGGGATTCCTAGATATCTGAATGGAAATGATCCCAAATCACACCCAAAAATTATGCATATTCATTTTTGTTAGACTTGGCTGTGCCATAGCAGAATAGTTCACTTTTTGTGGAAGTTGATCTTGAGTCTTGATAATTGTTCAAAAGCACAAAGTAGAAGCTTCATGTTATCATTATCCATAAAGATGACTATGTTATCTGCATACTGAAGGATTGAAAGTCCTTCATCTACTAAATGTGGAACAACCCCATGAATTTGTTCAGTATATTTGACTCGGGAAATAAGGATAGCTAGCATGTCAACCACTATGTTAAACAAGATTGGAGAAAACAGGTCCCACTGCTGTACACCTTTCTTGGTTCCAAAATAGTGACCTATATTGTCATTGACCTTGACTGCAACAATCCCTTCCAGACATAACTTTTGCAATCCATTCACACCAAGTTGATGAGAATCCTTTCAACCTAAGGACCTATTATACAAACGGCCATTTTAACTGATCATAGGCTTTTTTAAAGTGTAGCTTTAGAATCACTCCATCTTGCTTTCTCCTATGCAACTGGTGAATCGTTTCGTGTAACGTCACCACTCCTTCCATGATATGCCGACCAGGAATAAAAGCCATATGTGATTGCCTCTATGAGATGATTCGCCACTATCTAGTCAAGGAGGTGTATGATTTGAGATCTCTCGGATAAGTGTGTGAATAGAAGCTAATGGAAACTTTTGTTCCCAATTTGTTGCTACTAAAATACGATCCAACTTCTCATAAGTTGGAAGTGGAACCTCTGCATAGTTTGCCCACGTAAATTTCATACCTATTAGCTCCACTTCTCTTAAATTTAACGTTTCAATAATAGCATTAAACAAAAGAGGCCATTTATTATTATATCTAGAGTTTTTTTTTTTTCTGATGGATTCCTGATGATATTAAAAATCTCCCCTAATAAGAAGGTAGATCTCCACAACTAGTACAAGCTCTGAAAGAAAGTGTTCTATGTGCTCTCTTGAGCTGCACCATATACAGACAAAAGAGCCCAACAAAAACCATCCACTCTATTTTTTTTTATAATAAATCTGATATGATAATTACCGTCCACAATGTTCTCTATTTCATAACAACCTTGATTTATACCCATTAGCATACCCCGGGCATCCCCGAGGATATCGCCAATGCCAAACAAAATCAGCTCCAGCATAAAAATTATCTAGACATTGAGTCAAAAAGCTATTTTTGTTGGTCTCTGATAGAGCTATGAAATCAAGATTATTATCCCTAGCCATATCATGCAAAAAGTGTGTTTAGACAAATCACACATACCCTCTGCAATTCCACAAAACACCTTTCATTGGAAAACCATTTTTTTCTTTGTAACTGTATTTTGTTGTGGAGCTTCTTTTTCTTTTTGGCTTTTGCCACCATGATGGGCACATTTACATCTACACCATCAAGGACTGCATTATTATCGTCCATCAACTCCTCCGTTAAGTCGCCGAAGAGTCAACTTATGGTGAAGGTGTCTAGATCAATATCTTCCTTCTTAGAATCAATTCCCTTTTGAATAATAGTGAAGCACATAGAAGGTCTCAATCTTTCTTTTTCAACGTTCTTTAAAAGCGCAATAGACCCGAACTTAAAATCATCTGTGTAACCCAAGCTAATGCCCACTCCCCTAAGGTTTCCTTAATACGAGTATTAGAAAAGGATCAAAATAAATTAACATTTAAATTGCCTTGGGGGTCCTCAAGGTTCTTGACAGCGATCCTTCTTTTTTTGCCTTCTCTACAGAGTCAGCATCAGCCACATCAGCATTCCGTTTGCTTAGGGTACTGGGGTCAACTCACCATCCGACAAAACCGCCATCCTCAAGACGCTTCCCAATTCTTTTTTTAGGCATATCATCGGCTGCCACTCCAGCATCAAGCATGGCACCAACAAGATCACCAAGGTGTTGAGCACCATCCGCACACGCTCCCTCTGCTGCCCCACCAATCTCTCCAACTGAGATATTTGTACAATCTACATTAAGCAAATCATAGCGTTGTTCACAAGAGTTCAAAATGTGCACCTTTTTTTTTTTTCTCGAACACGCAAGAGGACTGCGTATCAACATATTAAGAAGGAGAAAAAAAAAGGGTGAAATACGCAATCAAATACAAAAGAGGGATTGTTGTAAATATGCACCTAACTTGCATCTGCACTGGCCAACACCAAGGATTGTTGTACTTGGCCCAAACGTTCCCCCTTGCTTACTAATTTGAAAGTTGGCATATGTAATCTTGTACTGCCCTATGTATCTTTACTCTCTCTGTATTACAGTAGTTCATGATTGGCAATAATCTGAAAGTTTTCTCCCATTAGCATGCAAAATTGAAGGGATTTTTGGACGTATATATCCTCATCAAGTCATCAGGACATACACGGGCTACAAAAAAAATAAAAATAAATTCTCGACTAGTTATTGAATGGACAGCAGGTGTACCTGGGTTTTGTTGCAAAGTGCATCAATGGTCATCGTATTTCAATTATTGTTTGGCCAAGTAAATGGTACGGGAGTTTAGTAGTGTTCAAGGCTTGAGATCGGAGAGGGTAAAGTTGGTTAATTTTATTTTGCACGCCTGTCCGGAGGAAATGGAATTACTACTTACATATGCACATATTTTGAAGAGGTTGTGGAGGGTTCTAGTATCATCATATTTTCACCGTGTTCTGCAATAAAATCACTGTTGCACAAATCACTGAACACATATGAAAAATAGTACATCTGAAGTTTATAATTACATTGTATAGAGTTCATGTTATCAGAATCACTGCACACATATGAAAATATTACATCTGAAGATCATAATTACATTGGATAACCTTTCAGAAAAAAATAATTACATTGGAGGGTTCATGTCATCAGAAAGGCACTGCTTGGCGCTTGCTCCCTGATAAATTATGTCCTTCAGGCATATCTTCAGTGCAATTTCGAACCAATTGAATAACTGAAGTATAAGGGGGTAATCTTGCCTGCCATGTCAATATATTGAACTCTCCTTTGGGCCTAACAGAAGGATCTAACAGTAGTTCTCCAAGTGCCACCGTTGGTAGTTCTTCGGCGGGAGTATAAGTCGTACTACTGCTACAAGTATAAGGTATGATGCGAAGGGAATTAACAGGACTCGAAAGTATGTCCGTCATGTCTACCTCACGGCCTTGATCCATAAGTAACTTTAGGTTCTCCCCATACGCTAACAGGTTCTTCTGAAACACTTTTCTGAGCCTGTGCTGTATGGAAAGCCAGAGTTGAGCATCCATGTTGTTTCTCAACACATCAGCAATTCCATTTGCTGCGACAAGTGATCCATATTCATGGAATTCCTTCACAAATCCTTGTGCTAGATGTACAAGCCGTGGATGTTCTGCCGGGTCGGCACTTCCAAATGCTAGGTTCTTGAAGAGGTACCAGAACTCCTCGTATGACAGAGCATCAAGAAAGATTGACCTTACTGACGCAAACCTTGCTAGCCTTCCAAGTTTGCTTATGATGATCACCTTGACTCTTGTGTTTGTTCTTCTCACGAATGAATAGAACTCGTTCCATTCCACATCATCAACATCTGAAACAAACTCAACAACTACAAGTGACGTCCCAACCATGGCCTCTTCATGCTTATGAACGATATTCAGAAAGTTGGCTCCATTCAGATGCAAAATTGAAGTGAACTTCGAGCGTACCCTCTCATCAGCACATACATGGCCGACCAATGTTTTCTTCCCGACGGAACGACCACCAATGATTGGAAGGACAGGAGGTGAATCATCTGGGTTGTGTTGCAGTAAGAAGTTGAGGAGCTTTTGCTTCTCGGCATGTCGACCAAACATAAAATTGTCGATGTAAAGGTATGTATCGTAGGGTCTACGGGACATGTGCTCACACCCACATAGAAAGGCAACAAACTCTGCTATATTAGCCACAACTGTTTCCAGATTTTCCACCTCAAGGCTGAGGACCCTATCCTTTCTTGCAGAAGCACCTACTGTCATAGTGCGGGGACGTTTGGGACGAATGGCGGAAGATGATGAGCTGAATGAATTGCTAACCTTGTTTTCGGAACTCTCCTCACAGTGGAATCTCATAGTATCCAGCGCATGGTAGCCCCGATACATGGCCTCCGACAGTACCTTGAGCTGCATCACCATCCGAGAATTGGTGATGTATCGTGCATCTGCCTCCTCAACGACGGTGTGAGCCCTCATCAAGAGATGCCGCAGCCTCTCCTGCTTCTCCTCCAATCTGCTGGAGCAGTATCTGCTATAGGCAAACGAGGTCAATCGGCTAAGAAGTTCACCTGCAACCACAGTTATGACAGTTTCCATCGGATGGAGCACAAGAGTGCGTAGATGGCTGTAATGAACTGGTAACCTGGTACGTGTGACTAAATCCAAACTCCTGAAATATAGCAACTCAGAATACTTACTGCCTTTGTTGGTCTTGTCCACAAAGTCATAGGCTTCTTTTCATATAAAACTCTTCTGTGATGCATGTAGCTAACTCCTCCTATAGTTAGTCTTGAACATGCTTCTATTTATTTTTTTTATTTGGGCATGCTATCTGGTTGACTGAATATAAACAAAGCATGCTGCCAGTCTTTTCTGCTCAACGACTCAAAACCTCAACTGAGGCAGCTCTATATACCGTTTATGGTGAAATACTCACTCGACTCATCTTTTTCAATTCATAATCAACAAACACACTCATAATCAAGAAACAAACCGACAGGACATGTGGGGAGGACAAGCTAGCTATTGCTTGTTTATGGCGTCTTCTGTTTGACGAAGCCAACCTCCACTCCAAAACTAGGTGACAAATTGTCAGCTCCACTTTGTTGGAGCCCAATCAACGAGATCGGCCAGGAATACCAACGACAGCGGCGGCACGCTGACCGCGGCGAGTTCACGAGCAGATGGATATGTAAACAACAAGAACGCGAGAAAGGTCCCCTCTATTCTATTTTAAGAGTGATTTGCAGGTGGATAAGAGGAGTTTTAGTGCTATTTTAACAAGTTATCGGTGTCGGCTGACCTAACGACTACACTCTATATTCTCCCCTGTGTACGTCTAAAATGGTATTCGCCATTTCATTGGATATCTACTAGCAAATTCATCTACATCCAAACAACAAATTTGGTATGAAAATTGAAAACACATTTGTAACACTAGTATGATTTAATATCAGAGTAAATTGTACTGTAGGTACTTAAACTTTTGGTGAGTTCCCATCTAAGGGCTCGCCTCTTCCTAGCCTCAGGCTTCGCGAGCGTCAAGACGACCTGGTGGTGTGTCGACCTTGTGCTTAGAGACGGTGCCCGATGGGAGATATATGGGCTCCGTCGCCGTCTGCACGTGTGGCGCGCTGTGTGCGCAAGTAGCGTCGTCGTGCGCTATGAACGTGGATGAGACGACGGGATGCGTGGCCAGCAGGTTTGACAAGGATGACAGGACCTCTACGACGTTGCGAGCTCCAGCCCACCCTGCTGCCCACCCCCGCACCCCTATTGTGCTAGGTTAGGGCTAGCCCCGTAAGCCATGGCTATGCGTGCGTCCGCCGCGCACCAGGCCGGCATCTCTCAACACCATGGACGGAAGGTTGCAGCAGGAAGTAGATGATGACAAGCGGGGTCCACATGGAAGTGAAACAACAAGAGGGGCGAAGATGGTGTTACTATATCCCCGCGGATTACGTGAAGTAGTAGTGGCGGGGCTTCAAAGAGATCAGGCATGGGCACAATAGTCATTTTCATGACATGTATGCTGGGAGGGTGAGTTGGCTTGCCACGTGCTCTCCTAGTGCACACGTGGCGTGTTTTGTACTTTTGGTGTTCGAGGCGATATGTTTTTAGTTCGAGTACATAGACAATAACTCACTAATACCCTCAGTGCAATTTTTTTTTTCTTAATATGAATATCCAGTTCAATTCTAGGAGGTCGATATCTATGGTTGTGTTCAGTACCTAGAAGTGGACAATGTAGCGCTCGATTTTGGCAATTAGAGCACTTTTTTGTTTGTTTGTGGTAAATATTATCATACCATGAAGTAACTAGGCTCAAAAGAATCGTCTCGCAATAATGCGTCTAAACTGTGCAATTAATTATTTTGTTTACCTACATTTCATACTCGGGACGTGTACTTTTGGTATATTTAATGCTTTGATGTCATGAGAAATTTAAACGATGTGATGGGAAATTCAGTGTACTAAACACAGCCTATATTCAAAACTGGCTCTTAGTAAAATCGGATAGGACTTTTATGCTCTAGAGTTGAGAGACACAGACATATGAATGGAGTGAGACCGTGGTGAGCATGGACAACGCTAGGCCAGTCCCGAGACGCTGTGCTTGGGAGAAGCCCTTTTCCTTGCCAGTGAAGCGTCGCGCGAGTGGCACCAGTGCGATCTCGTAGATGGGGACCGAGACCACACAACTGATCACTCCCACCGTCGACATGCATGGACGCAGGTGGGATGGTGAAGGAGCCAACACGGTTGTCCATGAACATGCCCTGCTCGACCAACATCGATGGTATCTGCGCATCGACCGCATAGACGACGACCAATGGTGCCCAGATGGGTGACATCCGCAGCAACATCTTCAGCTCCTCGGCCTGTGTCGCAGAGCCTCCACGAGCTCAGTGGCACCGTGGATTCATTGTCTGATGGGGCTGGTACAACAGTTGGCATTGTGAATGTTATTCTCTTGTTATATATGTTTGGTTAAACTTTAGAAGTTTTGACTCCAAAAATTCTTGAAATGACTTACAATTTGAGATGGAGGGAGTACTGAAGATATGCCCGATATAACATGATAGTCATTTTCTTTTTTATAAGATGTCACATTAGGATTCTGGGATATCTTTACAAGCACACTTTTACCACCAAGTTCATGTATCATCAATTGCTATATTGAAATCACTGTGTACTAAACAATACTCCTACGTGGAATGTAGAATCTATTAATATTACTTTGATGTATACTAATTACTATTAACTATATATGTATATAATTTGAGCAATTGTTGTTTAAGATTTACTTATTACGGAGTTTGACCTTTTCATCAAATCATAATGCGCTATGTATTATTTTGAAAGAGATGGAGTATTAGGCATGTCTAGAAGTACGTAAGGCAACAGTTCAAATAAGAACCCTCAAAATAGGAAGCTAATATCTTGAGCATATATCTCTCCAGACCATTTACAGATTTTTATTGTCGGGTGATTTATTGCATCCCTTAATTATACCCTTAATTGATGATCCTTGATAACACACAAGTTCAGTATAAATTGCTGGTTGGAGCCCACAACTGGAACACAGAACAAGAATCACAACCTAGAAACTCATCTTCTTTTCTCCGTCCCCTCCTGCCTAGACTGCCCCATTGTCTGTAGTTGTGAGTCTTCAAGAAGAAGAGATGCGGGGTGATGCCATCCTCCTCGTTTCCGTTGTCCTCCTGCTCAACTCCCCGGTGGGTCTGTGCGGCTATTTCAAGCGTATGCGTATCTTTAGCTTCGGCGACTCCATCATTGACACAGGCAACTTTGTGAGTACGGTCACTTCTACCCCGATAAAGGAGCTTCCATATGGCATGACCTACTTCCACCGCCCCACCGGCCGTGTCTCCGATGGCCGTGTCATACTCGATTTCTACGGTGTGTATGCATCCGAACGTCTATTACGCTTTAAGCATGAATCTAGCCACATTGTTGCATTGGCTGCATGTGCATTGTTGATCTCACTGTGTACACAAATGTGCATCCATGAGCACAAGCGCTAGGTCTGCCGCTGGTCCCGCCGAGCATACCGGGGGAGGGAACTTCGCCGTTCCCCACCGGCGCCAACTTCGCCGTGTATGCGGCCACTCGGTTGTCACGGGACTACTACAGGACCAACTACAACTTCAACATGCTATCGTCATCCAGCCTGGACCTTAGGTCCTCGCAAGGATCGCACCTGGGTCCTGGAGACGGTAATTAATTAAGCACAAACATGCATGTACACCACATCGTCCATATTCCGTTCCATATGCACATATCGATCCATCGATCATTTGCATGTCGCAGACGCCACGAAGAGCGTCCTGGGCGAGTCCCTGGTGGTGATGGGCGAGATCGGCGCAACGACTACAACTTTTGGTTCTTCGCGCGCAACTCCCGCGACACGCCGAGCCAGTACATGCCGAAGGTGGTCGGCCACATTGGCGCCGCCGTCCAGGAGGTGATCAACCTCGGTGCCAAGACGGTGCTCGTCCCGGGGAACTTCCCCATCGGCTGTGTGCCGCAGTACCTGTCCCTGTTCCAGAGCGCAACCAGGTCGGACTACGACCAGTACGGCTGCCTCATCTGGTTCAACGAGTTCTCCAAGAAGCACAACCAGCTGCTACCGCAGGAGGTCGCTCGGCTCCAGTCGCAGAACCCCGGCGTTCAGATCATCTACGCAGACTACTTCGGCGCCGCATTGCAGTTCGTCCAGAACCCCAAGAAGTACGGTAAGTCATGCATCATGCAAGATACTAATTCTCCTACGCCAAAATGCCAGATCGAGAGCTAATGAAAAGTTGTAAATCTGCTTTTCTCCTTTTTGTCTTCGATCTGCATGGGCGCGTGATGACAGGTATCGATGATCCTCTGGTCGCGTGCTGCGGCGGCGACGGCCGGTACCACACGAGCAAAGGGTGCGACAAGAATGCGAGGGTTTGGGGCAACCCGGGCGCGTTCGCTAGCTGGGACGGCGTCCACATGATGGAGAAGGCGTACAACATCATCGCCGATGGGGTGCTAAATGGCCCATTAGCGGACACACCGTTGCTCAAGATCACTTGCTAAGCTGTTCTTATAGCCTTCTCGATCTTGACCTCTTTATTTGATTTGAGGAAAAACGATACTCAAGAATTCTGGTAGCTCCCAATAGGATCCGTTAGAACCAGTTCTCAAAGGGACCACGTCCTATGTGTTACAATGTGTATGTTCCGCTATATCTTGTGAATAAAATATGTTCCAGTCCCGACCATTTCGCATTTTATTACAGCTGAGTATTATTATTATTATAACCAACGAGGTGACCTGCAAATATGGATAATTAGTTTCTATAGACCTATTCACCATGTGTCTAAAACGTTCAACAATTCATATACTCCCTCTCCGTTCTAAAATGATATATAAGTGTATTTATACATGAAAAGATTCTTTATAAACTTTGACCAGCAATTATTAATTATGCACAATTTATTAAAGAAAACATGCATAAATCGGTCAATAAATTTGCATTCAAAGTGTGTCTTAGATGATATTGATATTTTAGCAAAGGGTAGCATGCTATGAGAAATTAAGAGTCAAAATCTGATTTGTAAATTTCTGTAATCAAAATATGTATAGATCGAGAGACTACACTATAAGTAGCAATGTAGTATATGTGTTCAGATGGTGTGATTTTCTGGACTTAGGACCCATATTTGGTTTGTCAGTTGTTCCTAGGACAATTGTGCAAAACAAGTTGTATTATAGCAGGATTGTCACATTATGGATTATCCCTGCCGGAACTAGCTAGTCAAGTGATTGAGTTCCACAACTATTCGAGCAAGCGGACTGTTGGTCCGGTACGTACACACGAAAACACATATTGTAATATATATAATCAGCTTTTTGAGAGTTATACTAACTAATATATTAATTAACCATAGAAATTCACACTATTGATAAAATAAAATTAATTGCTAACTTGTACTCAGCTCGCAAGAATAGTGCACCATGTTAAATCTTGTTGCTCAGATGATTGATATGAAATAATAAGATGTAATGTGCATATATGGAGCAGCTATACAAGAGACATGTATATATGAATGTGATGTGTATGTGTGTATACACAAGGTTAGGAGGTGTCAAGATTTTTTTTTGGGATTTCAATTGTGGCCTATATTTTTTATTTAATTTTTGAGAGGTCCATTAAAATGTGGTTTTGATTTAGAATTCTCCCCGCCTGGTTGTTGGGACAAACCATGTGTGATGGTGATGCTCATTTTATTTTGAAGTAAAAGACAGGAGCTCTACTGCTGAATTAAGAAGAGAAAGGATGTTTATGTACAAATGGATCCCACAGTGTCATGCAAGATGGTCCTACTTAACGGCAATGCTCTAGGAAGCGGTCTTTGTTCGTGTTTAACAAAATGACTCCCTATGGTATAAGCCAAGAATCACACTTGGTGTGTGACACTGTCCTGAACCGGTTAGATTGGGCCGGGCCGTGACACGCCGGGTGGCAAACTCAGGGGCGGGCGGCGGCCCTGGTGGCCGGCCGGAAGTGGCGGCGGTAGGGGGAGCAGGTCGGCGCAGAGCGGCGCCGCCCCCGGTGGCCGGTTGGAAGTGGCGGGCGGTAGGGGAGCAGGTCGGCGCGCTGGGCGCCCGGCCGTGCGCGCGGGCGTGGGCGGGCGTGGCGGCGGTCTTGGCCAAGCTGGGGGGTGGTGGCGGTTGGAGAGGAGGAGAGGGCACGAGATTATTTTTTTATTGCTTGTCTCTCTAAGAGATTACAGACCCTTTACTTATATAGCCCGGCTAGTGGGACTTGTAATCCAAGCAATCTCTCTAAAGGTTTTCTTTATATGATTGGAATATCTTTTACAAACAATCCTATTTATTTCCTAACAAGGGTTTTCCTTAAAGAGTTGGGATATCCCTTTTGCACACCAAAAGTCCTAAGATAATCCTATTATAATGACGAGACGAAGACGGAAACGATGATGACGTGGCGGTGGTGGCGGCGGCGGCGGCAGGGCTGCTGCCCGTGCGCCCCGTGGTGGCCGGGCTGTTGGCGCTTTGGGCTGCCCCTAGCTCGATCCCCGGCAGGCCTAAATCGGCACGTGACATCTCCCCACCGTTCGACGAGGCGGGCGCTGGCCCACGTGCCGCCCAACCCACCATGTTGGCGCGAATGCGATGCCGATCGGAGACGCCGCCGCCGCTGGGTCCGTAAGCGAGGATGAGGGGACCCGACTTGTCGTTGGCATTATTGCGGTCGTGGGCGCCCTTGTCGTGGAAGGCTGAGAAGTCGAGGAGGCCGATGTGGATGCTGGACTTAGCTCAGCGGGGCTGCACGGCGATCGATCCATCCATGCGCCTCATCACCGGCTACCGAGAATGCCGTACAGCTCCAATGTCTGCGCGTAGTTGGGGGTGTTAGAAGTAGTATGCACGACACGTGTACCGGGCGTGGATGCTGCGGTAATGGCGTCGCGTAGAGACGACGGAGACGGCGAGGTGACCGTGAGGAGGAGGTCGCTGTCGCCCGACGGGCGGCCCGACTGGGCACCTGTGATGCTTCGTCGGCGCTGACGTTGTCGATTGCCGAGGAACTCCGCCGTTGTCGCCGAAGAGAAACACCGGCCACGTCGTCGAAGTTTGACGCTCGCACTCCATGAGCAATAAAGACGCTTGTCGAACGCCTAGTCTTCATGCGGACGAGTCGGAGGTGGAAGCCCAATGATCGCGCCATGCGGGGGACACCCTTCGAGGAGGAGGTTCTCGAGGAGCTCGAGGCTGCAGGGATGTAGTAGTGGTGGAAGTTCCTCACAATGCCGCTGGCCAGAGGCTCCACTCGGTGCGTATGCCCGGCTTGATGGCGCTTTGCAATGATGCCGAGGCTCTCGGTTCGCCGAGGTACCCGGGTACGGTTTGGTGAGGAGGTCGCCTAGCGCCGTCGTCGATCCCCTCCATTGCCACGCTGCCGGTGGCCCAGCACCGCCATCCAACGCCGTGTCGATGTCGGTGTCGGTCGGCGTCGGGCGACGTTGTCGCGGGCGGTCGCCGCCGGGCGTCCTCGCCGCGCGGCGCGGTAGTTCGTCAGTCGTAGCGGCGTGCAAGGTCGATGGCCTCCTCCATCGAAAGTGGTTTCGAACCACTTGAGACCTGTATGTCGGCGTGTCGTGCAAGCCACCGACGAAGAGGCCGACGCGGTGAAGCCGGGCTCAAGGTCCATGCGAGCTGCATAGCCCTCAAAAGCATTGATGTCGTCGATCCGCCCGCCCCCCGGTGCCAGAGGCGCGAACTCCTGGGTGGTGTCGCTGACGATGGGGGTCCAAAGTCGTGTCGTAGGTAGTGGGTGAACGATCCCACTTGACCAACGGCCCTCGGGACAGTAGCAGTGGAACCGCATCAAGTAGCGAGACCTGTCGATGGAAGGCGGCATACCGGGCGTAGAACTTGGGATCGATGTCATCCTTCAGCTCGAACAGCAGCATCCATCTTGTGTATCCAGAGGTCGGGGTTGTCGCTGCCATCGCACTCGGACGTTAAGACGGGCGGCGAGAGGGGGTAGGTCCGGTGACTGGGGTAGGGCGCTACGGGTGGTGCCACGTGCGGGCGCCGCGGGTGGCGCCATCGCCGCTGCCGGAGAGTCATCTTGCCGATTTGCGTGTGGTGGAGAGGAAGAAGCAGCCGTGCCGCGTGTTGTCGATGACGACAGTCGGGTGATGTCCGGCATGCCAAACCTGAATGACGCCGCTCCCTCATCCAGCTATAGGATAGCAGGGTCAGGAGTCGTCGTCGATGGCATCGTCGGGGCGGTGGGTGGCGGCGGGTAGCGCCGGGGCGCCCGCCGCGCGGTGTCGCCGCTGGCTGTCCTCCAAAATACGTCGCCATGGTCGCCGTGCGAGGAGACGGCCAGCTGAATCTTCGCGGTGTATAGGTACACTATGCGGCGAAGACGCCGCTCGATCTCGTCGGCGGGCGATCGCTTGCGCCGATTGTCGTCGAGGAGCTCCTTCATCTCCTTGGTGAACTCGCGCCGCGATCTCGGAAGCCAACGGTGATGGGAATCGCCCTGGTCTCCGGATACCACCGTCACGCCAGGGTTAGATTGGGCCGGCGTGGACACGCCGGGCGCGAACACCGGTGGGCGGCGACGGCAAGGGCGGTGGGTGGGCGCTGGCGCCGGCCCGTGGCGCTTGGAAGTGGTGGCGGAGGGGAGCAGGTCGGCGCGGCGGGCGGCGGCGTGGGCGCGCGTGGCGGCACCGGCGGGCGGCGGCGGTTGAGAGGAGAAAGAGGGCACGAGATTATTTTCTTTATTGCTTGTCTCCCCTAAGAGATTACAGACCCTTACTTATATAGCCCGGCTAGTAGGATTTGTAATCCAAGCAATCTCTCTAAAGGTTTCCTTATATAATTGGAATACCTTTTACAAGCAATCCTATTTATTTCCTAATAAGGGTTCTCCTTATAGAGTTGGAATATCCCTTTTTGCACACCAAAAGTCCTAAGATAATCCTATTATAATGACGAGACGAAGACGGAAACGATGATGACGTAGCGGTGGCGGCAGGGCTGCTGCCCGTGCCCCCCTTGTGGGCGGCCATTGCCGTTTGGGCTGCGCTTAACCCGATCCTGACGGGGCCCAAATCGCACGTGACAGACACATTCATAGCTAGCAGTGAAACTGATTTGTAGCATACACACATTTCATTCTCCTACTCTAAAGAAAGTTCACAAACCAATTCTATGGTGGTTTTGTCTTAATAAGTCTAATTTCTTTAATTTTGGTCATATTTTTAAGAAAAGATATTAATATCTAAATCATCAGTATAGTTTGCTTAAGTCCACTATGAAATATATCTTGATAGGTATTTATTTGGTATTGTAGATATTAAGGTTTGATCAAAAGTTAAGGAGTTTGATTTAAAACAATTGAATGACCTACATTTTGAAACAAAGGTTATACGTGATTCTTGTGATGTGCTCTAGATGTCAGCTCCTTTGAACAATTTATGCTATAGAATTTGTGCTTGATTGTACCACTAATAACAAATGTTATAATGGAGAGTAGGGCCACTGCAGCAGAAAAATGCGGCGAGGTGGTCATCTGGAGGATTGGACGTTGGGTGGCGCCTGCAGGGAAGCAGAACGCCGACGGGCCGCTGGCTACGCAGAGGTAGAGGGCGAAGGGCGGAGGGCGCTCGCTCTTGTGGCACCTGGCCGTTGGGCTGCGCCGCCTCGCTGGACCTGTGCGGAGGATATCGATGGTGAGCCGCCTCACGAAAGCTCCCGAAAAATCCATAGTGAAGGGAGCGAGCTGCTGCGAGCCGCGGGGGCGGCCGTGGCCTCAGCCGGCGGTGCCCGCCACCCACACGCTCTTGCCGCTGCGCGCGCCGCCGGCCGCACCACGCCGTGCCCGCCGACCGCCCGCGTGGGGGTCGGAAGGGAGTGGAGCCGCCGGGGGCACACCGCAAAGCTCGCTGCTTCAATGGGAAGGGGAGGGAGGAAGAACTGCGTTGGACTTACGTTTGATTTCTATTTAATAGAAGGGTCTTTTAGCAAAAGGACCAAGGCTCACACAATCTAAGCCATCCAACCGGCCGATCCGACGGTCGGGAACGCCGGGCGACGTGGCCACGCTGTTTGGCCCTCTTTTGGTGCAGAAATCATAGGGAGAAGATAAGGGAAGCACCGAAGCTGGTGCTAGCTTGTTCGGCTGGTGCTGGGTTGCCGAACGGCTGGGCTAAACCTACCCCAGCCACATCCAGCCCAGCCTACCGAACATGCTGTGCATCTGGCGTCCCAAGGTTGCCAACCCCTCCTCGCTCAGGTGAATGCTCATCCTGCACCGCTGGTGCCCGGGGCTGGATTTGGTGCCCCACGCCGCTGCCGGGGCCAGGTGGTGGTGTCGCGGATTGTCGGCCTGCCTCTGCATCCGCCGGTGACGAGTCTCCAATCTTCGTCTAGGGCGTCTTGGATAGAGACACCGAGGATGAGGATGCAGATGTTGCGTGTGCTGCCAGCGCCGCAGACGTGTCCTCGTTAGCCACTGTGCCCTCGTTTCGAGCCCGTCATTGAAACTGTCCGCCGATGCCGCCCCTTTCCACCTAGGGGATAGCACGGAGGGACGACCCAAGGCACAGCGTTGGGGACGACGGTTTCGATGCAGAATGACGCCAACCTTCACAACACCAATCTTGGATGTGGTTCGTCAGGAGACACAACCATTGAGGTCTTCGTCGTGGCCTGCAGCGCCCCTGCCTCTCCCCCAACCTAAGACATCGGCCCGTCGCAGCACAGTGGCGGGTCATCAGGGTATTGGTCAGATGGGGCGAACTCATTGTTGTCCACGACCACAGTTGGTGCACGGCATGGGGCGAACTCATTGTCGCCCGCGGCCACAGCTGGTGCACGGCATGCTGGCTCGCCTGTGGAGGGTCGCATCCCGCACACCAACGCCTTGGGCGACGTCGACGGGTCTCCACCCCCAACGCCGATGGGTAGCAGGAGATCCTCCACCGTAGGGAGTTGCGACCGGAGCCCGCGATCGGTCGTGCCACGAGGACGCAGGGGTCAATCGGCGAGGGGTCGACCTCCAAGGCGCATCTCAGGCTGATCTCACGGAAGTGCCTCAATTGCCTGTCCTCAGCGCACCGGGTGGCAACTTGCAGTCTGCCCCATCGGTGTTTATGATGCAGGGGTTTCCGACACATTGCGCGCGAGGGGCAAACAACCAAGGCACGTAGGCTCTCGGAGCTCGGGCGATGCACGTTCCTTGGATCGCCCTGATGGGCCAGCGGACCTTGCCGGTTCGCATAACCACGGCGAGGCCAAGTCAGGCTCCACTAGTCCTGCCACCGGTGGTTGCCGGCGGCGAAGACGGAGATGGTGCCATAGATGGAGGCGTCACGGGCGGGTGGTAGGGGCCACGCAAACTGCACCGGCCTTTGCCCCGACTGCTGACCTGTTGACGCTTACACTGTGTCCGGAAGTCATGCATGTTCACGACATCTCGTTGGACCCGATGTGGGAGGAGTTTGCTGCCTTACTCGCCAGCAGTCAAACCATCGCGGGTGCTTCTCTTGCGTGACTGGTGTCATCTCCGGTGGCATCATAGCCGCAAGACGAGGACTCCAACCCATGCGGCCACCCAGCTGGATGACAAGGACCCGATGACAATCCCTCCTCCAAGCCCCATACACCGAGCAATAGGCTACCCGATGGCAGATGCCCCTCTGACTCCCCATCGAGTGAGGTTAGCGACGACACCGCCAAACGATGCCTTGACAACTTCATCGCCGAAGTGACGTGTAAGAGGGATCCTCCTATTATTCGTGAGCCTCCACAGCGGCCTCCTCTTAGGCAGCGATTGCCGCGGCAGAGCAGGCGACAAGCAGCTCAGCCCCTCTCTCGAGTACCCGCTTCCAAGCGATGGGAGGTGCTGATCATTGAGCGTATGCGCTCCATCAACGGTCCATCTGCGCCATCTGCGGCGGGGCTAGCTGCGTACGAGAAGCTCTACGCCGGTGAGGACCTGACAGCGGCTGATGCCGAAGCGGTGGATGTGCTCTTCCCAGCTGTTTGGCTGCGAAGACGCAAGGCCACCTCCTAGATCGCGCCGCCGTGCTGCTATTGGTTGTTCCTTTTATGTAATAATATCAACATAAATTATTTCTGCTAGGATGGTCCAACTACGACTGTGCTACCTCCTTCGGCGCTCGTTAGAGGTGCGATGTATGTTTGTCTAAACACTTCTCCTTAATCTACAATGATACACAAATCTTTTGCTTTCGAGAAAAAGAAAATCAGCACTGGCTGACACCAAGGATTGTTGTATTTGGCCTAAACGTTCCTCCCTTTGCTTACTAGTAATTTGGAAGTTAGCATCTGTAATGTTGTACTGCCCTATGTATCTTTACTCTCTGTATATACAGTATTTCATGATTGGCAATAGTCTGAAAGTTTTCTCCATTAGCATGCAAAATTGAAGGGATATTTGGACGTATATATCCTCATCAAGTCATCAGGACATACATGGGCGACCCAAAAAAAATCTCAACTAGTTATTGGATGGACAGCAAGTGCACCATCTGAGTTTTGTTGCAAAAAGTGCATCAATGGTCATCGTATTTCAATTATTGTTTGGCCAAGTAAATGGTAAGAGAGTTAAGTAGTGTTCAAGGCTTGAGATCGGAGAGGGTAAAGTTGGTTAATTTTATTTTGCACGCCTGTCTAGAGGAAATGGAATTAGTACTTTTATATATGCACATGGTATTATTATGGTAACTATTTTGAAGAGGTTGTGGAGGGGTTCTAGTATCATCATATTTTCACCAGTGTTCTGCAATAAAATCACCGTTGCACAAATCACTAAACACATATGAAAATAGTACATCTGAAGTTTATAATTACATTGGATAGAGTTCATGTTATCAGAATCACTGCACACATATGAAAATATTACATCTGAAGATCCTAATTACATTGGAGAACCTTTCAAAAAAAAAATAATTACATTGGATAGGGTTCATGTTATCAGAAAGGCACTGCTTGGCGCTTGCTGCCTGATAAATTATGTCCTTCAGGCATAGGTTCAGTGCAATTTCGAGCCAATTGAATAACTGAAGTATAAGGGGGTAATCTTGACTGCCATGTCAATATATTGAACTCTCCTTTGGGCCTCACAGAAGGATCTACCAGTAGATCTCCAAGTGCCACCGTTGGTAGTTCTTTGGAGGGAGCACATGTCGTGCTACTGCTACTAGTATGTATGATGCGAAGGGAATTTACAGGACTCGAAAATATGTCCGTCATGTCTACCTGACGGCCTTGATCGATAAGTAACTTTGGGTTCACCCCATGTGCTAACAGGTTCTTCTGAAACACTTTTCTGACCCTGTTCTGTATGGAAAGCCAGAGTTGAGCATCCAGGTTGTTTCTCAACACATCAGCAACTGCATTTGCTGCGACAAGTGATCCATACTGATGGAAGTCCTTTGCAATTCCATGTGCTAGATGTACAAGTCGTGGATGTTCTGCCGGGTCGGCACTTCCAAATGCTAGGTTCTTGAATAGGTACCATAACTCCTCGTATGACAGAGTATCAAGAAAAAGATTGACCTTACTGACCCAAACCTTGCTAACCTTCCAAGTTTGCTTATGATGATCACCTTGACTCTTGTGTTTCTTCTTCTCACGAATGAATAGAACTCATTCCATTCCACATCATCAACATCTGAAACAAACTCAACAACTACAAGTGACGTCCCCACCAAGGCCTCTTCATGCTTATTAACGATATTCATAAAGTTGGATCCATTCAGATGCAAAATTGAAGTGAACTTCGAGCGTACCCTCTCATCAGCACATACATGGCCGACCAAAGTTTTCTTCCCGACGGAACGGCCACCAATGATTGGAAGGACAGGAGGTGCATCATCTGGGTTATGTTGCAGTAAGAAGTTGAGGAGCTTTTGCTTCTCGGCATGTCGACCAAACATAAAATTGTCGATGTAAAGGTATGTATCGTAGGGTCTACGGGACATGCGCTCACACCCACATAGAAACGCAACAAACTCTGCGATATTAGCCACAACTGTTTCCAGATTTTCCACCTCAAGGCTGAGGACTCTTGCAGAAGCACCTACTGTCATAGTGCGGGGACGTTTGAGACGAATGGCGGAAGATGATGAGATGAATGAATTGCTAACCTTGTTTTCGGAACTCTCCTCACAGTGGAATCTCATAGTATCCAGCGCATGGTAGCCCCGATACATGGCCTCCGACAGTACCTTGAGCTGCATCAGCATCCCAGAGTTGGTTATGTATCGCGCATCTGCCTCCTCAACGACGGTGTGAGCCCTCATCAGGAGATGCCGCAGCCTCTCCTGCTTCTCCTCGAATCGGTTGGAGCAGTATCTGCTAAAGGCAAACGAGGTCAATCGGCTGACAAGTTCACCTACAACCACAGTTATGGCAGTTTCCATCGAATGGAGCACAAGAGTGCATAGATGGCTGTAATGAACTGGTAACCTGGTACGTGTGACTAAATCCAAACTCCTGAAATATAGCAACTCTGAACACTTACTGCCTTTGTTGGTCTTGTCCACAAAGTCAAAGCCTTCTTCTCATATAAAACTCTTCTGTGATGCATGTAGCTAACTCCTCCTATAGTTAGTCTTGAATATGCTTCTAATTCTTTTTTTATTTGAGCATGCTATCTAGTTGACTGAATATAAACAAAGCATGCTGCCAGTCTTTTCTGCTCAACGACTCAAAACCTCAACTGAGGCAGCTCTATCTACCGTTTATATGGTGAAATACTCACCCGACTCATCTTTTTCAATTCATAATCAAGAAACACACCGACAGGACATGTGGGGAAGACAAGCTAGCTATTGCTTGTTTATGGCGTCTTCTGTTTGACGAAGCCAACCTCCACTCCAAAACTAGGTGACAAATTGTCAGCTCCACTTTGTTGGAGCCCAATCAACGTGATCGGCCAGGAATAGCAACGACAGCGGCGGCACTCTGATCGCGGCGAGTTCACGAGCAGATGGATATGTAAACAACAAGAACGCGAGAAAGGTGGATAATAGCGCTGCCAAATCGCAGCTCGTTTCGGCCCCTCTATTTTAAGAGTTATTTGCAGGTGGATAAGAAGAGTTGTAGTGCTATTTTAACAAGTTATCGGGTGTTGGAAATTTTGGGCTTTTGGCCCAAAAATTCCCCTAATAGAAATCCCAAAGGCCCACTCACATATGCATGGTATGGAAGGGACTTTAGTCCCACATTGGTTATCTAGGAGGAGTGAAGACCAACTTAAATATGAGAGTTGTCTCCACCTTATTGAAGCTATTGGTGAGAGGAAAAAGGAAGGAACACACGCGCTCACCTCACCATTCTGTGCTGCTGCCGTCTTCCCCATCCGTCGCCGGCGTGCCGCGGCGCCGGAAGAGCAGGCTCAAAGCCCTCGCCTCCTCGCATCCTGCACGGGTAGAAGACGTATAAGTTTTTGGGAAGCGCCCGTCGCGACCGCTCACTGAACGTCTTCTTCCCTCTTCGTCTTCGCCACCATTCCTGGATCTCTGCCGACGGTGCCGCTTTCGTCTACTTTGAGCTGCCTAGCGCCGACAACCCCACTTTAAGAATGTTGATCCTCTTCTTATTCGTGTTCTTGTTTTATCTGTTATAGCACTAGAGTTTTTGCATTTGTCTCATATCGTAGTGCTAGTGATGGTTCATATGTCTTTGATACAAGCTGTAGATCTTTTTATTATTGTCGGAATTAATTTATGCGTCACTGAATTGCTATTATTTCCAACAATCCAAAACCTTATAGCCGAAGAGCAGGCTCCAAAGCCCTCGTCTCCTCGCATCATCCCGCACGGGGTAGAAGACGATATAAGGTTTTTGGGAAGCGCCGTCGCGACTTCGTCTTCGCCACCATTCCCGGATCTCTGTCGATGGTCTGCTTCGCCTACTTTGAGCTGCTTAGCGCCGACAACCCCACTTTAAGAATGTTGATCCTCTTCTTATTCGTGTTCTTGTTTTATCTGTTACTAGCACTAGAGTTTTTGCATTTGTCTCATATCGTAGTGCTAGTGATGGTTCATATGTCTTTGATACAAGCCGTAGATCTTTTTATTATTGTCGGAATTAATTTATCGTCACTGAATTGCTATTATTTCCAACAATCCAAAAACCTTATAGAATGCATTCATGTTCGCAAATGAAGGAGGATATATTGATGCGATGAAATCGGAGAAGTTCACCGGTGTGAATTTCAAGAGATGGCGCACTGCGAGCGCTTGCTTGTGGCTCGGTGCTATGGGCGTATCTTGGGTCTTGGCTAATCCTCCCGCACAACCTCTCGGATATGAGAAAGAGGTGCAGGAGTTTACCACGGCTACGACGATTTTCATCGGATGCATTCTTAGCGTTCTCTCTCGATCAGCTATGTGATGTTTATATGAACATCAAGAGTCTTTCTGAAGTGTGGGAGGCACTTCGAACACAAGTTCGGGGCCTCAAATGTTGGACACAAGTTGTATGTGATGGAGCAGTACCACTACTTTAAGATGGTTGATAGTCGTCCTGTTGTGGAACAAAGCTCATCGGTTCCAATTGATTGTGAGGGAACTCGAACAGCTTCGGTCATGTCTTGCCTCGATAAGTTTGTGGCGGTGACATCATTGCCAAATTGCCTCCATCTTGGAGAAATTTTGCCATAGCTCTAAAGCATAAAAGACAAAATATCTCGGTTGAAGATCCGTTGGCTGGTCTTGATGTTGAAGAGAAAGCTCGGGCAAGGGATGCTCCACCAAAAGCACACGAAGGACGATCCGAGCTACCATTGTGATGCGAAGATCTCGGGCGGCAAGAACAAGCCAAAGGCCAATCGGACTACTCGGTTCAAAAAGAAGAAGATGAACATGGGCGAGGTTGTGTGCTTCGTTTGCGGTGAGAATGGACACTTTGCCAAGAAGTGCCGAACCGCAAGGGAAAGAAGAATCGGGCAGGGCGTAAATCTGCCAACGTGACTATTGGTGATCCTAGAGGATCTGGGTACGGTAATTCTTTACCTAGTGTATTTTCTCGTATGTCAATCTAATGATTGGTGGATAGATACAAAAAGCCAATATTCACGTTTGTACTAATATCTCTATGTTTTCATCTTACCTCGGTCGCACGAGGTTCAACCATCATGATGGGGAATGGCTCGCATGCTACTATTCTTGGTGTTGGTTCGGTCGATCTGAAGTTACTTCGGGAAAGATCGTGCGTCTCAAGAACGTGCAGCATGCCCCCTCAATAAAGAAGAACCTCATTAGTGGATCCCTCTTGTGTTGAGACGCAATTCAAGCTGGTATTTGAGTCTAATAAAGTAGTCATTTCGAGGTATGGCCAATTCATTGGCAAAGGCTATGATAGCGGAGGCTTGTTCCGCTTTTCACTCTCCGATTTTCGTAATAAAGTTGTGAACCATATGTGTGATTCAAACAATTCGGTGGGCGATATACGGCATTCACGTTTGTGTCACACTAATTTTGGTTGTATGTCGCGTCTATCCAATATGAGTTTAATTCGAATTTTCTAATGTCAAAGGCTCTAAATGTCAAGCATGTGTGCAAGCAAAGCAACCCCCGTAAGCCACACAATGCTATAGACGAAAGGTGCACGACTTTATTAGAGCTCATACATTCGATATTTGTGAAAATGAATGGTGTGTTGACCAAAGGAGGAAAAAAAAGATACTTCATGACTTTAATTGATGATGCAACTAAATATTGTTATGTGTTTCTTCTAAAGACTAAAGATGAGGCATTTGAATGTTTTAAAACTTATAAAGCTGAGGTAGAGAATCTGTCACGCCCACTTTTAATGGGACTTTTAATCACGCCAGATTGGCACCGGGATCACGCTACCAATACGTTTAGCGATCCACAAGTGAGAAATCAGTTATATGAATAATACCGAGCAAGAAATGTATAGGATAGAAGATCTTACAGTGACGAAGTGACACCGAGCTGGGTTATGAATATCGGAGTAGCCAACCGTTGAAGCGTTGGTATATCGTCCGGGCACTTCTCCTTATTCCACGGGCATCTTGATAGTGGATAGGAATTGGGTTCAGCCTTACTCCTACTTGATCGCCTTTACGGCTCCTACGTCACGCGTATCTTTTACCTTGGCGACTTTACCTTCTTCTCGTGCGATGTCCGTAAAAACAGAGGGGTGAGTACAAAGGTACTCAAAGAAGTCCAAACCAGGGGTGGTTTGGTAAATTATGGGTTTTGGGCCCTAGCGTAGTCTCTAAAACTGCTCTTACTAGTTCCCTGGGTTATCTCATCTTACCATCACCTTCACATATCACAAAAGGTTAGTTATATCAAATCATAGATGTTCTTGCCTAGCATTCACCCATTCCAAGGACGTGGCTATTCGAATAGGTTTAAGTAACTCTGCAGAGGTTGTACAAATTTCCCCCACACGATAGGTGTTGCCTCCTCGCCACCGCCATGGCTTCCTCCGGACCCTAACGAGATCCGCACCGCTTGAGTGCTACTCTAGGTATATTGGTATAATTTTCACCACGACTTCTTAGGGGTTGGAAATGGGAAGATCACTTAGCATCCCATTAGCACATAGCATCGCGGAAGATCACTTAGCATCCGCCAACTCATAAGTTTGTATACAATATCAAAGCGCCAATTGTTTTACGTGGAGGATCACATAGCAACCACGCCAACCCGACCTCGGAAGATCACTTAGCATCCGAGTCAGCTCCCGATAGTTCGTATGCCTGCTCCGGCCACCTTGGTTCCCAATTATACATCAACCCAACGGGGTGTGAATCAAGCCGTCCCATCTCGGCGTGTGGCTGTACGAAATATCGCACTAGGTAGAAGGTCTATGAACCGGTCCTTAGGGAGGCAAGCATCTCTCCGCGGGATTCATCCCCGATTGTGATTAGTCCACCTCCATGTAGACTATCACCACTCACCTTTTGTTGGAGGGTTCACACCATTAATTACTTAAGCTAACGACAAAGCCTAGCCCGAGCCTCACGCACATAGCCCATGAGTACTCCCGCACGGCTTGCCCTAGTTATACTTATCTTAATATCTTATTAAACATTATAGTAATTAGGTCAGGTTAAGAGGGGGGGTGGGGTAAGGGCTTGCCCGGGAGGTTCTTACAAATCGGCACTAGTGTTGAGCGTCTCTTGATTGATCCGATGAAACTCCTAATCCGGTCGTCGAAAAGCTACTTCAAGATCGGGCGATAACCTAGCTTGAACTATGACATGCAAAACAAATATAGAACATTATGGTGGTAATGGGTTAGATGCATAGAGCTAGATTTTAGATACATTATGGAAGTCGTTTTCACGCTAAACGGAGTTAAATTGCATGAGATATGGATTTTACAACATTAATCCCTAATTAAACCATTAGGGTAATATTTAATATAATTTTATCATGTAATGAATTTACAAATTTTCTAAAGAATTTTTTTCTCGGTATGGGAAGGTCTACTTCTAATATCTTGTGTACAACAATCGGGTGGCTCTAGCAATTAAAACAAAGTGTACACAGGGCGGTCCCTATGCACGCAGTGTGCCACGGGTCCAAATGACGCCACGCGGCCGCCACGTAGGCGCCACGGGATTACACCGCCGCCCCTAACGGCCGTTGACGGTGTGGAACGGGGTTGACGCGCGGGGTGACGTGTCGCCTTCCGATTGGTCCGCTTCGTGATGTCGCCATCGCGGCATGACGGCGCCGCCGGGGCGTTCCGTTCGCCACCTCCCCGACGGGCGCGCTCCCGCCGAGATCTCGCCGGAGTGACCGCCCCCCGCCCGCACCTCGCCGCGAGTGGCTCGTGAGCATCTCCGTGATGTCCCGAACCGGGATGGAGTAGGTCCGGGCGGCGGGTAGCTCGTCTCCCTCGGCGGCGGCCACGGGCGGATTCCCAACGGCGGATTCCCAACGGCGGTGGCGCTCGGACACCAGCTATACAGCACCATAGTGCAAATCGAGTGAGGCAAATGAAAGGGGAGAGGTTGGGAAGACGTACCAGGCCACCAATTTCTACCGACGGCGACCAAAGCGGCGGCGCCCCTTGTCTATAACGCGGCGCGGCGGAATCCCTAATTGGGGGAAAACTCACCGTCGCGTCGTAGGCACAAAAATCCTACTCCCTGCGCCGCACACACCGACAAGCGGTATAGCCGGGCTTTACTCGCCTCAGTGTCTTGAATCCGAAGGCGTGCGATCAATTTGACTGTTAATTGACAAGGAGGTAAACGTGAGATCTGGAACGTGCCTGGTGAGACCAAGACAGTTCCGCATGTATGGCTCTAAGGCCAGATGTAAAGACATATAGCTATGAGAGCTATCTGTCGATGATTAATGAATGCATTCGGTAAACATACATGAAGATATGATGTGCAAACAAATACCGAATGATCATAAAAGACATGTTTGAACAAGTAAAGTCGATCATCATGATGTGTTAACGTAAAAGCTTTATTGCATAGATCGAATTAATTGACAACATGATAAATGAAAGAAAATAAATCATAAACATCGTAATAGATATTCATGACACGTGAAGAGGGAGCTACCCTACGTAAAAACGTATACGAACCCGCAACGAAGAAGGAACTACCGTACGTATAAACGTATACGAACCTGCAAGGAATTACCGTACGTATAAACGTATATGAACCTGCAAGGAACTACCGTACGTATAAACGTATACGAACCCGCAATCGAAGAAGGAGCTACCCTACGTAAAGACGTATACGAACCCGCAACACATGATAACTTAGAAGCATAACCGTGTTCGGCAAGCTTGCCGAATCGGGGTCCATGAAGAAGGAACTACCCTGTGTAAAAACCTATCAGATTAAACCGATCTCTAATCCACCGGATGATTAGCTCTAGATTAACCCAAAGATCTCAGATCTACCGGATGACACACCGATCTGTCAAGATCTAAACACATACGAACCCACAACATGTAACAACTTAGATTGATCTAGCTCGGCTACGATGAACAGATAAATCTAGTAGCATGGTAGAATAAACAATTAAAGCACTAACAGCAACTAGATCTATGATAAGATAAAGCCGAGACGTTTCAATCTAAATTGGGCAAAAAAGTGTGCAAACATAATTAAATAAATAAATTGTGAGCATTGCAAACACGTGGTAACTTAATGAATTCATTAGATCTTGCCAAAATCTAATGAAGCCGATAACTAGCTCTAAGCCAGATCTTAGCCCACCGGATGGCTCATGATCGACAAAAGAACCCTCTTGCCCCTGATAGCTTAAATCCGCCGATGACGATACTAAGTGTGAACAAGACTTCTTGCAATAATCTAAATCCGCCTCGACGATACTAGACATGGTGCAAGGTTGTCGGTACTTCACAGAGGTCGACGGGTCGATGAATCCTCTTGCAATAGATCGACGACACGACCGGACTCGAAGGGTGGCCGGAGCCAAGGCACGGAGCGGGTTGTTTGTATTGATTTGGGTATATCGTTTACGGTTGCTTGGGTCTCATATTTATAACCCGGCTTATTGAGTCCTAACTAGTTACGAATAATAATAACTAAAATATCTAGCTAAGATACATTGTCCTCCAAGTCTTCTCGGAGTCGTGGAAATCACACGTGGTGTGGGCCCTTGTCCTGGGATATTCTCCTTAATGCTCCATGCTTGCCGAACCATCTCACGCTCAGCTCCTTCTCGGACTCAGGCTCCTTAGCCGAATAATAGCGGCTTCCCCAATGCCACAAAGATCAGAGCCGTCTTTCTTGCTAGCCGAATGACCCCTTACCGAACCATCATGTACCGGCCTATTAGTCACCTGTGCTCTACCAAATTTTGGTGTTAACATATGCCCCCTCAATTTTAGAGTAAAAGAGGTTCTTTTGCTCTGAAATTGACCATGATCTGCTAAAATCTCGGACCAAGCCTTTTATCCTGGGCTAAAATTACCAAGGCCCATCTTCTAGAAATTTCTTGTGACACGCTTTCAACCCTTTCAAATTCTTCTTGGGACTTGTGCCACCGGAGTTTCCATCAATGCGAAGTCGGCAAGCCAAAGGTTGCTTCCGCTTCTCAAGATAAGCACCGAATAGATTTTTTATATACGCCCTTGAGCTCTCTTCCTGCATATAGGCGCAAGCAAACTCTTTCAGCAGCCATCCAGATCCCTTCCTTCCTCAATCCTTCTACCTCTTCTTCTCAGATCCGAAGCATTCAGCTGACCCTAGCTTTGAGCAATGGAGTAAGTTTTCCTTCCATTTATCCTTCTTTGCTCTGTATGCCGAATCTAACCCTTCTTGATGACACCTTGAAGTCCTCGTGATGCCGAGATTGCTGAGCTCCGCCATCAACTTGCAGCGGCACAAGAAGCTCTCGTATGGAGCGGGAAGCACACGAGCAAACCATCGAAGACATAGAAGATATAACGGAGGAGTATGACAAGCTTGATGAAGCTCAGGAGCGCTATGTACAAACCAGCAACAGTAGGTCTTGCTGTAATCTCTGATGAATTCCTCTTTTCATGGTCCATCTTCCCGGCAATTCCCTTTGCGAGGGCGTGGCGAGGAGGTTCAACCGCTCGATCGAAGCAAACTGCATACGGATTGAAGCACGGATGCACCAGACCTATCCACACACATGAGGATGAACGCCGCGTTTGGTTGTCCCGCTGTCCTGATACTCTTTTCAATTAGGAGAGTTGTAAAAATAATGTATGACTTTGTATGGCAACCATAATCCATGTTTTGCCTCTTTTGTCATAATGTTTGTCACTTATCTTCCTGATGAACTCTCCTTATTATCTATAAGATTTTCAATCAGAGCACGACATTATACCGCAAATAATGCACTTAGTCGGCTGTGTATATTTTGTTCTGAAGGCAACATATCATATACATGTTGGCTATTTTCCACTCTTTGGAATATTTTTCTGCTAGAGGCGATGCTCTCACACATCGGCTATATTGGAATTTTTATCCCCATCTTTTCAGGCCCCAACTTCAACACTAGGATAGTATTTCTTTAAGAATCTCCCGTTGATTGCTGATCTGAATTCTTGTCCCTGTAAAGATATCAGGATATACGCGTTTCTAGGTACACACCTCAATACCCGAAAAGGACCTTCCCAATTTGGAGACCATTTGCCGAATGCCCTGTCCTTAGTTCCAAGTGGTAACAATGCCTTCCAGACAAGATCTCCTTCAGCAAACTCTTTAACTCTGACTTTCTTGTTGTAATATTTGGCGACACGCATCTTGTTTTTCTCAATATTTTCCAATGCTTTTAGACGAACTTGATGCAGATCTTCTAATCCATCTATCATAAGATTCTTATATTCTTCTTTCGCCAAATCTTTCTGTAATGTAACCCGTCTGGATCCTGATTGCATCTCCCACGGTAATACTGCATGGTGCCCGTATACTAATTCATACGGTGATGTCTTAGTGGATCCATGGCATGCCATCCGGTAAGCCCACAATGCTTCATTAAGAATCAAATGCCATCTTCTAGGCTTCTCTTCGATCTTCTTCTGAATGATCTTGATCATGATTTTATTAGAAGCTTCAGCCTGACCGTTGGCTTGGGCATAGTAAGGAGATGAATTGTATAATTTGATTCCCATATCTTCAGCAAAGTCACAAAATTCAGCAGATATAAACTGACTCCCTTGATCAGTTGTTATGGTTTCAGGAATTCCAAACCTGTAGATGATATGTTCTTTGACAAACTCAACCATATTCTCTGATGTGACCTTTTTCAATGGGATAGCTTCAACCCACTTAGTAAAATAATCAGTGGCCAATAGCACAAACTTGTGGCCTTTGCTCGATGGAGGGTGGATCTGGCCAATCAAATCTATACCCCATCCTCTGAATGGCCAAGGCTTAACAATGGGGTTTAATGCTGATGCAGGAGCTCTCTGAATATTACCAAACCTTTGACAATCTTGACACCCTTTGTAATATTCAAAACAATCCTCGAGCATAGTTGGCCAAAAGTATCCTGTCCTCTCCCCGATTACCCATTTCATTCGTAAGCCGACCGGTGTGCACCACACATCCCTTCATGTACCTCATACATCACCTTTTTAGCCTCCTCTTGACTCAAGCATTTAAGTAGCACCCCATCAAGAGATTTATAAAATAATCGATCATCAAGGAGCACAAACTTAATAGCTTTGTACCGAAGTTTTCGAAAAACTTTCTTCGAAGGATTTTTAAGGTATTCGGTAATCTCTCAGCCTCCAATCATCACCGCTTGACTAGTATTTTGATCTCCACCAAGCGCACATAAATCTGCAATGAAAACTTCTTGATTGTCCTTATATCCGGAAGCATTTTGGGCTATTTTATTAGCTTCTTCATTTTGCTCCCTCGAATATGACGAAGGATCACAATCTTGAAAGTTCTCGGTATTTTTTGACATTCCTCATGATAATTTCTTAGGATGTCATTCCCGCATTCATATTCGCCGATCATTTGCTTGATTACTAATTCAGAATCTCCAAAGATCTCAACCGCAATGGCTTCCATTTCAACAAGAAGTTGGAGACCTCTCGAGTAAAGCTTCATATTCTCGCCTCGATTGTTAGTGACAAAGTGGCATCAATAGGAATAGCAAACTCAAAAGATGCCCCCTTAGGCGAAATTAGTAAAACACATGCACCTCCGCCTTTTTTCGCAAGATGATCCATCAAAGAATAAAGCCCAAGGTGTAATACTAATCATGTCGGCGAGAAGGATCATGGTGTTGTGTTACAAAATCAGCAATAATTTGTCCTTTAACGACTTTTCGCCAATTCAATCTCGGATCAAATTCGATAATGCCAACACCCATTTACCGATTCTTCCTTTTAAAATCGGCATTGACAACATGTGTTTGATCACATCAAATTTGGAAACTATTGTACATTCGGCATTCAATAAATAGTGCCGAAATTTAGTACACGAGAAGTAAACACATAGGCACAATTTCTCTATAGCTGAATACCGTGTTTTACGATCCGTTTTTCGGCTAAGATAGGCTACAACTCGTTCTTTTCCATCTTCTTCTTGCATAAGGGCCGATCCTATAGTTAAATTATCGGCCGCTACGTACAGCTTGAATGGTTTATCTAGCTTTGGAGGGACCAACACAGGTGGTGTCTTCATATATTCCTTTATTTCATCCAAGGCTTTCTGATGTACGTCACTCCAAATGAACTTCTGAGCTTTCTTAAGTTTTAACAAAGGAGAAAATGGCAAGACCCTTTCTGATAGATTGGAGATGAACCTTCTCACAAAATTGATTTTGCCAAGTAACGACTGCAACTCTGTAAGATCAGTAGAAGGAGCAATATTTTCTATAGCTTCCATGCTCTTCTTCCCTACTTCAATCCCTCCTTTGTGAACTAAGAATCCCAAGAATTCACCGGCTGTGACCCCAAAAGCACATTTATTTGGATTCATCTTTAATCCATGTTTTCTAGTGCACTCTAATGTCTTCCTCAAATCAGCCAGATGCTTCTTGTAACTTTTTGACTTGACGACCACGTCATCAATGTAGACTTCGACTATTTTGCCGATCAACTCGTGGAATGTATAATTCATAGCTCTCTGATAGGTTGCACCAGCATTTTTCAATCCAAATGTCATGACAATCCATTCGAACAAACCAATATGGCCAGGACACCTGAAAGCAGTTTTTGATATATCCTCAATGGCCATAAAGATCTGATTATATCCAGCATTCCCATCCATGAAGCTAATAACCTCGTATCCAGCAGCTGCATCTACTAATAAATCAGCAACTGGCATGGGATATCCATCCATAGGAGTAGCCTTGTTAAGATCTCTGAAATCTATACAGACCCTCATCTTCCCATTCTTCTTGTAAACAGGAACTATACTGGAAATCCATTCTGCATATCTGCATGGCCGAATGAAATCTGCTTCTAGTAGCCTTTCAATCTCTTTTTTCACGTCGGCCAATACCTTCTCTTCATAAATCTTTCGAGGAGGTTGTTTGTAGGGCTGAAATCCTTCCTTGATGGGCAATCGATGTTCAACAATCGAGCGATCCAGCCCAGGCATCTCCGAATAATCCCAAGCAAAGCAATCCTTGAATTCCTTGAGGAGGTCTACTAATTCCGTCCTAAATTCTAGATCTAGTTGAGCGCTGATATAAGTCGGCCTAGGTTTGTCGCCATTGCCAATATCTATCTCCTCTAATTTATCAGCCGACTTAAAACCATGCCCAAGCTTTCCTTTGTTACCGTCAATTGGGTTACCCATTAAAAACCATCACGAATGCCGATTTGCTTGGATCGGTTTTGTTGATCCCGTGATAAATATTAGCAGGATCTTCTTTTAGTTCTTTTCCTGAAAAACACTTGGCGCCATCATATTGTTTACTCAATGATTCAGCAGTTGTGATATCCTCAGAATCATCTGCTTGAACTATTTCAACCTCATCGCAATCCCACTAGATAAGAATCTGATGCATAGTGGATGGAACGCAACAATTAGCATGGATCCAATCTCTCCCAAGAAGTAGGCTGGAGGGTCCTTCACCATCAATCACAAAGAAGGTAGTGATTAAGGTCTTTGAGCCGATCGTCAAATCGACACAAACGGCTCCATGGGTATCGGAAAACTTGCCAGTGAAATCTCTCAACTCAATGTCTGTTTCCAATAGATCTTCATCAATCATCCCTAGTTTTCTGAATGTTGTATATGGCATGAGATTAATGGCAGCTCCTCCATCGACAAACATATGGGTTAAGGGCTTCTGGTTGAGGTACCCTTTTAAATAGAGAGGTTTCAGATGATTATGTTCCCTTGGCTTATCAAACACTGCTTGTCTTGATAAAGTCAATTGTGCTAAGAGGTCCATCATCTCTCTACCATCGAGATCAGAAAATGCATCATTGTCTGAACAAGCACCTTCTTCCCTTGGATCTTCAGTAATTTGTTCCACAGGAGTCCCAAATTTTATTGGGATAAAGAACACCATGCTAACATCTGCCGAACGCCCACTTGCCGAATACTCTTCTGCCGAATGACTGGCTTCCTGAGTTTTCTTCTTTGGGCGCCACACCTGTTTGCGTTCGGCTGTTGCTTCTTTGAGCTCCTTGTTTCTGAGACGTTGGACTCTTCTCTTCTGGCTCTTCCTTAGACCAGGAGGGCACCACTGTCCCTTTTGCCACACATACTCTTGAGGAGAGTCCATGTCATCATCAGAATCCTCCACATCAGCCCATGCTTGATCTGCAATCCTTTTACTGATGTGAGGTGTGCTGTCTTTATTTTTTAAGCGCCGATCATCCTCTAGGAAGCGTGCCCCCAGTCTTTCTTGGATGGGATGGCGGTTGACTCGTGCCTGTCTGTACCCGTGGTATTGTTCACTGCATTCAGGGCAATTATTCCTAGCAGGCAACTTCAAGCCTTCATTCCAGCAATGCCTAAAGAAAGGACAATCCCAATGAGACTCCTCTCGTTCCTTCATGTACTCCTCCTGTTCCCGGTGGTACATCTCTTCTTCGTACCTCTGCTGTTCCCTGGCAAGCTGCTGATCTCTTCGATATTGCTTCTCTTGCTGTCTTTGCCACTTGTTCAGCAGTATACGAGATGTCACCCTTGGTTTGAAGGTTTCTTCTTTCTCTGTCCGGCTATTTGGGAACCGAACACGATGCTGCTGGAGCTCCACACTTGACACTTGCCGACTAGGGTCAACCGAACCGCTTTGCTTTGCCCTTTCAGAAGTCAGCACTTTCATTGGGCTTTTGCCCTTAGGATCACTGGCAGAAACCACGCACGAATCGAAAGCAACCATATTTGCAGGGAAGGGCTCCTTATCCACCTTCATATTATTGTTGAACTTGAGGAGACCCTGCTGTATAGCTCTCTGAATCTGTTGCTTGAAGATTCGGCAGTCAGTGATGTTGTGAGTGATCATGTCATGGAAGTCACAATATCTGCCAGTCTTGACCCAATCTGGACGCTTCATAGAATGATTATCTGGCAGCTTGATGCGTCCTTCCTTGACCAAGAACTCAAAGAGCTTTTCCGACTTGGAGACGTCGAAGTCATATGCCCCCTTGAGTGTCTTTATCCAAATACCGTTGACTGGGACAGTTCCTTGCCCCAAGCAAACTCGGCAGCTGCTACATCCTCCTGGCCATCATCTTCATCCTCTCCCTCTTCCAGGAAGTGGTTGTATGTCTGATAAGACACGTTGCCCCCCTTCTGAAAACGGGTATCCTTCTTGATGCTCTGGAACTGAGTAGCCATGAGTGACAAGCGCCTTGAGAGTTGTCCTAGGTCATCAAACTCCATGCCGGCTAGCTTTTCCCTGATGGCTGGATGCATTCCCCGAATGGCTACAAATGCAACCGATGGTCCGCAAGTTCAAAGAATAGCGGGAATTCTTTGTCTCCCTGAACCTGGCGCAAGAACTCTTGTGGCGTCTCATTGTACTTCTGTGTCAACCCCATCAGGTCGACAAGCTCTTTCTCATTGGAACCACTGTAGAAGTATGAATGAAACTTATCTTCCAGCTCAGACCAGGTTCCAATAGAATTGGCCGGCAACGTGGCAAACCATGTGAAAGCTGGCCCTGTAAGGGATGATGGGAAGAAGCGAATCCTCCATGCTTCGTCATTGGCAAGCTCTCCCAACTGAATCAGGTACCGACTGATGTGTTCGGTAGTAGAAGTGTCATCTTGTCCAGAGAACTTGGTCAAGTCGGTTGGAGGCTTCAGTCTTGAAGGAAGCGCCACTCTGTTGTACCAATCAGGATATGGAGACTGATACACATAGGGCCGATTCTTGGGCTTGATCCCAAATTGGTGCTGCATCATATCGCCATCCTCGCTAGAGTATATCCATATTTGAATTCCCCGAGGTCCATGAGATTGTCCCGACCGGCCCAAATTGGCTTATACCCGGGATTTGGCATAGCATGAACTGTGGAATAGTCAACGAACTCAGGTAACCAGGGGCCAAAGGGATTTCTCTCAGAACCCACTCGCCATTGGAGCTATTGAATAGGTATTGTATGCTTGGAGGATTCCCAGCGCATCGAATGCCGCTTCTCCGTGTGTCTTGGCTCCGGATCCCTCCGGGGTTTTTCTGGTGTCTTGTTCTCTCCTCCAGATTCCTGACTTACAGCTCCTTTCTTTGGTGGTGGCTTAGGCGTATGTATGTATCTTGGCCCTGAAAGCTCACCAAGCCGAGCCTCAAAATGTTGATCAAACTCGGGTCCAAAGCTAGCCTTCATGATATCGCGGAAAGTGTTGAAGAACGCCATGTTGTGATTGGTCATTGCACTCCCCACGGCAAAAACAATTTCTTCCATCCGACGGATTTCTTCAGACTTGGTTCCTCATCTTCCTTTCCTGCCCCTCTTCCTCATCGATACTTGTTGAGCATATCCCTTGTCACGGGGCATCAATATCTTTGGAATATCCATCTTCTCGAATGATTGTACCGCTCTTTTTTGCTTGGAGAAGCATGACATGCACTTTTTGCGAGAAGGCTAAGCACAATTCTCTCACCATGGCCTCCGTGTCGAGGCGGCGAGTCACCCATCTAGACTTGGATGACTTTGTCCTTGTCGACGTTGTCAGGCATCGTGGTTTGATCTTGACGTGTCCCACCGGGCGTGCCAAAAAGTGTGTAGGCACAAAAATCCTACTCCCTCGCGCCACACACACGACAAGCCGGAATAGCCGGGCTTTACCGCCTCGAGTGTCTTGAATCCGAAGGCGTGCTAGTCAATTTGACCTAAGTTAATTGACAAGGAGGTAAACGTGAGATCTGAACGTGCTCGGTGAGACCAAGACAAGCCCGCATGTATGGCTCTAAGGCCGGATGTAAAGACATATAGCTATGAGAGCTATCTGTCGATGATTAATGAATGCATTCGGTAAACATACATGAAGATATGATGTGCAAACAACTACCGAATGATCATAAAAGACATGTTTGAACAAGTAAAGTCGATCATCATGATGTGTTAACGTAAAGCTTTATTGCATAGATCGAATTAATTGACAACATGATAAATGAAAGAAAATAAATCATAAACATCGTAATAGATATTCATGACACGTGAAGAGGGAGCTACCCTACGTAAAAACGTTATACGAACCCAAGAACGAAGAAGAAACTACCGTACGTATAAACATATACGAACCCGCAATCGAAGAAGGAGCTACCCTACGTAGAGACGTATACGAACCCGCAACACATGATAACTTAGAAGCATAACCGTGTTCGGCAAGCTTGCCGAATCGGGTCCATGAAGAAGGAACTACCCCGTAAAAAACCCATCGATTGAACCGATCTCTAATCCACCTGGATGATTAGCTCTAGATTAACCCAAAGATCTCAGATCTACCGGATGACACGGTCCCCGTCAAGATCTAAACACATACGAACCCACAACATGTAACAACTTAGATTGATCTAGCTCGGCTACGATGAACAGATAAATCTAGTAGCATGGTAGAATAAACAATTAAAGCACTAACATCAACTAGATCTATGATAAGATAAAGCCGAGACGTTTCAATCTAAATTGGGCAAAAAAGTGTGTGCAAACATAATTAAATAAATAAATTATGAGCATTGCAAACACGTGGTAACTTAATGAATTCATTAGATCTTGCCAAAATCTAATGAAGCCGATAACTAGCTCTAAGCCAGATCTTAGCCCACCGGATGGCTCATGATCGACAAAAGAACCCTCTTGCCCCTGATAGCTTAAATCCGCCTGACGATACTAAGCGTGAACAAGACTTCTTGCAATAATCTAAATCCGCCTGACGATACTAGACATGGTGCAAGGTTGCCGGTACTTACAGGGTCGGCGGGTCGATGAATCCTCTTGCGAGAGATCGGCGACACAACCGGACTCGAAGGGTGGCCGGAGCCAAGGCACGGAGCCGGGTTGTTTGTATTGATTTGGGTATATCGTTTACAGTTGCCGGGGGTCTCATATTTATACCATGGGCTTATTGAGTCCTAACTAGTTACGAATAATAATAACTAAAATATCTAGCTAAGATACATTGTCCTCCAAGTCTTCTCGGAGTCGTGGAAATCGCACGTGGTGTGGGCCCTTGTCCTGGGATATTCTCCTTAACGCTCCACGCTTGCGAACCATCTCACGCTCAGCTCCTTCTCGAACTCGGGCTCCTTAGCCGAATAATAGCGGCTTCCCGAATGCCACAAAGATCAGTGGCCCGTCTTCTTGCTAGCCGAATGACCCCTTACCGAACCATCATGTACCGGGCCTATTAGTCACCCAGGCTCTACCAAATTTTGGTGTTAACAGCGGCGAGGGAAAGGAGGAGGGGAGGAATGGAGGAGAGCCCTGCGTGTTCCGGCGTTGCGCCGGCTCTACGGGAGGTGGTGCGGGGATGGATCGTGCCCTCGCGATGGCTATTTATAGCCGGGCCGCGGGGAAGGCTGCCGGCGAGATATTCCTTCCGGCCCGACCTTTTTCCGACCGCCACCGTCCTCCGGTTTGCTCGCCGCGTATGCACATTTGGCGTTTGGTCGTGTCCGTGCTCCGTGAGCCCGGCTAGTCGTGTGGTCACCTCATCCCGCGGGGGCGGTCGCTGCCATACCATGGCGGTATGCTTGGGAGCTCCGTTCGCGGGCGCTTTGTGTCATTTGACTAGAGCCCATGTGCTGTGGTGTCGCCCCGTTAATGCGGTTAGGGAGGTACCGTGTTGTCGTCTTCGTCAATAGCTCCGTGGCGGCTCGTCGGCCGTCGCGGCCGTGGCGGACTCAGCGCCGCGGTCTGTCCCGATCTTGGCAAGTGCACGGGTCAAAGGTAGGCTGCGCCCGATGCGTCACGTCGGCGAGGGGCTTTGTGCCTCCTCTAGTGTGCCGGTCTACTCCACTGGGGACGGCCCCGGTGGCGGAAGCTCGAGATGCCTCCCCCTGCGCGGATCGTCGCCGGGCGGGAGGTGGAAGACGACGAGGCCGCGGGGTCCCGGTTGACGGTGTGAGAAAGGGGAGAAGGAAGAGATGGGCTGGCTTGCTTTTTTTTTCATGGCTCGATGGGCCTCGACGTCGGGCGGCCCGTTCGGGAGAGTGGAAAGGAGGGAAGAGAGGGCCCACTGGTCAGCTGCAGAAGGGAAAGGAGGGAGGGTTTAGGCCCCGTGAGCCCCTTTCTCTTTTTTATTCTCTTTTCCATTTTTCTTTTCCTTCCACTTCTTTTATATGTGTACATATATATTGTAAATATTTATACAAGCACTTATAGGTATCCTCATGACTTGAATTCATGAAAATATTTATTTGTTTGGTACTTGTATAAATTGTATATATATATGCATCCACACCTTTTCCCGATCTCTTGTTATTTCATGTGTATATATGATAAATATTTATACAAGCACCTTTATATTCCCATGGTGTTTATTGTAGAGAATATTTATTTACTGTGCTTATAAAAATATTCATATATATTTTGGTACACATGTGTGTCGGTATATGTTATTCCCAGAGGTAAATTAAGTAAACCATTACTCATGCAATATATTTCCATAATTTAAATCTAGGGCTTACCTTGCATCTTCTGTCACCATAAAGTTCGGCAAGCAACAAACAAGGTTTCCTATTTTCTATATGATGAGAGTTCGAAATGCGTGGTTTTCAAAAATAGGTTTTTGGTTTAGCGGAAAATAAATCAAGTTTTAGTTGTAATTCAAAAAGTTCAAATTTTTAGTGAATTTTAAAATGATGCAAAAACACGGGTGTTACAAATCTACCCCACTTAGATGAATCTCGTCCCCGAGATTCCTAGTCTACTGAGTGAAGGTCCTAATTAAGGTCTAACGGGAAAGAAGATAGAGAGAGAGGGAAAACTTTCCATTGCTTACAAGTCTTTGTTTTTTGAGCCTCTACTATTACCGTGCTACTCTATTCCTAGGGCGGCACGATAGTGTGGAGGGTATGCCTTTAGCCAATGATTACTGCTGTTGTTACCCCATTTTCCTTGGTCTTGCGTCTTCGTCTTCGTGGTCCTCGAATCTTCAAATCTTCTTTCTTGGCTACCCCACTTAGAGAATTCATTCCTCTAAGGTGAGGGAAAATCTTCCATCTTCTACGGGCTTGAAGTTGTCTTCTGCTGTTTGTGGTCCTTTTGGTCGGGATCGTTGCTTTGGTTCTTTTGGGCAACAATCAACGTAAACTTGGGTGACCACTTCTCGTCGGGTAACCCTAAGTTTTTTCGTGGTATCATTATCCGCTTACATCAGCCCATTTTTATGTTTCTCTTCTTCCTCACGGATCTGGATCTACCCCACTTAGAAGAGTTTTACTTTTATCCGCCTGCGCTCCATGGCTTCTCTTTTTAGATGCCCGTAGATTTCTCTGTTGGCGCCTTCCCCTTGGGCACTCTTTTAATCTCTTTCTTTTCTTTTTTTTTTTTTTTTTTTTTTTTTTTTTATTTTTTTTTTGGGAAGGTTATAGATACATCTCCCTAGGGAGCAGCTAGTCGACCTCGTCGATGTTGATGACTTGGGGCGACGCCAGAGGGTCGTCGACGGTCACGGAGCGGAGGTCGCCTTCTCTCGGTCTTTGGGAGGCCGAGCGAGAGGAAGGATCCGCCGAGACCAAGGGTGGTTGGGGTTACCGGCCGGCGTGTCGGCGGCACGGTGGCGTACATCCTTTTGCCCCCTCGGGAGGGTGGATGGGGATCCCTTCTTGGATGGTGGGCTCCATCCCCATCATGGCGAACGCTCTGGCCCGATCCGGTGACGCCGCGGTAGGCGGCCGTCGACTCTTGGGCGTGGCGCTCCCGGTAGCCTTCGGCGTCTCGGCGAAGCGCGGCTTCTCGGCGTGCAGCTATGGCGACTTGCTCGGCGTGGGCGAGTCCCATCGAGAGACCGGATGAATCTCTCGCCGCTTGGCCGACCCTAGGCCGCCAAAGACGGGCGGCCTGCTTGTCGTAGTGCTCGTCGAGGAGGAGCAGTAGGCCGCCCCGTTCCCGATGACGGGACCAACCTCTCGGGCTTCTATGGCCCTCATGCGAGCGATCCAGGGCGGGTCATTCTTGTTCTCGGTAGGAAGTACTTCATAGGGGTGCGGATGATGGCCTCTCCAGGTGTGGCGAGGGCGTCCGAAGGGCTTGGCGGGCGGCAGCTTGGTAGGTGTCGGGGGAAGCGGAAACCGATCTCGGCCACGCCCCACTCGTTGGTGACGCCGGGGTAGTCTCGGCTTTTGGCGATGTAGACGGTGACTTCGCAGTAGCAGGGTACCATACTCCGTGTACTCGCGGCCTTCATACTCGGGGCACTCGGAGATGCCAAGGTGTTGCATGGTGGTGTAGAGGAGTTGGGGAAATCCGGGGGTGTTGATGCACTGGTTGTGAACCCAGTTACCGGCCATCTTGGTGGGGTGTGGTGGAAGATCTTGTGGGTGGAGGGTGAGGGTTCTGGTGGTGAGGGGAGTGGTTGGAGGATAGCAATGGAATGGTTGGAGTGGGTTGAGAGTACGGTGATGGAGGTGTCCGTTTTATAGTGGTTGGAGGGTGGAAGCTTAACGGCTAAGCTTGGATGGCTGGTGCGGTGGCTCGGGTGTGTGGGGAGAAGGAACGGGAGTGGGTCTCCCTATTCACATTGACCTTTCGACAGTGGTCTGGCATTGGAGAGTGTGTGGCCGGTGACCTTGACCGGGTGGGATTTCCCATAATGTGGGGTCTATAGCATCGTTGTTGTCTGCAGATGTCACATGCTAACCTTTAGCATTAGTTTGCGTTTCCACGATCATTACGCCCTTATTTGGCTTAATTGATCTTCATGGGTCTGAAATCTCTCTATCTTCAGCTTCATCTTGTACGTAATGGCACTGGTTGCCTCTGTGCGGTGTCTTGTGCAGACTTCTCGGGTCTTGGTTCGGGGTCAATGGTACAGCGAGTCTCGGAACTTTAGGCGTGAGGCGACGGCTTGTTCGCAATGTTACACGGTCGTCGGTACGCGGTGTCACCGAAGCGGCGGCGTCGCGGCGGCTCAGAGAGAGAACACTGGGGTAGTTCAATGGCTACGATCGTGGAGTCCTTGGTTGTCGTCATGTCTCCTGCAGGGTAATCTCCTAATCTACTTGGACTAAAATAGACTGGGGGGATAAGCACAACGTACGATATGGATCTATCTAACTAAGATTAGAGGGGAAAGCAAGCATTTCGGATAGGGATAGACTTTTGGGGTATCCTAGTAACACGGGTGTCAAAATACAAACTTACCTGGTGTGAATCGTATGAAAAGGTGTGTCATGGCGAACTAAGTTTATGTGGAACTCGTCTTTATCACTCATGACTTGAGAATTTTCCATAACGCTCACAAATCCTATCGGCTCTTTTCTTCCATTATTTTCCATGATACGAAAATAATAGAGAAAATTTCCCATAGGTTTGAAAAGATTGGAACACAACATAATTTGAACAAACAAGCGCACAATATATTACATCACGGATCAGGTTCACAGATGATATAGTGTTACATCACCCATGGTGACTGTCATGATGATTATTGTACGACTTCGCAACTACTAAGGCTGGACTCATAGGTTACCACTAGAGCTAAGAACAACTACTAATGTCACTAGAAATCTAGCAACAAGGTCCATAGCTAGATCAACATGCTACTGCGGTTTACTAACTTAAGGCAATGCTACTTATTTGGGACTCGTCATGCACATAACAGTGACTGGTGGGATCTGCTTTGGGTACTCTTTGCACATCACTAGGGGCATACAGGGACTTGCTTGGGTTCTTGCCAGGTCTTCAATAATAATGCTTCCTGCGCTTCTTTCTCTTCTTCGGCTTCTCTAGGGCTTCGTGCAGCTTCATTGACTCTCTTCATTCTCCTTCCTTTTGGGCTTCAATGCTTTGGCATCTTCTCTTCTAGTTCCTTCTTGAGGGTGTCCATCCGGGCATCCTTGTTGTCTAGGTCTTCTTTTGCCTTGCGAGCACCATCTCGCCTTTATCCACATAGACACAGTAGATTATTGTGGCCTCCTCTTGTGATTTGGAGAGTTTGGCGGTGCTATGAGGTATCCGGCGGTGGAGATCAAGGTGTAGTCGGCTACGGTGAGGGTGGTTGGCTCAGTTCCCCGAAGTTTCGCTGCCATATTCTTTGCGGTCGTGTCCTTGACCGGGTAGTACTTGGCATGGGATTGATCAAGTACCGCTTCAAACTCCTTTGCGAAGATACTTGAGTGCCTTCTTACGTGCAACCTTCCTCGCAAGCGTCCCCCCGTTCACTTCCCCTGCTCGAAAGATTACGCACCCATCGTGGGTATGGAAGCTTCGAGATGTGTAACGCACATCGCATAATGGTACTCTACCTATTGCGGACTCATGGTAGTAGTACACGTGCTTCGAGTAAACCCTAGGCTTCGTAAAACTTCCCACGGGAGTTGTGGAAACTCCACGACCTATCGATCCCGTCTGCGTGCGTGTCCATCCTCCCATCTGTTCCATCATAATAGAGTTTTTATGTCGATGACATGTGAGCAACATATGGATATTGAAATGGTACACTTAGGATAACAAGTCTATAAGTAGAATTTCTTAAGTAATGTTTCGAAATAAGTGCCAACCCATATTTCTTATCCTATATCAAGCTCGGCTCGATACCACTCTATCACGCCCCACTTTTAATGGGACTTTTAATCACGCCAGATTGGCGCCCGGGATCACGCTACCAATACATTTAGCGATCCACAGTAGTGAGAAATCAGTTATATGAATAATACCGAGCAAGAAATGTATAGGATAGAAGATCTTACAGTGGTGACGAAGTGACACCGAGCTGGGTTATGAATATCAGAGTAGCCAACTGTGAAGCGTTGGTATATCGTCTGGGCACTTCTCCTTATTCCACAGGCATCTTGATAGTGGATAGGAATTGGGTTCAGCGTTACTCCTACTTGATCGTCTTACGGCTCCTACGTACGCGTATCTTTTACCTTGGCGACTTTACCTTCTTCTGTGCCGATGTCTGTAAAAACAGAGGGGTGAGTACAAAGGTACTCAGCAAGTCCAAACCAGGGGTGGTTTGGTAAATTAAGGGTTTTGGGCCCTAGCAGAGTCTCTAAAACTGCTCTTACTAGTTCCCGGGGTTATCTCATCTTACCATCACCTTCACATATCACAAAAAGGTTAGTTATATCTAATCATAGATGTTCTTGCCTAGCATTCGCCCATTCCCAGGACGTGGCTATTCGAATAGGTTTAAGTAACTCTGCAGAGGTTGTACAAATTTCCCCACACGATAGGTGTTGCCTCTGCCACCGTCATGGCTTCTGACAGACCTAACGAGATCCGTACCCGCTTGAGTGCTACTCTAGGTATATTGGTATAATTTTCACCACGACTTCTCAGGGGTTGGAAATGGGAAGATCACTTAGCATCCCATTAGCACATAGCATCGCGGAAGATCACTTAGCATCCGCCAACTCATAAGTTTGTATACAATATCAAAGCGCCAATTGTTTTACGTGGAGGATCACATAGCAACCACGCCAACCCGACCTCGGAAGATCACTTAGCATCCGAGTCAGCTCCCGATAGTTCGTATGCCCCTCCGGCCACCTTGGTTCCCAATTATACCTCAACCCAACGGGGTGTGAATCAAGCCGTCCCATCTCGGTGTGTGGTTGTACGAAATATCGCACTAGGTAGAAGGTCTATGAACCGGTCCTTAGGGAGGCGAGCATCTCTCCGCGGGATTCATCCCCGATTGTGATTAGTCCACCTCCATGTAGACTATCACCACTCACCTTTTTGTTGGAGGGTTCACACTATTAATTACTTAAGCTAACGACAAAGCCTAGCGAAGCCTCACACACATAGCCCATGAGTACTCCCTTGCGGCTTGCCCTAGTTATACTTATCTTAATATCTTATTAAACATTATAGTAATTAGGTCAGGTTAAGGGGGGGTAAGGACTTGCCTGGGAGGTTCTTACAAATCGGCACTGGCGTTGAGCGTCTCTTGATTGATCCGGATGAAACTCCTAATCCGGGTCGTCGAAAAGCTACTTCGTGATCGGCGATAACCTAGCTTGAACTATGACATGCAAAACAAACATAGAACATTATGGTGGTAATGGGTTAGATGCATAGAGCTAGATTTTAGATACATTATGGAAGTCGTTTCACACGAAAAACGGAGTTAAATTGAATGAGATATGGATTTTACAATATTAATCCCTAATTAAACCATTAGGGTAATATTTAATATAATTTTATCATGTAATAAAATTGGAACTAATTACATGATAAAATTCTATAATTCAAATAATGAATTTACAAATTTTTAAGGAATTTTTCTGATATGGGAAGGTCTACTTCTAATATCTTGTGTACAACAATCGGGTGGCTCTAGCAATTAAAACAAGGTGTACGGGGCGGTCCCTATGCACGTGTGTGCCACGTGGGTCCAGCTGGACGCCACAGTGGCCGCCACGTAGGCGCCACGTGGATTACACTGTCGCCCTAACGGCTGTTGACGGTGTGGAACGGGGTTGACGGCACGGGGTGACGTGTCGTCTTCCGATTGGTCCGTTCGTGACGTCGTCACTGTGCATGACGGCGTCGCTGGACGTTTCCCGTTCGCCACCTCCCGACGGCGGCGCTCCGCCGGAGATCTCGCCGGAGTGACCGTCCCTGGCCCGTACCTCGCCGCGAGTGGCTCGTGAGCATCTCCGTGATGTCCCGAACCGGATGGAGTAGGTCTGGGCGACGGGTAGCTCGTCTCCCTCGGCGGCGGCGGCCACGGCGGATTCCCAACGGCAACGGCGCTCGGACACCAGGCTATACAGCACCATAGTGCAAATCCAGTGAGGCAAATGAAAGGGGAGAGGTTGGGAAGACGTACCAGGCCACCAATTTCTACCGACGGCGACCAAAGCGGCGGCGCCCCTTGTCTATAACGCGGCGGTGGCGGAATCCCTAATTGGGGAAAACTCACCGTCGTGGCGAGGGAAAGGAGGAGGGGAGGAACGGAGGAGAGCCCTGCGTGTTCCGGCGTTGCGCGGAGCTCTGGGAGGTGGTGCGGGGATGGATCGTGCCCTCGCGATGGCTATTTATAGCCGGAGCCGCGGGAAGCCGCCGGCGAGATATTCCTTCCGGCCGATCTTTTCCGACCGCCACCGTCCTCCCGGGCTAAGAGCTGCGTATGCGGGTGGCGTTTGGTGGTGTCCCGTGCTCCGTGAGCCGGCTGGTCGTGTGGTCACCTCATCCACAGGGACGGTCGCTGCCCGCCATGGCGGTATGCTCGGGTGCTCTGTTCGCGCGCTGCTGTGTCATTTGACTAGAGCCCCTCGTTAACCGTGGTGTCGTCCCGTTAATGCGGTTGGGAGGTGCGTGTCGTTGTCTTCGCCAGCGGCTCGACGCGTCGTCGGGCCGTCGGCCGTGGCCGACTCAGCGCCGCGGTCCCGCTCGATCTTTGTGCGGGTCAAAGGTAGGCTCGCCCGTCGTCACATCGGCGAGGGGCTTTGTGCCTCCTCACCTTGTGTGTCTTGGGTCTACTCCACCGGGGGACGGCCCGGTGCGGCGGGAAGCTCAAGATGCCTCCCCCGTGCCGCGGTCGTCGCCGGGCGGGGAGGTGGAAGACGGCAGCGCTGAGGAGGCCGGGGTCCCGGTTGACGGTGTGAGAAAGGGGAGAAGGAAGAGATGGGCTGGCCTGCTTTGTTTCTGGCTCGATGGGCCTCGACGTCGGGCCGGCCCGTTCGGGAGAGTGGAAAGGAGGGAAGAGAGGGCCAGCTGGGCTGGGCCAGAGAGAAGGGAAAGGAGGGAGGGTTTAGGCCTGTGAGCCCCTTTCTCTTTTATTCTCTTTTCCATTTTCCTTTTCCTTCCACTTCTTTTATGTGTGTACATATATATTGTAAATATTTATACAAGCACTTATAGGTATCCTCATGACTTGTATTCATGAAAATATTTATTTGCTTTGGTACTTGTATAAATTGTATATATATATGCATCCACACCTTTTCCCGATCTCTTGTTATTTCATGTGTATATATGATAAATATTTATACAAGCACCTTTATATTCCCATGGCGTTTATTGTAGAGAATATTTATTTACTGTGCTTATAAAAATATTCATATATATTTTGGTACACATGTGTGTCGGTATATGTTATTCCCCCAGGTAAATTAAAAACCATTACTCATGCAATATATTTCCATAATTTAAATCTAGGGCTTACCTTGCATCTTCGGTCACCATAAAGTTCGGCAAGCAACAAACAAGGTTTCCTATTTTCTATATGATGAGAGTTCGAAGTGCGAGTTTTTTTAAAAACAGGGTTTTGGTTTAGCGAAAAATAAATCAAGTTTTAGTTGTAATTCGAAAAAGTTCAAATTTTTAGTGAATTTTAAAATGATGCAAAACACGGGTGTTACAGAATCAACTTCGAAAAGAAAATCAAACGTGCTAGGTCCGATCGTGGTGGAGAATATTTTTCCAATGAGTTTGATCTTTTACGTGTGGAGAACGGGATAATTCATGAACGGCCACCTCCATATACGCATCAATCTAATGGGGTTGCCGAAAGAAAGAACCGGACGCTAACGGACTTGGTGAACGCCATGTTAACAACGTCCGGTATGGCTAAGGCATGGTGGGGGGAGGCTGTTTTGACAGCATGTCATGTTCTAAATAGAGTTCCCACTAAAAATAGTGATGTCACTCCGTATGAAAGATGGAAAGGAAGGAAACCATCTCTCCATTACTTGCGTACGTGGGGCTGTTTGGCCATGATTAGTGTACCAATTAATAAGAAACACAAGCTTGGACCAAAGGCAGTTGATTGCATATTTTTAGGATATGCATACCACAACACGACTTATAAGTTTTTAGTGATAAAATCTGACACGCTTGAGATCTCAGTTGATTCACTTCTAGAGTCACGAGATGTTACATTCTTTGAGAATATATTCACGAAGAAAGTTGCATATGATTTACCAAACTCATCAAGTGAATTTATTCCTAAACCCACACCCATAATTGAGCCAAGTATAACTCCTCAAGGTATTGACGAGAATGGCAGTATTGAAGCTCCTAGGAGGAGTAAGAGACAAAGGGTTGCAAAATCCTTTGGTGATCACTTTACTGTGTATCTCATAGATGATACTCCCACGACCATTGCCGAGGCATATGCATCACCAGATGGCAGATGCGGAGTATTGGAACGATGCAGTCCGTAGTGAGATGGACTCCATCACTGCAAATGGGACATGGGAAGTAACAGATAGACCTGTGGGTTGCAAGCCAGTTGGTTGTAAATGGGTATTTAAGAAGAAGCTCAGGCCTGATGGTACTATTAAAAAGTACAAGGCAAGGCTTGTTGCTAAAGGTTATACACAAAAGGAAGGCGAAGACTTTTTTGATACTTACTCACCTATTGCCAGGTTAACTACAATCTAAGTGCTGCTATCCTTGGCTGCTTCCAATGGTCTTCTTGTCCACCTGATGGATGTGAAGACGGCTTTCCTTAATGGAGAGCTAGAGGAAGAAATTTATATGGATCAGCTCGATGGATTTGTAGCACAAGGACAAGAGGGCAAGGTGTAAAGGTTACTCAAATCCTTGTACGGATTAAAGCAGGCACCCAAGCAGTGGCATGAGAAGTTCGATAAGACCTTAACTTCTGCTGGGTTTGCAGTTAATGAAGCCGACACATGTGTGTACTACCGCTATGGTGGGGGCAAAGGATCATGTGCTTGTATGTTGACAACATACTGATCTTTGGGACAAGTATCGATGAGATTAATGATGTAAAATCATTCTTATCCCAAAGTTTTGACATGAAAGATTTAGGAGAAGCTGATGTGATCCTTAATATTAAATTGAGTAAGGGTGAGAATGGGATTACTCTTTTGCAGTCTCATTATGTGGGAAAGGTGTTGAACCATTTTGGCTATATGGATAGCAAACCTTGACCAACACCCTATGATCCTAGTCTAATACTTTGAAAGAATAAAAGGCTTGGAAAGGATCATCTGAGATACTCCCAAATTATTGGCTCTTTGATGTACCTAGCTAGCGCAACTCACCCTGACATCTCATTTGCTTTAAGCAAGTTGAGTAGATTTTTCCTCTAATCCAGGAGCTGACCATTGGCTTGGTATTGATCGAGTAATGCGCTATCTAAGATGCACAATGAGATATGCTATTCACTATTCAAGGTACCCGGGGGTACTTGAAGGATATAGTGATTCAAATTGGATTACAGACGTCGATGAGCTAAAGGCCACTAGTGGATACATATTCACTTTAGGTGGTGGTGCTGTCTCTTGGAGATCTTGTAAGCAGACAATACTTACTAAATCTACAATGGAGGCAGAGCTCACGGCCCTAGACACAGCCTCTACTGAAGCTGAATGGCCAAGAGAACTGTTGATGGACTTACCTATGGTTGAAAAACCCATACCTGCTATTCTCATAAACTATGATAATCAAACAGTGATAACGCAGGCGAAGAATAGTCAGGATAATGGGAAGAAGTCCTCCAAACATGTTAAGCGTAGACTAAAGTCTATCAGGAAATTAAGGAGCTCCGGAGTTATAGCTGTGGATTACATCTAGACAGCTAAGAACCTGGCAGATCCCTTTACTAAGGGGCTATCACGCACTATGATTGACAATGCATCAAACGAGATGGGACTGAGACCCATGTGAGTTAATCTCAGTAGTAACCCAACCTATGTGATCGGAGATCCCGTGAATTAGGATCTGGGAAGAACAAATTGATGGTTAACGGGAGAGTACAACTTTTCCTTAAACCCACTCCGTTGGAGATGCAGTACTCTCATTTCTGTAAGGCAGGCTGACTTTGTCTTAATGTGTTCTGAGGCTTTAGAGTGAGATACTGTCCTACAGAGTATTCTTGTAAGAACACATCTATGTCAGCCTAACTGTTAGTCGCAGTTCATAAGAATTGGGTATTCTTTAGAAAGCTCATGAAGTGAGTTAGGAGTATGACTTATACGCTGCAACTCGCAGGGTTGGCTATGGCAGCCTAGTATTAGTCAAGACTTCAGGTGAAACCTATTCACACCAAACTACCAATTCAAGGCCTAGTCCATTGTGCAGTCGTGGATGGGTCTATCCTGTCGTTCTAGGTGGATGTTCAACCTTAACCGGTCTCCACTGAATAGCCGGTATATTAACAGTACTTTGGTACAGGGAGGATGACGCGTGCCTTTGGATATGGTGGGGGATTGTTGGAAGTTTTGGGCTTTTGGCCCAAAAATTCCCTAATAGAAGTCCCAAAGGCCCACTCACACATGCATGGTATGGTGGGGGATTTTAGTCCCACATTGCTTATCTAGGAGGAGTGAAGACCAACTTAAATATGAGAGTTGTCTCCACCTTGTTGAAGCTATTGGTGAGAGAAAAAAGGAAGGAACACGCACGCACGCTCGCCTCGCCGGGTGGGGCGGGACGGGACGAAGGGCGCGGGCGCATGACATGCGCATGAATGCTCCGGCAATTTCCCGCCCTCGTGCTTGTAGGTGTGCGGCTTCCTTTTGCCATTTTATATTTTTTCATACATGGAGAAAATTGCACTGTCTTATTTGGAAAGCAATTATTCTCGTATTATGGTAACTTCTGTAACGGCAGGTCAATTACCGTGATACTGTGATTATGCGGCTAATAACTTTCCTTGGCTACGGCGCGTGTATATATAGAGGCGAGACGTCATCTCTCAGTACTCAGAGAATTCATCCCTACCTATTCCATCGTTCTTGCTGCTGCCGTCTTCCCCGTCCCGTCGCCGACGTGCCATCGGCATCGGGAGAGCAGGCTCCGAAGACCTCGTCTCCTCGCGTCCCTGCATGGGGTAGGGGCCGTATAAGGTTTTTGGGAAGCGCCGTCGCGACTGTTCGCTGAACATCTTCTTCCCCCTTCATCTTCGCCGTCGTTCCTGGATCTGCGTCGACGGTCTGCTTTGTCAACTTTGAGATGCCTAGCGCCGACAACCCCACTGTAAGAATGTCGATCCTCTTCTTCTTATTCGTGTTCTTGTTTTCTCTATTACTAGCACTAGATTTTTTGCATTTGTCTCATATCGTAGTGCTAGTGATGGTTCATATGTCTTTGATACATGTTGTAGATCTTTTTCTTATTGTCGGAATTAATTTATGCGTCACTGAACCGCTATTATTTCCAACAGTTATCGGGGTCGGCTGACCCCGACGACTACACTCTAGATTCTCCCATGTGCATGTCTAAAATGGTATTCACCATTTCATTGGATATCTACTAGCAAATTCATCTACATCCAAACAACAAATTTGGTATGGCAACACATTTGAACACTAGTATGATTTAATATCAGAGTAAATTGCACTGTAGGTACTTAAACTTTTGGTGAGTTCCCATCTAGGGGCTCGCCTCTTCCTAGCCTCAGGCTTCATGGGCGTCAAGACGACCTGGTGGTGTGTTGACCTTGTGCTCAGGGATGGTGCCCTGTGGGAGATATATGGGCTCCGTCGTCAGTTGCACGTGCGGCGCGCCGTGTGCACAAGTGGCGTCGTCGTGCGCTATGAACGTGGATAAGACGATGGGATGCCGCGGCCGGCAGGCTTGACGAGGATGACAAGACCTCGACGACGTTGCGAGCTCCAACCCACCCTGCTGCCCACCCCGCGCCCCTCTCGTGCTAGGCTAGGGCTACCCCCGTAAGCCACGGCTACACGTGCGTCCGCCACGCACCAGGCCTGCATCTCTCAACACCATGGATGGAAGGTTGCAGCGGCAGGTAGATGATGACAAGCGGGGTCCACATGAAAGTGAAACAACAAGAGGGACGAAAGATGGTGTTACTATATCCCTGTGAAGTAGTAGTGGCGGGGCTTCAAAGAGATCGGGCATGGGCACAATAGTCATTTTCATGACATGTACATGGTAGGAGGGTGAGTTGGCTTGCCACGTCAACTCCTAGTGCACACATGGTGTGTTTTGTACTTTTAGTGCACGAGACACATAGTTTCATTACCCAGAAGATATGTTTTTTTAGTTTGAGTACCTAAACAGGAACTCACTAATACCCTCAGTGTAATTTTTCTCTTAGTATGAATATCCAGTTCAATTCTAGGAGGTCGATATCTATATTCAAAACTGGCTCTTAGTAAAATCGGATAGGACTTTTATGCTCTAGAGTTGAGGGACACGGACATATGAATGGAGTGAGATGGACCAAATTTGGAGGAAAACTAGAGTAATGTGGCAGTTTAGACACAGAAAAGAAAAACAAAATATTTAACTTCAAAAACATTTAGTCATTCACTAGTATCTCTGCACCACTTATGTCCAGGTTGTATAAACGACAGCTTAGATGAGGCTAAAATACTTTACAGCTCCTAACCGACCTGCAACATGATAGCACCTCTTTCATCAACAAGCCATCTTCACTGTCTGCCTCATTGAGTAACGCACAAACAGAGCCACATTCAGTAAGCTAAGAGTGGCCATCATCCAGAAGAAGTAGTCGAGGTGGCCTTCGTTCAGGTTATCCGGAATCCACCCAGGCGCCCCGCCGCGTGTTGTGGCCACCGCGACGATGCCGAGCAAGAGTGAGTTGATGTAGGACGCCGACGCTAGCGCCAGATTCCCGAGCGCCGCGCACAGGCTCTTCATGGTCTCGGGGGACTGGTCATAGAAAAACTCGGTCGCGCCGACGCCGGCGAAGACCTGGGCCGCGCCGTGGACGACATGGAGTGGCACCTGCCACAGGATGCTCATTGGCACAGGCGCATCATGATGTCTCAGGCCACTGGCCTCCGCGACCGCCAGCCTCCTCGTTTCGAGCAGCGCTGCGTACACCATGGTGAGCATGGACAGTGCTAGGCCGGTCCCGAGACGCTGTGCTTGGGAGAAGCCCTTTTCCTTGCCAGTGAAGCGTCGGGCGAGTGGCACCAGTGCGATCTCGTAGATGGGGACCCAGACCAGGCAACTGATCACTCCCACCGTCGACATGGACGCAGGTGGGATGGTGAAGGAGCCAACACGGTTGTCCATGAACATGGCCTGCTCGACCAACGTCGATGGTATCTGCGCGTCGACCGCGTAGACGACGACCAATGATGCCCAGATGGGTGACATCCGCAGCAGCATCTTCAGCTCCTCAACCTGTGTCACTGTGCAGAGCCTCCATGAGGTCAGTGGCACCGTGGATTCATTGCCTGTCGGGGCCGGTACAACAGCGGCCATGTCCAAGAACCTGGATTATTGGAGAACAATCTTTTACACCTTCTATATGTACGTGTCAGATAGACTGTACTATCTCATGTACTCTAGCTAGTTTACATCACCTGAATTCATTGGTATGCTCGATTTTGTGACTTGCATCAGCTCCAACAGAAGGCTCATATAGAAGTGAGCTATCGTCCGGAAGTTTGATATGCCACTTCCTGACAGCTGCAACAACCACTTGAAGTATGCTCGTAAGAGGGCTTACTCCCATTTTCCGAAACCTGTATACCTTGGAGCCAGCTAAAAATGCAGGGTAACAGATGAGCATGAGCACTGTCGGTATCACGTAGCTCACTGCCCACCCAACATTGTCCTGCACCCAAACAATCAGAGATCCAGACAGTAGGTTGCTGGTGGTGATCAGGAAGAAGTACCAGCTGAAGAAAGAGCCCTTGGTCACCAGCTCTGCATGGTCATTGGTGTCAAATTGGTCAGCCCCAAAGGCTGATGTGCATGGCTTGACACCACCACTGGCAATGGCAGCGAGGTACATTCCAAGGTAAACCACTGCTCGATGAATGCCGCCGCCATGGTCAGAAGATGTTGAGAATATGGGAAGGGATGCAGAGGCTATCAGAACGACCATTGCCTGTGATGAAAATGAAAGGGTATGTATGTATATATTCAGATTCAGAGTTGTGGACACTTGAAGAAGAAAATTGGTTGAAATGCTTTCTTTGAAGGAACTTACAACGACATAGAGTGGGAAGAAAACGACAATCGTCCAATATCTCCCCCAGTAAGTGTCTGCAATGAAACCCCCAAAAAGTGGCGTGAAGAAGCAAGCTCCGACCCAGGCAGACATATTCCTGGCTGCAGTAATTTTGCTTTCGTGGAGAACAGTGGTGAGGTATTTCACCAGATTCTTTGAGATTGTGAAGAAAGCCATGCACTCGCAGAACTCAACACCTAATGTTCAAGCAGTTAACTGGCTGTTATGCAGACTTACAAAGAAAGGAAAAGAAGGAGCAATTTGGAGAGGAGCTGCTCTTTAGTAGTCCTTCGGTTTCAAATTATAAGTCAGCCTGAGCTGCTCTTTGGTAGTCCTTCGGTTTCGAATTATAAGTCGTTTTTTACTTTCTTATGAACATAGCTTTCGCTATGTATCTAGGTGTATAGTAAAAGTAAAATATTTCTAAATAAAAAGCCAAACCAAGTTATAATTTGAAATGGTGAGATTACTCAAGATAAGGAAGCATGCCCTCCATTTCCCTGTGCTGTGCTTGAGAGCAGGCTGCTTGTTGATATCAACTGAACCATCTCTTGTATATTCTGAAGTTTCACCCTGCATGAGCATGACATGACAGCACCAGAAACTGAGAGTTTCAGAATTCATTTTTGAATCAACAAATCTGGTGATCATCTACTGTGATAAATAACTGTCTGAGGCTATAATGGAAACATAGGTACTCTACTGGCTAGGCAAAAACAAAAAAAAAAAAAGAGACATAGATACAGAATTACCTGAGGAGGAGGAGGAGGATGCAGATGAAGGAGGGGAGTCTCCTCATCTCCTACTTCCATGGCAGCAGAGCTCTTTGGAAGCAAAGCTTTGATTGAGGGAATGGAGGCTGAGGCTCTGCAGCAAAGCCTTCACTGCGTGGCAGAGTACTTGTTGAAGCAGCTGATAAAAGGTGCTTGGCTGCTGTTTTGATCAGGACAGGTATCATATTGGTAGGACACAGGTAATTAGAGCGACACCAAGTACCATTTATTACAAGACAAGGGAGGGATTTATCTGTACAGTGCCGGGGATCCTCCGGAATATTAGAGATTTTGCTGCTGCATCCGGGGCGTTTTTCAGCTTTCATCAACAATTATAAGGAAGGCACAAACACCATGGTGACCCGCCAGTAGGGCAAAGAATGACAGACGAAACGTCACTGCAATGAAGCTGATATATCATGGTAGCCAACAAAATAGGCAAAGTGCTACTGCCAGGACCAGCACCAGGACTGGCAGGACACGTCCATACTATTTTTCTCAATTAATTAATTCTCCTTCACACCTTATCGCATCCTACCCAATTTCGCCTCGTCATTAGAGCAATCCGAACCTGAAATTAACCAAAAAGAAAAAAAAATCTTCGCATCTTGTGCTTCCATGGCAGTAGAGCTCATCTTTTCAAGCAAAGCTTGATTGAGAAAATGGAGACTGCAGACTAGTAGATGATAAAGAGTTGCCTGACTGCTCTTTCGGTCAGACCGGGTATCTTGGTAGGACAACGACGTGTCACGGTACAGAATTGGACAGCCCAGAGTGAGCCAGGGCGGCCCAACCGGCCCGGCTGACCCCTAGAGGGGGGCGCGCACGGGCACGGGAGGGAGGGGGCTGCCGCCGCCGCCCTCTCCTCTCCTACTCCGCGTCATTGTCGAATCGTATTAGGATTACGACTTTTTGATGTGAAGGAGATATTCTCAATCTATAAGGAGTCTCTATATTAGGAAAAGAATAAGAGATTGCTTGTTAAAGGTATTCCGGAAATATAAGGAAACCTTCAAAGATTGCTTAAGATACAAGTCTCATAGGAGGGCTATATAAACAAGGGAGATATAATCTTTTAGGGGCAAAGCAATAAAGGAAAATATTCCAGCTCTCCGGCCTCCTAACGTCACCGCCCCCCCCCCCCCCCCCCCTGCGCGCACACGCTGCCCTAGGACAACCCCCCCCCCGTCGCCGCCGCCCGCCGCCCCTCTCGAGGCCGGTGTGACAGCCGGTATCCGGAGGCCAAGACGATTCCCACCACCGATGGCTTCCGGCGGCATCGGCTTCTCCATGGCGCTCAAGAAACTCCTCGGCGAGAACTTCCTCAAGATCAACGGCAGCCGGCGAGATTGAAGCTCGCCTTCGTCGCATGGAGCACGTCTACGCCAACCCCAAGATCAAGCTGCCTCCGCTATGCTCCACGACGAAGCCCGAGGACGACCGAGGCCATGGCCGCCGCCATCGCCCTTCGCCGCGCCATCGGCGACGACACCGACCTCGTCATCCAGAGCAACGTCGATCAGGTCACCACTCCCACCATCCTCAACATCACCATGGAAGATAGCTCGACTCCCTCACCTACTGCTGTTGAGGAGATGGCGCACCTGGCGCCTGTCCCGGCGTCACCCCTGCCTGCTACACATCCAACCCCACAGATCCAAATTCGTTTGGAGGCCCCGAAGTACGACGACGATAGTGATGATCCTAAGCTCTGGCTGAACAAGATGAGGATGTTCTTCGAGCTCCAGCCTGAGATCGACCCAGAGTTCCATGCATGGTACGCATCTTTCCATCCGACAGGCAATGCTGAGCTTTGTTACATCCGGTTTTGTCTAAGAGGAGGCCATTGGTTGAGTGGGAGGTCTTCTCGTGCTACCCGCTTGGCGCGACTTTGGGCCACCATCACCAACGACACCACAGGCGATCTTGCACCACCCAAGCAAAGGCGGGAGCTTGGACGACTACATCGACGCCTTCTAGGAGTATGCTACGCGCCTGGACCTGCTGAGCCCACTACACCGCGTCCATCTCTTCATCGGCGGGCTACGCAAAGCTCTCCGCGAGGCCCTCACCTGGGAGGAGTCGTGCATGATGCACGAGGCAATCGAGCTCGCACGTCAGTACGACGGCCAGCACTAGGAGGCTCCACCACGCGAGGTGGCCAGCTTCCACGACTTCGGCTACAACAACGGCAACATCGTCAACATCGACATCGACATCAACAAGACTTTGGATGCTAGGGTTGCTGAGCACCCGCGCTTGGCAACAGTGATGGCGATGTTCGAAGACCGGGCAACATGGGATGCCCTCAGTGAGCTACGTCAGAGTGCCTCGACGAACTAGCGGATGGCCATCATCACGGGCGCCATCCAGCTCCAAGCAATGGCGCCGAAGTGGACCCTCTACGGTGGCATCGTCAGGTACTTCCACCATTACTATGTTCCAACAGCCTTAGCTCTCTCCTTCAGGACATCCTCTTGGAGCAGGGAGTCTCCCTACATAGCGTTGCAGTGGGATTCCACCTTCCGACGACACCTCTAGAGGTGCATGCCTTCCTGGCAAGCATCTTGCTCTTGTCGGCACACCCGAGCGTCAAGCTGGATGATGTCACGGTGCTTCTCTTCGACGACAACGTCTCCATCGACGCCCCTAGTGCAAGCGCCCCCCCGTTCGGGCCTGAGGTGAAGACAGCCAGTGACCTCCTCTACGGGCATCTGTTCCGCCTGACCACTACACCGGCTACGTCGATCCATCATGTCTTTTGCAGGCAGATCCACGCCCAGGTGTCTGTCCCTATGACCTACTTCATCCCTGCTCCACCAGCTTGTTAGCAGATGATTGAGATGACCGCCATCCTGAGCAACGCCATCATGAAGTCGGCAAGGGTGGCTAGGCCCTTGGTGCACCCCCTCCCCCATTGAGCTACAAGTTCGGCGTCTTCTTCGGTGACCTGCACTTTGACTTCAATTTCGACGACGACTCCCCTTCGACCGTCAACGACTTCCATGACAGGATGGGTCAGCTCTGGCTATGCTACGGTCTCAGTAACTCGGCCTCACCAATCACTTCAGCTCTCTCACCTGACTGGTGAGTTGGGCGACACGGGGACGCGTCGCCTCGTCGAACCGTGAGGAGATGTCACAGGATTGGGCTGGCCCAGAGGGAGCCAGGGCGGCCCAACCGGCTCGTCTGACCCCTAGAGGGGGGAGGCGCGCACGGGCACGGGATTAGACTTTTTGGTATGAAGGAGATATTCTCAATCTATAAGGAGTCTCCTATAAAAGAATAAAAGATTGCTTGTAAAAGGTACTCCGGAAATATAAGGAAGGGCAAGCAATAGAGGAAAATATTCCAGTTTTCCAGCTCTCTAGCCTCCCAAGCCGCCGCCGCCCCTCCCTCCGATCGCGGCTGTGACACGACGTCTCCCCTTTGAAGAACAAAAAAAAACATTATTGTGATGTGATTAGAGGGACACTAAGTACAGTGTTATTACCCGGAGACGGTATCTGTACGGTGGCTGCTTTCGAGAAGCCGTAAATTCGTCTTCACCGTTGTGACTGCTGTATCGTATTAATCAGTACGGTGACTATGACGGACGAAACGTCGTTCTCCACTGAAGCTGATATCTTACTTCCCAACAAATTTGGCAAAGTATTGATGTCGGGACCGGTCCGTAACATTAGGAAAACGATGGCTTTGATAGTTTCTTTCTAGTTTGCTTTATTGTGTTCCAACTACAAACACACGCATGCGGTTTCAAACATTCAATTAATTCTGCTTCCCAAATTTCCTGGAAATGTTGACCTTTTGATATTGACACGTGTGAAAATTCTAGATACTAAGGTAGCTTTTGTGGTAGCTCTTAGTTTTATCTGGAAATGTTTACCACATTGTGGTTGCTTTTAGTTTTATCTGGTTTAGCAAAATATGAATTAAAGTGCGTATGGTAATACTATAACTTTTTATCAAATATTTGTGGTAGCCATCCAAACAATAATCATATAAATTTTGCTCCACCTTAGTGATGAACCATATACCGCCCACTTTTACCACAAAATATTGCAAGCCATAGGTATGACAAGCATGAAACCTTAGACGTGGCAACCTATGACTAGCAACCAAATATACCCTAAAACTTTAGGCAACATTAGCTCATTTTTGTGGTCTAAAGTTTTTTATGCCGCTAGCCAAACATTACATGACACTTTAGATGTCCTATTGTGATTGTGTGGTCCGAACAAACATTAAATTGTACTACTAGTCTATTTACCGTAAGTTCTAGCCCACATCCTTTTACAGTGGTCCATCTAGAATGGGGTCTCAGCCGTTGGCTTCATTGTTGTGAAGAGAAGCACTTTTTTTTTTTCTCGAATACGCAAAATGTTTGTGCATCATTGTATTTAAGTAGAGATGTTTTTTTTTATCATGCTAAAACGTGCGCTTGGAGGTGATGATTTTACAATAAGTGTGGCCTCCTCCTAGAAAGCTCTAAGCTGATAACTCATGGACTAGACAAGTAAGCTTGTGCTCCCCGGCTTCGATCCATAGGTCGGCAGTGTGCATGATGGTGGCTAGGAGTTGGTTGGAGTTGGAAGTGGTGCTTCGAAAGCATCGCGCGTTCCTTTCTTTCTAAATCTCCCATGCCACCAAGGCGAAGAGAGAGTCGGCCCCCTTTCGTTTGTCGCCATGCCATCTTTGGCGCCATTGGTCCCACCATGTGAGTAAGGACATGTTCCCCACCCGAGAATGGGGCCGGCGCCAAGAGTCGCTAGGATGGTCCACCAGATTTGGTGGGAGAAGGAACACTCAGCGGTGATGATATGGTCAATGGACTCCGGTTCCTGGTCGCGCAGAGGAACCATTCTTCACGTGCCACAAGGCCATGTCATTTTCTCCTATCTGCGGTCCAGTGGCAACGCCGCAGCGCCAACCAGAGGAAGATCTTCACTAGTAGTGGCGCCCAAGTATTCCATATCCTTTTGCATCTCAAAAGAGGTGGAGAGGTCATCTACAAGGTGTGGTAAGGTGACTTTGCGGAGTATTTTCCACTAGTGGTCCATCTCCAAACCGGTCGGTCTTCATTGCCATTAAGTTGCACTTGCATGACTTAGCCCTAAAGCCTCGGTCTTTGAACATCACAGGATTGTGATCCCCCTAGTGATCACGGCATACCCACGCCGGCTGGTAGTCCCTCGGCAAAATGATCATGTTGTCGATGCGGTATGTTCGACAAAGTCGAGCAAGGATGGTGCTATGTCGCTGATCGCCCGTCCCCTCAATCCATCGGCCGGTCCGTAAGGCCGTGGATCGCTCGTTTACCGCATCGTGTATGTAGATTTGTGGAAGAAGTACTGAACCTCTCTGCTAACTTGGAGGGGAATGTCAGCCCATGCTCGGTTCTCATCGGACTGCTGCAGCTACAACCATCTGGAATGCAAGGCAATGCTTGTCAAACATAGGTCCGGGACGCGTAGACCACCTAATTCTGTAGGTCGGCATACCGTAGACCAAAGGACCATGCATTTGCCTCTGATGGAGCCTTCTATACCAGTCCACAGGAATCGACTACAGATGCTGCTCATCTTGATGATTGCCAAGGAGAAAGGCCATCTGCTAGCATGGCATAGATTGGAACAACGAGAGGACTAATTTTATCCATATCAGTCTCCCACTCTTGCCCATCAAAGGTCCATGACAGGCTAGAAGTCTTCTTGCAACGTCATCTACGGTGGCCCGGATTTTCGCCTTGGGGACCTTCTTTGTGTTCAACGGTAGGCCAAGGTAGGTGATTGGGAACTCCGGCCCCGACACCCGATGATCTCTTGCAAATTTGCGGAGGTTGTCGCCTAACATATAAATGGGTGTGATTGAGCACTTGACGAGGTTGGTTGTTAGGCCCAAAGCCTATGTGAAGAGGGAGAGTATTTCTTTGATTGCCCTAGCCTCTGCCTGGTCGGGGTGCATGAAGATGATGACGTCGTCTGCGCACAGGCTGCAGTGATGCCTGTCCCTAGCGGCCTGAGCAGCCCGTCGTCTCTAGCCGCCTGAACCAGCCTCGCAAGGACCTCCATCACGATGATGAACAACATCGGAGACAAGTGTGTCTCCTTGCCGCACCCCTCTTGTTCCTAATCACCATACTTGGGCCACCCATTGAGCAGATTCGTGATGTTGCCAAAGGCAACGTGGCGGTCACCCATTTGCGCCAATGGTCGCCAAACCCGAATGCCCGGTGCGGCTGAACATGAATGGCCAAAGCTACGGGGTTGAAGGCCTTGGAGATGTCCAACTTGAGGAGTGTCTTGGGCATTCTTTTTTTTTTTTTTTTTGGAAGGTAGACCGCCACCCTCCGGGACGAATATGAAGTTGTCATGTATCATGCATCCCCCGATGAAGGCATTCCGATTTTGTGATATGAGGTCCTCTAGCCTCAAAGACTAGACTCATTGCCATTAGCTCGAAGCGAAGTTTCCCAACGCCATGGATCATCGTGAAGAGAAGCACTTTTTGAATATCTCAGAAGCGCCAAATACTAGATTTGTCCCAAGGGCTCTAGGCCGAGTAGTAGGATGGTATCGTCAAGTAGGGAGGCTTCTATTATCGCCGAGGCGCCGCTAGTGCGCCGATGATGGCGATCTTGTGGCTACTGTGTGTACATGCTCTGCAGTTTTGATAAATCAATATGTATTGTCCTACCTTCGGGTATGGTCATATCTAAAGCCTCGACTTCCTAGAGATTGCACCGGTTTTGGAACCTAGACTTGTGTCGGTTTGGACTGGACTAGCTTTAGGAGTGTGCTAGCTAGAAGATGTGTCTTTCCAAGACCGAGTAGAGAGAGGTGTATTCTATACACCCCCTGGAGACGTTGTTGTGAGATTACGACTATGGTCGCTTAGGCTTGGGTGGGAGGGAGCTGGCCTTGCCGACAGATTGAGGGTGAGGAGAGGTGTGTGGTGTGTGGTGATGGTTTGGGAATGATGATGAGATGTTGAGGAAATATGAGATTTGAGATGGATTAAAATTTGATTAATAATATTGATTAAAATAATGAATGAACTTTAATAGGAAACTATAGCCATATATTAGGCCTCTTTTGAGCCATTTATTGCATCCAATTCCACGAAGCAATGTGCATAGGGTGGGTATGTGGTCAGTACAAATCGCACTGATAGTCAATTCGTGGGAGGAGCCGAGTATGATGTCGACGCCGATGACCGGGAGGACTAGAGATGGAGTCCGGTTCTATGCTCGAGTTGTTGCTGATGAAGACGCTTCCACATCTCTGATCGTCGCGGTTACGCATGTTGCTTGCTACCATGATTCCGCCAAGTGCTGATGTAATAAATTAATGTAAACCCTTCTATATATTTATGCTTTTAGTACGATGTATGTGATCGATATTAACTGTGATTTGGATATCATGATGGAATGATCTATTGAGACTATCACTTTATAGTTCATATCTATGAATTTTCCTTCGCGGAAATCAGGATCGTTACACACATTTTTCAGTTTTAGCATATTTTGAACTATAAATGATTTATTAAGCCCCTAACAAGTTAAAACAATAACTCAATCCTCCAATCTATACCATACAAATTTCACATCAATTGGAGTACCACAGATTTAGATATAAAAAGACAAGACATCACTAGTACTAAAAATCTAGATGCATAAATCTATTTCTCCAAAGCAAACCTATTAAACTAAAACATGTCATATTATAGATCCACTGCATAGATAATTTCTCAAGTAATCCAAAAAGTCCTCAATTGCTATTTTTTGGAGTTTTCTATGAATTTTCAAAGTTCAGTCATATAATGCATAAAAGAAAACGAAAAGCCATATAGGACAAGCACTTTGCAGGGAGGTGAGTCAGTTGTTCATGGCGGTCGGTAACGCGGTGGACGCCACACAAATCCAAACCCGCAAGACGCTGCTCGAGCACTACGGTTGGCCGTGGTTGGTCGGAATACAGGAAAGCTCATACCAATTGCTAGCAATAAGCGGGGAAAAGAAGGAAGAACAGGGAAGAAGCAAAGAGAAAGAGAGATTGGCAGACGGCAGGATTGAGTTTATTCGACTTTTGGATACAAATTTTCATGAGTTCTCTCTCCCACACTGCTCTCATCATACATAGCTAGTGACAGCTGCCACATGGGTCCATAAACTTTGGTAATGGGCTTGACAACTCTCTTGTATAGCTGGCGCCTTGCATTGGCACTACCGGAATCAAGCAATTTCCGTGAGGCGTATGCTCACGGGAAAGGTTTTTACCCCCGGGGAAAGCCTTTCCGGGGTAAATCACGGATATCGATGTCGGGAAAAAAAGGCCGGAAATCACCTTTTCCCCGTGAACACAGCTATTGTTCACGGGATATACTTTCCTGTGCACCCATTTAGCTCACGAGATAGAGTTAACGCGAGGGGGAGGGGGGTGGGCGCCATCAACGGGGAGGTGTGGATCCCGTTATGGCCTACGTGGCCTGTAGCATAAAACGGCGTTTTCGGGTTCTTTCCCCCGAGCATAACGGAGTTGCTCACGGGATATCCGCTCACTTTCCCGTGAGTCAACCTATGCTCACGGGAAAGATGTGGCCTCTTTCCCGTGAGCCGTGTCGACTCACGGGAAAGGTTTGGCCGCTTTCCCAGTATTGGTTCCCAGCGCCTGCTGTTCTGCACGGTCCTGATCCGCGTCATGCTGTGACACGATCACTTTGCCCTTCATACTGTGCTACTAGTATTTATGACTAGTTTGTCCATACATATAGCTTCCATGGTCATATTTTCCTGAATTAAGATAAACCAATAATGTCTTGCTCAGTGCCTCCCTCTTATGTTGCCTTGCCTTTATGCCCCATTGAGTAACGCACAAATAGAACTAAGTTGAGCAAGCTAAGAGCAGCCATCATCCAGAAGAAATAGTCGAGATGACCTTGGTTGAGGTTGTCTGGAATCCACCCAGTCTCGCCGCCGCGTGTTGTGGCAAACGCAACGACGCTGAGCACGGCTGTGTTGAGGTAAGACCCGGAGGCCACCGCGAGCTGCCCGAACGCTGCGCACACGCTCTTCATGGTCACCGGGGCTTGGTCGTAGAAGAACTCGGTCATGCCAATGGCGCCGAACATCTCGGCCGCGCCATGCGCAAAGAAAACGGGGCCCTGCCACAGGATGCTCATTGGCACCGGCACCTCCTGGTATCTCAGGCCGTTGGCCTCGGCGATCGCCAGCCTCCTTGTCTCCACCAACGCGGCGAGCGCCATTGCCAGGATGGACAGAGCTTGGCCGATCCCGAGGCGCTGGCACTGGGAGAATCCTTTCTCGTTTCCTGTGAAGCGCCGCGCCGACGGCACTAGGATAGTTTCGTAGGCGGCGACCCAGATGAGGAAGCTGAGCACACCAATGATGGGCATGGATGCCGGTGGGATCGCCAACGAGCCAACGTGGTTGTCCATGAGCATGCCTTGCTCGATCATCGTCGACTGCATCTGAGCCGTCACTGCGTAGAACACCACAAACGACGCCCAGGTAGGGAGCGTCGAGAGCAGCATCTTTAGCTCCTCCACCTGTGTCACTGTGCAGAGACTCCATGGACTCGTGGATTCGTTGTCTGAAGGCACAATGGCAGCCTTGTCAAAGAACCTGAACAACATCATGGCATGGTTCCCAAGAATCGTATTAGTTTATTTATTCAGTGGAAACAGTTGCTCTAGATGTCGTAGCGATATGTTGTAAGAAGTAAATCACCTGAACTGATTTGTATGCTTATTCTTATGACATGCTTCAGCTGTAGAAGGTGAAGTATCATATAGAAGCGAGGTATCATTGGGCAGTTTGACATGCCACTTCCTGAAAGCTGCAACAACCACTTGAAGTATGCTGGTAAGGGGGCTTACTCCGGTTTCCCTAAACCTGTATACCCTGGAGCCAGCTAAAAATGCAGGGTAGCTGATGAGCATGAGCACTGTCGGGATCACGTAGCTGACAGCCCACCCAACATTGTCCTGCAGCCAAACAATGGCAGTGCCAGACAGCAGGGAGCTGGTGGTGGTCAGGAAGAAGTACCAGTTGAAGAAGGAGCCCTTCTTCACCAGCTCCACCGGGTCATTGACGTCGAATTGGTCAGCCCCAAAGGCTGACATGCAGGGCTTCACACCACCGCTGGCAATGGCGGCAAGGTAGAGACCAAGATAAACCACTGCAGGATGAACATCGCTGTGGAACAACATTGGCAGTGATGCTGAAGCTATCAGGACGAGCATGGCCTGACAAATTAAAGAGCAACATATATATTCAGAGCTAGCTAGCTGCAGGTTAATTCCATTCATATATATATATTTCATCGCAGATCGATCGATGGATCGATTGGATTCCATCAGTTGCTGATCTGAATAACTCACCACGATGTAGACTGGGAGGAATACCACCATGGTCCAGTATCTTCCCAAGTAACTGTCGGCAACGAAAGCCCCAAGGAGAGGAGTGAGGTAGCACACTCCAGACCAGGAAGAGATATTTCTCGCTGCATCCACCTTGCTTTCGTGGAGCACGGTGGTGAGATAGGTCACTAAATTCGTCGCGATTGCAGAGAACAGCATGCCTTCACTGAATCCAACACCTGGTGTTCGTAAGTGCGTTGAACATGTGAAATCGTTATTATACTAGAAAAGAGAAAAAAACAACGAGGAGGAACTTTTTGGTTGCACGAGTTGCTGCTCTAGCTCTTCGATCTCTGGTACCTAAGATGGGGTAGCATGCCCTCCAGTTCCCTGTACTTTGCTTGAGAGCAGGTTGTTTGTTGATATCAACTGACCCATCACTTGCGTACTCCGAAGCTCCAACCTGCATCTATCACCGTAGCACATCAGATTTTTATTACTACTATCCTGTCTCTGTTCTCTTATTCCAAGAATTTGTATCACCTGGATGTATTTTTTCTTGAAAACTTTAATATACATATTCTATTATCGACGAAATATATATAGCAAACAAGTTGGTACGGCTGAAGAGGAAGATTACAAGAAGGGCACAAAGCACCAAAACAACAACTACTGAATCACAAAGCAGAAGAGCTGGGTAAGAGAAGACAAACAGTACCTGTGGAGTAGGTTGTTGGAGATGAAGAAGCCGAGCGTTCTCCTCGTCGGTTGCTTCCATATGGAATAGCAACCTCCTGGCTCTGATCCGGCGGAGCTGCTGCTCTATCAGTTCCTGTATCAGTCAGCTGCAGGTAAAGCAGGCTTTCAGCAAAATTTCCCAGCACAATACTTTTTTTCCAGGAGACGTACGGTGCTCAGAAAGTTGGAGGACGGACCTACAAGATATTCCTGCGGATTTTATTAATCTCAGAACAAAATTGAAGGAGATTCACATCCATCACGACTGTGGAGATAGAGCAAAGTACCAGTTGCAAGCAAAAAGGATGGTCGACACTGGCAGTTGTCATCTCGTTATCCTTAAGCACTTCGGGCCAACAAAGCCTGGGCCCGCCTGGAGCCCAGCATCCGAAATTCGACGTAGATATCTCGACCGTACTTGCGTGTGACGCACAGTCGTTGTATGCATATGGAGGCTAAGGCCATGTTTGCTTGCCATGCAACCCAAAATGTACTACATTACCCGTCACATCAAATCTTTTAACGCATTTATGGAAAGATTAAAAGTAGGTAAACAAAATAACTAATTGCACGCTTTGAGTGAAAAGTGCGAGACGAATCTTGTGAGCCTAATTAGTCTATAATTGGACAAAAATCATCAAATACAAACGAAAAGTGCTACAAAGAGCCCCCAGCCCAAAAATTTTTTGGGTTGCGTGTCAACTAAACATGCTCTATTAAGGGCGTGTTTGGAGTGGCTCGTGGTGCTGGGTGCGCCTCCGGGAGCCCAGTTGGGTGTTTGGCTCCATTTTCTCGCCGCCGATGCTTGTCTTCCTCCCTCCCTCCTCGGTTCCTCTCCGTCGGTGGGCCGCCTCGAACCACCAGCTAGGGTTTGCGGTGGTCGCGGCAAGGCGGGCTCCGTCCTCGGCGGCCTTCCTTTCCGTTCCCCTAGCACGGATCTGGTTCAACTCGACGACGCTGGTACTCCTCGCGGTGCGCTTCTTCTCCCTCAGTGCCGGTGGTGACCTAGGGTTTGCTTTAACGTGCGGATCCGTTTGCCTTCTTCCTGATCTGCGGTTCCGATTCCTTCTTCCAACCCACTGAAGGTCAAATCGCCCCCCAAACCTCCTCCTTCTTTTGTTGCCATGATGCTAGGGTTTACATTGTTTTGAATTGGCTTGCACTGGGAGGCTTGTTCAATCAAGCAGCCGTGCACATGGATCTGTTGGTGCTTGCACCAGGAGGCTTGTTCAATCAAGCAACCGTGCAATTATATGTGAGATTAGGCCGATGATGCAAACAAATGTCGCTGTGTTCTCCTCTATCAGTTCTTCTGGCAGTCAGCTGCAGGTAGAGCAAGCTCCAGCAAAATTTCCCAGCACAATAATTTTTTTTCCCAGGAGACGTACGGTGCTCAGAAAGTTGGAGGACGGACCTACAAGATATTCCTGCGGATTTTATTAATCTCAGAACAAAGTTGAAGAAGATTCACGTGGGTTGAGCAAAGTAACAGTTGCAAGCAAGGATGGTGGTGGTGGACACATGGCAGTTGTCGTCTCGTTATCCTCAGCACTTCGGGCCAACAAAGCCTGGGCCCGCGGGAGCCTAGCACCCGAATTTCGACGTAGATATCTCGACCGTACTTGCGTCTGGCGCACAGTCTTTTTGTATGCATATGGAGGAGGCGTGGCCCGTATCCGGTCCATGTCACGGTGAATGAGCGAGAGAGAAGGATAGATCAAACTCTGCCATCTCCTTCATGCCATCCTACTCCTACAGTAGTTTAAAGATGTATTTCTTACTAAGGACTTGTATAACTGGGTTTGTATATCCATATCAATCCACTTACGATGAAGTAAAAAACAAACCAATTTTCCACTTCAATTAACATCAACTCACCCGGCGAATACGAGTGGAGAACTAACAAATTTCACTTCGGTTCACTTCAACTAACTAATTTTTAGTTGGAGCAAGAGGATGGTATAACTTCATATCACATAAACCTCAAAAAAGTATATTAGAAAATACTATAAGAAGTTGTTTGGTGCATCAAAAAACAACTCGGGTCGATGGTTGAATCGTATCGTGATGATATTCCAAAATTTCCAAGTTTGGAAAAAAAAAAAACGTTAGAGCACCTATACCGAACCGGCCCAGGTGCTAAAGAATAGTGTGACTAGTCTTGTTCAATAGGCCACAATGTCTAGAACCGGTCCTAGATCGATAGGTAGGACCTACTTCTAGACAACCCACAAAAGTCCACTGTAGCTCAATTGCCTCTTGGCTTGATGGTTTATTTATGTTTTAAACACGTTAAGTTCCTTCTTCGTGGACCCTAAATCGGTCATTTGACTGATATGGTTATCTATCTAGTGGTGATATCTAGCTTTTGTTGATTGTCATGTGGTGGATAGTGCCTTAAGTGAAAAGGTTTAGAGAGGTGTAGTCATGCGGTGGACTAGTTAATTTAAATATGTTGTTATCCCTAGATTAGATTTATATTCGTGAGTCACCTTTTATATCCCTCTGGATTAGATCAGCTTAGTACTTTGAGTGCTTAACTTCATACATGCATGGCTGATTTAATTGATTTAACTATCACATGTTGGATTCGGTGTTACGTAGAATTGAATTGAGATTGCTTGAAAGTACCCATTTCTATGCTTTGTCGATCATCATGTAGCTCTTTAGCCGTTGTCATTTGATTTGGCTCTCTAAGCCGTATATCTGGAACTGTCCCGCAACACCCGGCACGTTCCACCTTAAATTACTGATCTATTCTTCTCCCTTGCCAATTGCAGGTCAAATTGACTAGCACACTTTTGGAGTTGACCAACTGGGCTTGTTTGTGTGATGCCAGTTTTTTTGGCTTGCTATGTGTTGAATACAGTGCACCACTTTTCGTGTCAACAAAACCTGACATAAGCACTTAATTAATATGAAAAAAGGCACGTAGAGAAATATTAATAGAGATAACTGAAGATTAATATGATATATGGAGCACGATACAATACAATATAAGACATATAAAGGGCCAGGTTAAAACCAGACAACTCATCATTTCATCAAGTCTAGATCAATATAATATGGCTGAACACATGAGCACATAAGCGTCTCCCCTTAATTTGTTCTTCAACTATGGTATTTATTATACATATCAGCCACTAATCTTCAAGCTGACCTATATCGTTTTGTTCTAACTGTCCGATATCATAGATGGAGTGTACACAAATGACTCGTACACACCATTACAATGGCCTGGACAGTAACAGTCTGGTCGTACATTGCCAAGATACTGAACCTTTGAGCTACTCAAATGATAAGACACTGCTTCGAAGCGATGTGCCAGGAAGACAACTTCCTTGTACGGATGGAATCCAAGAATGTCTAAGCTAGTGACATAGGATTTCACACTATTGTCCACTTGGAAGATATCATCGTTGTCAGAGTCCCACTCGGAGCTTTCGTTTGGTGCAGTTTCTGTGGCGTTACAGTGATGTTCTCTTAGGATCCATGCTCCATTCATCTGTCTACCATGCCATCCCACATGTTTGACGATGCGCGTAAGATCATCTTCATATTTCAAGACCCATTCCATGTGTCCGCGCGATTCATTGAGAATCCACAGGGACAGTTTGCACTCGTGATATACTCCAAAGGACACCCTATTCCCTAATGTCCCAAGATAAGGCTTTTTGTTCTTGATGTTTGCTGGCGTTTTAATTACTTGGTACTTATCATCTGAAAGTGAAAGCCTGATAAAAAACATAAAACTTTAACTAGCTATACAATGTCTTTTTAAGCACAATTTGAAAAACTAAAAGAAATTAAATACATTAACTCACACGAGCACAAGACACATTTAACTTACTAGTGCTCTTGGTGTGGTTCAAAAAAATGACCTATTGAATAATAGTGGTGCAGACATATATATGTATAATAATTAATAAAGCTAAGAAGAGGATCGATGAGGTCTAAGTAATTTACTGTCACAAGCAATGAAACAGATATTACTTGTAGTTTTTCTGCTACTAGTTTTCTCGCTACTAATAGAACAAATAAAAACATGGTTTATGCACTACCGAGCCAAGGCTCTTTTCCCCACGGGAAAGGCTTTCCCGTGAGCCCGTGGATCACGGGAAAGGCACAGAAAAGAGCACATGGCTTAGCCTTTCCCCAGGACCCCTAGCTCACGGGGAAAAAAGTAACGGGGGTGGTTTAGGGTGACGGCGAGAGCCCCTTTCCCATGAGCCACCCGTCAAGGCTCACGGTAAAGACCGTTAATGCAAGAAAATCATCTAGATATACATACCTCATCACAAAACAACCTCGGCAATGCACATACAGAACTCCTTGGAATACACACAGTAGCGTTGGCGTGTCCAAAAAACGCCGCCCGATGGATCCGACCGTATATCTTCAACCACGCCCATGGGCTCACCCTCCCTGATAAAAGGATCTCTCCTCCCATTGTCTAGTCCTCGATGAGAACATGAGCAGCGTCCATGGCGCCGGTGGCCACTCCATCAAGCGACATGGATCCTTGTCATGAGGCCCATCGTCCGCCACTTTCTCGTTGCGGTTGCGCTTTGGCGGTTTTGACTTATTTGAATTGGTGGGATCAAGACCACCTCGTAGTGCGGAGACGACACGGATCGAACACGATGTACGCGGCCTCCTCCTCGGCGTCTTTCCAGGCCGTTTCGGCGGTGGAAGGAGCTCCCACTGCCGCGTCGCGGGGTTGCACACACACAGGCGGCCAGAGAATTCCATGTCGCAGAGCAGGATGCCGTTGCAGTGATCCCGGACGGACCACCACCCCCTGTGTTCCTCCGGGATGAAGTCGAGCAAGCTGTCGATGCCAGGGAACGTCGGCGACGACGAGGGGCGCGAGAAGAGGTGTGGGCGTTTGTGGTCGACGTAGTTCAGGAAGATAATGGGTGCACCGCCGCTGGAGGAGGGGCAGCGCTGGGCCTGGAGCATGCGCTGCGGAGCATGCGAGGCTCTGCGGGCGTCGGCGGGCGGAGCACATCGGCGAGGACGACCAGCAAAGCGCCCGTCGCCGCGACTCCGATCTTCATCGATGGCGCCGCGTGTGAGGTGGTTAGGGTTTCGTTTACGCCTCTAGTGATTATGTTGTTATACGACATCCACCGCCTTCGGATCGGAGGGGCGGAGACTAAGCGAGATCGTGCGCTCTTTGGAAGTGGGCGGTCAAATCCGGCTCGCTTATTTTGTTTTTGCGTTATGCGGTATGCGCTCAAAAACTAGATGTCTCGATATATCGCAGGAATTATTTGATGTTCACCATGGCGGCCCCGGGCGGCTCCACAGTGAGAGGCGACTCCCCTCCCGCTGTGGCGGGGCGGCAGCGGTACGGTCAGCCCCTCGCTGCATCCTCTTCCTCCGGCTTCCCGCCTGGGCGGGGGCTCGCCGAGGAATACTCTTGGGCCAAAATGGGTCCCTGGCTAAATCCCTAACCGCGCCCGCGGCGTGAATACACGCACCGTGGTGGGTTCGTTCCGGCTCCTCTCTGCATGGCGGCTTTGTGGTTCGGCTCCCCTAGTCAGGGAAGATTGGTGAGGTATCAGAGGGTAGGGATGCTTATTTGCGAAAGCGGGCGGATGTAAACTTCCTCCTTGGGCGTCCTTCACCCGCACCTCTCTTCATGTCCATTGTTTGGATTTGCAAGAGTGAAACGTACCTTGGCCAGACTACCGATGTTCGGCGCCCAGCCGGCGTCGTGTCCCTTTGAAACGTCATGAGGCTTTCTGGAAGCTCTACTCTGCTGCCTCATCCCGCTACGCGCTGGTCTTATTCTAATGTAGGTGGCGATGGGGGTGTTACGTATTCCGCGTTTTCAGCACAGCGGTATTTGTGTTCTTAGCATTTGTTCATTGTGGCAGAGTGTAGTTGTTGGTTTCGCGACCAAGTTGAACAGCCAGTTTAGTTGAGTATGAAGTAAGTTGAGTGGGATCTGGCGTTTTCTTGCGAGACATCAGAAGTAGTGAGTGGGCGTTGACGAGGCGCAGAAGTGGTGGCGTGAGTTGAGGATAGTTGCTGGTTGTATGGGTTGGCGGTATGGCGCAATCCTGTTGTATGATTTTTTCTGCGTCGGTTCGATCGCCAAATTTGCGCTTCTTTTTATTTAATTACGGCGAAATGCGGCGGAATTTGTTGCGTCATTAGAAAAAGATATAAGGTATACATATCATTTGGTAATTGTATGACCACATAGACGGGTGGCCCCTCCGGACGCTGCCTTCACCGAATTTTTTCGCTGAGAGGCCCAATAGACAATGCCATCTATCGCACCACAACGGGCGCGCCTCCGCACCTCAACCTCTAAACTCCGCCGCTTCCACCCCACCTGTGACCCTACCAGGAGCGATGAAGATCTTTACTCCGCTTGCGCATCCATCGCCAGTTGCCTACCAGTCTGGCAGCAGCACCTCCCCGCACCGCACCCCATCTACGCTACACCCCGATGGCACCTTCTCTGCACACAAGAGCTCTACGCACGTCAACATTATTTGGTGTAGTTGACAACAAATTCACGAACTTGTTTTGTCGAGTAACGAAAACTCAATCAAACTCATAATTATCTCTCAATGGGATCTTTTCCTTTTTTCCGGAGTATTCAGTTAGGAACCATTTAGGGCTCCTTCTCGTCATGCACAAAGCTATGACCAACGGCTAGTTTAAGCATAAATTTCAGAACAAGTTGAGAATTCACATCCATCACGTAACAGTACAGCAGGATAATTGTGGTGGACATACATAGCGTGGATTGTCGTCTCACGTTATCCTGCAGCGCTGCGTATAAAGCCTGGGCCCGCCAGGAACCCCAGCATTGGCGTGTGTTGAATGATTAAGAGGCCGAAATTTTCATCACGTAGGCGTTAAGTCGCTGGCATGTATACGGGTATGAAATGTAAGTGTAAATAAATTAACTGAAATACACGGTTATACTACACCTTTCTTGAGAAATGAATCTTTTGATCTTAGTTTATTCACATGAGTAAGGCAATATTTAAACCGAAGCGAGCGAATCACGCCAGGTGTTTCGTACTTACGAGAGGATCTAAACACATCTATGCATATGGAGGCCAATAAATTCGTCCCGTGTGTCTGTACACTAGTGCATATCCGCGGTCAGCTATATGAGCAAGAGAAGGATATGATCAAACTCTGTCATTTCAGCGCCTTCGTTCCATCATATTCCTACAGTAGGTGAATACGATCCACGTGCCATTTCCTTCATTCCATGCCATTTCACCAGTAGTGGATTTTAGCACTAAGGACATATAACTGGGTTTGTATATATCACTTATCGAAATTACGATGCGTTGAACTAAAACTAACCAATTTCATTAACGTAACCGCTCACTTAGGTGAATACGGTGAAACTAACAAATTCACTTCATTCATTTCAAACTAATAAGTTTTAGTTGGAGCAAGAGGGTGAGTATAGCTTCCGATGATATAAACCTCAAAAGTATATTACAAAAATACTATAAAAGAGTTGTTTGGTGCATCAAAAAACACTAAGTCCGCGTCACAGGGTCTGTGTTTCCACCACAGTAGTGTATCGAACCGGCCAGGTACCAAGAATGATGAAGCGCGCCTAACGCATTCAACAGGCCACAATGTATCATCGATAGGTGGGACCTGCGCCGGGAACAGCCACGAGATCCGGTACGGCTCAAAGCTACATAAATTGGCGGCCGCGAGCAGTGCGCAATCCTGATTTAATGTAGCTCAGCACCTCGCGTCGCGACGCACGAGCAGTGCGCCTCCAAAAACCAATGGCGAAGCAGCGAAGAAGTGCGTCGTGGCATAGAAATTGTTCACCTCCCGAAACCAGCGCGACAAAACGGCGGCTTGTTGATCCTCCTGCGTCTGGCGCCGCAACACCATCGCCCGTCACATTTGAGACGAGTAGGATACTCCTAACCAGATCACGGCAAATTTCATGAAATCTTCTCCCCTCGCCCGGGTAGTCAGATTGGACCTCGGCTGGTGAAGGCGGGGGCGAGGCATGATGGCTTTCGAAGATGAGCGTGGGAGGCGGGGAGATCACGGCGATTGGAGGAGGGAGCACCATAGCGGCGAAGGCTAGTGGCGTCTTATCCGGAGGAGGCGAGGCGTCGCGAACCAGTGTGTCCTTACGCGGGTAGGAAACAGATTTGGCCTCGAGCGGGCAGCTCCCTCTAATCCCAACATTTGGGTAGCCACAAGCTACACACCCATCTCGGTGGCAGGGTAGCAACTGTAGGAGAGACAAGGGGGTGATGTTTTTTATGCTGGATGACCCAGGTTGTGGTTGGAAGGGCGAGGTCCCCATTGAATCCTGAGGCCACAATGCAAGGCTTCCTTCAATAGTCCCTATTTATTGTAGCCAGTCAGACTATGAGACTATTGATGCTCTTAGTACGGCGCCCTTTTTTGAGGACCAGGAATTACAAGGGCAGAATTTCTAGATGAATCATAACACAACCCTGGTCTATGCACATATCGTTGGGCTGTGTGTCGTCTTTGAGCTCTGGTAGGGGCGTTGTCTGCAAGGAGCGATGACCCTTAGACCTTATAATCGATCCCGCCCGCTTCCAGCAGTCGTTTTGACTGTGTTTCGGCTATGTTTATATGTCTTTACACCAAATTCACCCAGCTGTCTGGTTTTGTAAAGGCCTTCCGGCGTTGGATCTTAAACGCGGTCGCAGCTATTGGTTTTGTAAAACTGGGCCGTTAAAGAGATCTTAATCGTATGGCTGAATTTTCTAAACCAGCTAAGGATTTGCATTGAACTACCATGTTCTTTGCTTGTGTTTTCCGATTCATAAAGTTTAGGAATTAATTAGCGTCTTGGTGAGAGTCAAGGGTTACGACACGGTTTGCGATAAACGGGCAGTAGCGCTAAAGGTGAGGTTGCTGCGGTGTCGGAGGCGCGACATCCATCCGGCCATATATGAATTACAAAGACCCTACACCAATTGACCGAAAATATAACTTACGGTAGTTCCTCATACGCCGGGCGAACAAGTCCTAAGATCTGGGGGTCTTTTGTAATGTAAAAAGCGAGGTCGGTGTATGCTCTTAGGCCAAATTGATAGTTATTTTAAACGGCGAGGAGGTGGAAATCATGTCACCCCATCATACAAGTTGACAGTAAATCAATGACACGAAATGTTTTATTTTGCCATGCATGTGGAGAATGCAAGAAAGCAGAATAACCACTGTGCCCGTACGTGTGAACCATATCACTGTTTGGTTGGAAAGACCAATATTTATGTCAACCACATCACAACCTGTTTGGTTAGCCGTATCCGTTCAAAAGATCTGGCATTGATGGGGAGTTTTGAGCTTAAAAGCATTCACTCAATTCTGTAGTAGTACAGTTTTTTAGGCGGCGCAGTCGCACATGTGCATAGTAATCACAGCTGCTTATGACTGGAGAAAACATGATCGTTATTTATAATTTTACTACAAACCAGTTTTTACAACTTTTATACGCCTATATATACATTTATTACCAACATTTTCATTTTGTGAATCAAATTAACATGCATGGACCCTCTTATTTTACATATTTTAGCAATAGCCATATTAAACTTTACTCACTTGTACTAGGACGCGATCGAGGCCATATATGTAGTCAGGTGACATATGGACCCCATTAACAGATTTTATGGCTACCTGGGCATGGATAGGCTGCGCTTTGTACATAAAACACGTATAGTACTGGTTGCTGCTATCGATCAGCTTTGGTTTTCACTTAGCCAGGATTGCGTATGGGAGAAGAGTTGCATATATAAATCAGCGCATCATGTCGCATTGTTTAGGAGCCGTAGTCATCTTCTTGAGAGCACTTCCCATCCTTCAGAAAGCAATCAGAAAGCATGAAAACAAGAATCATTCGGAAGAAAACATAGTTGATTATGAGCAGAAAAACTAGCACGGACAAGGAGCCTTGGCTAGGACCGGAGTACGGAGTTGACAATTACCGAAAACGGTTTGTCGAGGAAGAATATATCAAAGGTGGGAGGTACGATGGTCTCTTTGATGGAACTAAAAAGCAGCAACAGGAAGGAGGAGACATATATGGTAAACTAATGAGTACCCCGGCCGTCGGCATCACGGCGTCGGCGTCGGCCGCGCCATATTCCCCGTCCCATCGCCGCACCACACAAATCCACCGATCACTGCTTTTCCTCCCTGGGATCCTGGTGGGTGCTCTCTTGTCCTCTCTGATCTGGAGTGACAGCAGGATATTATACCTCAACTTTTTATACTTTGTAGCCTGCTCTAGCCTCGTACATACTACATGTAGTAACCCCTAGCAATCATGCATATGTACGACGCAGGCGATATTCATGTAGTCACAATCTTGCATGAGTTAACATTATTTTATGTTACTACCTCCTTCGTTGTAAGTTACTATGTTTGACGTAAATTTATATAAAAGTCTCTAGAATATTTAGTATATCAAAATAAATTAACATATATCATATTACGCTTCTATACTACTGAATTGAGGATTTAGTGTTGTACTTGTGAGTGTTTATGTATCTCTTTACTTCTGGCCCCTATAGAGGAAAGGCATAAAATTTAGGGATACTAGCGGCGTGGCGTAATACATCGACGAAATAAAAGTAGGCCAAGTATAAATGGCCGGTAAAACTATTTTGGTAAGCCCAAAATATTCTCTTGATACATGGCCAAAAGAAAAATCGAGTGAATTCAAATTCTGTATGATTTAGATTTTTAAATAAATCGTAACAGTCTACGTATGAATATTTTTGATAAAATTATAGGTGTGAACCCGGCGTGGTAGGTGGTATAAATTAAAAGTAAAGCATATAAAAAAGAAAAAAGAAAAAAAAGAATGAGGGTGATAGTAATATTCTGCCACGCATGACGCAGGGAATCCTCAGTTTTACATAAACATAAGTCAAAAACTAGAAAAATCTAACTTAGAGCAAAGGGTATATGACCTTAAAAAAATTTATACTAAAATAGAAATTACATTATATCAAAAAGGAAACACTTACTTTCAAGTAAAGTTTTTAATAGGGATTAATCAAACGTGGATACATATATATAAATTTCGAGGTGTTATCTTGAGTTGTCAGCAAAAAGCTTTTGAATACATTATATTTCAATAGTATAAATTGTAGAGGTATAGCGCATATTTTAAATGTCACATCTGCAGCCAAAATGACTCGAAGCATGATCTTGGACGATGCGCATATATGTAGGCTTTTTCTGATTTTCAGCATCAACAGAACACGCATCGCCATTTCCGGTGACTCCGCTGCCGTGACCACCACCTACAACTCCACTGGTTGAGATCCCCCACTGCTATTTTCGTTCTTCAAATAGCATGACAGCTTTGGCTTCATTGTGTTTCATTTGGCGCGTAGGGTATCTAGGCTTTAGATCGAACACACATTTTTTTCTATAAGTATACGCTCATCATACTTACTAAGATTTGGCACAGACTCTAAAGAAAAACTTTCCCCAGGGTCATATAATTTTTGATGACATATCACAAATCACTTCTTAGTACTTGGTCTAACACTCATATGTTTTGATACGTGATGTGACACTAGACTCCCGTTAACTCTATTTCATAAAATAAAGCATGTTCTTGCGTCAAAAGGGCTCACACGGAGTTTGAGATCTTGCAGGAGGTTGAATCGCGGGTGTGGCAATAAATTTTTAAAAAATTTCATTTATTAAGATGCTCCTCGCATAGGTTTTGCTGTAAAAAACATATTTCTTTGCGCTTAGCAAGGATATGCAGCCATACTCTTTAAGGACAATATATAGTACCTAATGGATGAAACGAAAATGATAATTTCTGATTTTAAATTTGTTTTGAGTTCTCCTCGATTTCAAACTTAATGGAAGCTTGATGGTATAACTTGAGAAAAAGAAAAAGAAAAATTTGAGCTAATTTTGTTTCTCTTCCGATCATTTTGAAGAAGATTTCCTATATTTAACTTGCAATTTATGGTAGGTAATTACTGGTTTTAAGGCCTTGAATCTTAATATATTTTATAGAACTATTTATACAATTTAGGTCCGGTTAAGCCACGACTTGTGGGCATCTAAAATCTACACACGTAAGCGATAGCACTAAAAGATAAATTTATCTGGCTTTGGAAACCAGCATATACATAGCATGTGGTAGCCACACCCAGATATAGGAATAAGAATCAAACCAATCACATACCGAGAGGATTATATAAGCTCTTCCTGTATTTCTACGGTTTTTGGCATATTTATAGTCTTGAGGATATCGTTCTCATCGATTTGATGCATTTATTGCTATATTTTTTGACCACGGCTATATTGTTTCCCATTGCTCGAAGCCTCTGATGTATTCATTTTTGACAATAGCGTAATTTTATATTTAAATTAATGCAGATCCTTAAATTAATATATGTATCAAAATTACCACATCTTTCAATTATCACGGTAAGGTCTGATATTTCTATTTGATTCAAGCCTAAAAAATTGTGTTCTGAGCGATGTAATGAAACCATTATACCCACAAAATGTTTCACGAGCAGCCAAGCTGATGTGACCCACATGTACCTCAATAAGTCTTACATAACTAGTCCCAAGTCTCACCAATTAATCCTAACTGTAGAGTCCTCGATTTTATAGTATAGATTTCTGTGGGTTCAAGTCCTACGATTGTTAAGTATTTTCTCAAATTATTCTATAGATTTAATGAATTACTTCTAATTTTAGTGACACGTAGCGGTCTTCCAGCGTTTGTGAAACATTGAATCTCGAGATTTAAAGATTAGATCTTTAGGACGTGCTCACGCATTGATACCCAGGGTTTATGCATGGGTATTTGATATACAAGAAGCGTGCGTGTGTGTTGTATCATATCGGTCAAAGATGTGTAATGCTTGAAACACTATGGATAAGTCATGAAGGCAGGGGCAGGGCGGTACTGCAGATGACTGATAAGTTAAGGCGGAAAACCGTAGCTTTTACCACTTTCAAACTTTCAGGTCGGCGCCTTACTCTGTTCTTGAGCTCTCAGTACATCTGGGACAGCGCGCATGGCCCGCACACGCAGAAAGTATGGATACGCAGCAGTCGCCGCGGCTCCGGCGGCAGACCATACGCGCCGCGGGAGCTTGCGGCGGTAGGTCTGGAATGTGAGGCAGTGGCACGGGACCAGAATCACACCCCGGCATGCAGCAGCAGGCAGTAGGTCAAACCGGCCAGTTGGGCTTGCAACGCACAAACGCGCGACGACTTCTTGTTAGCGTCATCAAAGCTGATATCTTGGTTCCATTCAGTTCAGTTTGAACCTATGGGGTTCATGTCGGTAAACTTAGTCATAATTATGTATGTACAAAAATAAAACCTTACGCTGTGACGCCCGGCCGCTGTTGTCTATGACCTCTGCCACCTGCCGGAAATTGGGATACACGGGCAGAAGAAGGACACAGGCAGCTAAGCATCAACACAACACCGCGCGCTTTGTGTTTAATTTGTGGCTCACGGAGAAGGGAAAAGTTCCACACGAGGAATTTACATATATTGTATACGCTTACTGTCTGTATATCGAATTATAACTTCAATGAAAATTATACAAGAATATATGATCGACGTTGTGTTGAATTAATAAAGCTAGTTGTCGACTCACAGCTCTTGCAGTCACTTTAAACCGCTTCCACGAGAGGCCGGTGGTCCATGAAGGCGACGTAGCTGGCGGTGGATGTCTGCAATGGTCATCTTCTAATGAAGCGGGTCGGGAGAGTTAAGGAATAATCGACCACAAGAAAGAAATAGCGCCGCTTTATTGTTTGTCGCAGAAGTTACGTCATAAACTGCTTACTTGCTAAGCATATGGAACTTTGTATGCTCGACGATCTTTGAGTTCGCTATATGTTGAATGCGGCACTACGCAGAGAGTCGTATTCTTATCCACAATAGGGCTTTCACGCCTTAACTAAAGTGGAGTATCACTCTTCACACCAAAAGAGTCCTGAGGCTTTATCTAACAAAACTCTTATTTTAATTACCCGAGAAAAAAAAACCTTGGAAGGGCCGGTGGCGGGGAGGCGCTAGAGGCGACCCAAAGAGCGCCTGCCGACGGCGGGCATCTGGGCGCCGAACCCTCTGGAGGCTGCATCGCGCAGGGTGGCGGCGGTAAACTTATGAATTATTCATGCATTCGTGTGGCCAGCGGTGAAGAAATTATATGTATTTATACTTTTCTTTCCAATAATTAATATCTGGTACACTTTATTAAAAAAACATGTAAATCTGGTTAATATTAGCCCGGCCAATCTGTTCCCTTTGAATCCCTCCCCTTTTCATGGCCACGCATATCTTTGCTTAGCTGGGAATTTGGGAAATCTTTCTCCCTACTTCCATTCTATATAAAGTGGACTATTCTATTTGTATAGATATGGTAAAAGGGGGCCTATCAACCCCCTTTTTATGCACTGGATTCCTACGCTAAGAGTAGATGTCACACACGTGAAGCATGCCAGGCTGACCAGTCTTGGCGGGTCCTTAAGCATATATAATTTAACTTGCGTCAAGAAATTATATTAAAAAGCGACTTAACTTGGCTGCTGCTATATAGGTAAAAATATTATTTTATATAACGAGTTCCCGCGAGTTTTTGATCAATCCTCAAAAAGGCGTTTGCGAGGAATTCTCCAATTTATCATCAAAGAACATCTCCGGATATTAAAAGCTGGCGAGATGCAATTTCACGAAGAAATTTTTAAATGGCGGCGGAAGTCAGAAAATGGGCGTATCATTCTTTATAAAGCTTGAGTCGGATTAAAGAGATATTACGTAAAGTAATAGAAATCAGCATGGATGTGGTCCCCACGTGTTAGCTAGTACCATGCAGGCCAATCATTTACAGCATAGCCAAAGCTGCGCTGCAGCTCAGCGCGAGAACACCACGCGCCCCGGCAGGCGAGGAGCCCACGTAGCAGCGGCTGCGCGCCCCTACGGGCGACTAGCAGGCGGCCCGGCACAGCACTATGTGGGCCCGTGAACAGGCGGCAGGGCCCACCGGTCCCGCAGCAGCGACACGCAATGCTCGGGGGATCCACGCACACGGCGGACGAGCGCGCGCTGCGGAACCAAACGGGCCGACCCCACGCTTGCCACGTGAAGCGCACTAGGACAGGCCAGGCGAAGGCGGTGCGGCGTCCGCGTACGTGAGGCTCAGGCGGGAACCGCGATCGCCCGGCCCGCAAAGACCCCACCGTGGCGATCGTTGGATCAGCGCGAAGCGGTATGATCCCGAGCACACAACTGGGCGAGTGGGCCAGCTGAACCGAGGCGGTTTTTAATTACCACCTTCAATTTACCTTCCGAAATGCCGCTGCCTGGCGCGCCTCCGGTCACCGGTTTAGCTTCGGTTCGACATACGAGACGGACTTACGTCGCAGTTTCGACGCGCGCCAGAAGGGAAACTTTCATACCGACCTGGAGGATGGGTTTATAGGCTGGAGGCGGCAGGAAATGTTTCCATGTATTTGCCTTTGCCTCTCACCTCTCTATGTTATAAGTATAGGCCATGTTGCTTTCTCTTGGCATTCTACTCCAATAAAGCTTCATTTCCGCATCGCGCCTGTAGTAGTGTCCCTCTAAGGTGCTCTCCACGCCTAGTTGTATCAATTAGAAAGAGGAAGAGAGGAGAGGAAGAAGGTAAAAGCAATCGTCGGGTTAGCGCCAGTTAGTCGAGGATGCTTGCAGAGGCAGCAGCACCTCCTCACGAATCAACTCTTCACAGAGTTATGCCGGGTTATCTTGTGGTAATCACGGTTATTATTTGACTAAAATTCAGTCCTTACTTTATTTTTACTATACGGAGTCCACATTCGTGCCGAGGTGCTCCACAGGTCCGGGATGGGCTAGTTTAGTAATCATTAGCATGGAAGCTATTGATTGTCTGGGTAGTGTATTCTGAGTTTCGCCCAACCCCTTCACGGGATAGTTGTGGTAGCCGGGAGGTGGCAATCCGACGGACGGCTTACGTCATTCCCACCCGCGTGCTAGGTTGGTGTTTTTACCGTAGAGCTTTAGTGACTGTGATTACCGTTTCCCATTCATCTTTCGAGAATCGGGAAGGTTAAAAATTTACTTTCAGGAAGCAAAGTTTAGTAAGCCTAAGCCTTGGTATCTAGTAATCTTGGAAAAACCTTAGAGAACCCCTCTGTACACCACAAAAACTAACATTCTATACCTTCCACCTATGGGGCGATCTTGATTCTTCCCTAGTTCTACTTCTCGTTCGTGGAAATGCGATACCTAGGAATACAAGTTGGCTACAGCGGTGCTTTTCGGTAAAGCACTGGCGGAATTATATACGCTACGGCTAAAAGAAATACCAAAGCTTACCAAACCCCGAGGAGAGCATACTTTGGCCATTAGCGCCCGCCGCCATCCTCGTTATCACCTATTACTTAGGGTTAAGTTTGATCAAATTAAGAACTGTGCTTGAGGTAAGTTTGGTCCAAGTGGGAAGATTCACGGTTGAAAAGCTTTACTTGAAGTCAAGTTGAGTCCACTCCTATAAATATAAAAGGGAATAACGCTTTTTGGGTCTAAGAAAAAAATATCCTAAATAAAAATAGGGTTTAACCTAAACCTGTCTCCCGTGCATTTGCCCTTCTTCCCGCCCAACAAGCGCTGGCGTATATGGCGTCCGCTGACACGCACGGCCTGAGCGATGGATTTGTACCGTGACGGATGATACCGAGGACTGCAGAGGTCACCGACTGCGGTATTGGAGGTCCATGGCGGTAGAAGGCGACCACCACAACAAAGTCCTGCGGGGAGGATGGTCATGAAGGCCCTCCGCGGCGCCGGTCGGGAGGAAAACTCGACGCAAGGCGCGATGCGGAAGCTATATCAACACGGGAACTGCGAAACCACAGGCCTTCCCCGGTCCACCACCCGCACCGCTCCTCGCGAGGCACCCTCACCGGCGCGAAGCACAACGACTCTTTACCGCTCCTCGGAGGAAGAACGCTACACTCACCTCAGCATGCAGCTGATAGCGGCGGCTGACAACAACGGCATCACCGGCGACACGTTAAGCGGCAAGCGCCCAGCGGCTGCGTGGCGTGTTGTCGGCGTCAGCGTGAACAGCGTCGCGCCGCTTTAACGGCTACGCCAACGTAGTCGCGAGCGCCAAGCGGCAACCCGTCGCACCACCAAGAACGCAACACGCCGACTGCAGGCGGCACTGCGTCGCAGCCGTTATACGGACGCCGACGCTTGGCGTCAACACCGATTCCAGCATGCGGCCCATTGCTGCGGCCAGTTGTAGCCCCCAGCACTAGCTACCATACCGGGGCTACCTCGAGAAAACATACAGCTACCACCGACTTCCAGCGGTATCTCCTTCCTCGAAGAACCAAACCGAATGATCCAAAGGCTGCTGACGCGAGGATACTTATTTGCTTTCGGAAAAGGGGAAGCCGTATCACACCACCCGTGACATATGGGCAGTATTTGGAGGATGCGCCACCGAGCGTGGCGCGGCAGCATCACCGTTATCACTATTACTTGAGTTAAAAGCTTTGGGTCACTAAGGAGCTATTACTTAGGCTAAGTTTGAGTCGACTAGGAGAGATTCGGTTGCTTTGCGAGTCGATTTGGAGCTCCTCCCTATATAGGCGTATAAAGGGAAAGATGTATCTTTTCGTGATAAGAGATATAAAATAAAATAGGAGTTTGAAAGCACCACAAAGCATACGCGCCACTCGCGACTCGCATCGCGTCGCTTTCACTTAGCCGCGCGCGCCGCCATGCCGCGCCCCGGTGCTACCCTTCGGCACGCCGCCTGGCTAAGATCATCGCATCGACCGCGAAGGCCACCCGACGCGCCAAATGGATTTGGCAAATCGCGGCCGATCAGAGCTTGCTTTGGTAGCCTCGCACAAAGCTCATAAGCTTGCTTTGTTGGGATCGCGATGCTGACTACCTACTGCTCCGTAGTTCTCTTTAAGATATATATGCATCATCCATTTGTATATGGTATATAGTATTTCTTTTCTCTTTCCTAAAAGAGAGTTTTCTGGCCTAACAGTGTTTTAGTATTTCTGCGAAATTTTATATTTAGTTCAAGAAATTATGAAACTAGAGTTTTCTCACACTAAAATGCGTGCTTCATTTCTTGTGGCACCTAAATTGGAACTTACCTGTAAGTCTTCTTAATTTTTGCTTTTAATTATAGCGGATGCTCCACCAGGATCCATTATACTACTATCCATTATGAGTCAAATGCTGCTAGATTATGTTAGTGTCACTATGCCACCATATCTCCATGGTGGCCATAAGTTAGTATAGAAAGTCACATGCAATGCTTTATCGTCCAACTGTGGACAGAGACTTTGACTCATAGTACCACTCAGGAAAACTCTCAGCAATACATGAGAAACACTATTATATAGCCATAGTGGCCCAATACTGGCGCAGAATAGTCTCCGGCCTTTTCTATGAAGAACGTTGATCCAGCACGAATGTATTTATGTGTATCTATTCGGTCAGAAACGAATAATTAATCGGTAATAAATGACAAGAGTATCACGCACAGCAACAATAAACATTAAAAGAATTTATAAAGTATCCAAATATGTTTCAATCTAGGCACCTATAAGATATATCGCATGATTTTCAAAATCCAAAAAGTACTCTGCATTCATCTAAGATTAAACCATATATTGCAGTTTTTAATTGCATTTTTTCTAGGAAAATATTTGTGATTTTTTCAAGAAAAATGTTCGATTACCAGTATACCTCCTTGGCCCACATAGTTGAATCTACACCACATTAGCTGATCAAGTTTACTATTTTTAGACAAAACCACAAAAGAATACGCATAGAAATGATTTTTTATATCTTATCTTAAAAGGGTAAAGTTTAAAAATCTAGTTTGCAAGGCCTTGTCTGATGCTTTCGCTGTCCTAGATCAATATAGGGTGGAAGAAGATTAAGAAAAGGGTTCAAGAGGATTCTGACTTGTAGGGGATTTAATCATCTCAATTTCTTTACAATCTCTTTGTTTTACAAGCGACTTGATACAAACATATGATCTATGGCCAAATGTAAGCTTTTCTTTCTTTCTTTCTTCTGAGAAAGGAAATCCAGCTTTTCTTAAAAGTTTATTTTTAGTAGTAAAAACACCAAACACTCTCTTCACACGCGAGACCAGGCCCCAGCCGCCAACCCATCAAAAGGGCAATGAGGCAACCCACTCGCTCGGGGTTATACTGTTCCTGGCGGAAATTAAACCTAAATATTGCCGAAGTTGGCGAAGGAAACCAGAACGCCTACCTCCGACACTGCTTCCTCCGACACACGGCGACCTTCACCTCGCATTTCATCCCCAAGGGCGACCCACGAAATCCACTTATCCTCTCATTTCGCCCAGTGAAATGGCCTGAAGTCTCCGCTGCGGTGAAGCCACCAAATAGGCACCAGTCAAAGCTTCTTCTGCACGTTCTTACATAATACTTTGGTCGCTCTTGCGTGCTCTTTACATGGATTGCCCAGCGGAGATTTTTACCTTTTCCCCATTTCTCCCGTGCGAAATAATTTCAGTTTCTGGTGCTTGGTTGGGTGGAGTTAATTCATCCGCACTGCTGCTTGTTACTTTACCTGTGCCTGCAGCGAGACGTCCCAGCTGTGTCCCAGGAATTTTACAGGAATTTTCGCTGCATCAGGGTTCTAATGACACCGTACCGCTTGGAAGTATCAGAGTATGCTATGTGGTGCAGAATGCAGGGGAAAATGATGATTGCTGCTTTTCACTACCAAATGATGCAAACTATTGGACTAGTGCTGTTCTTAATTACCCTTTTCAAATATGCATCTTATTGATGTCTTCCACGTTGCCAGTATCTTTTGCGATTTTGCTGACCAAAACATTTTAACATGCCTCTAACAATCTTGTTTGGGGCAGTTGGTAGAACTGGCAAGAAGAATACCCAAAAGTAGTTGCATTTTGTACGACAATGTAAATATACTCTAGAATGGTCAGTGTTAAACTTGATTTCTTAGTCCGTCCTTTTTTTTTGCTATTTTATGTAACTTGGGTACTTCCCCGACTTAACGCGCACCAAACGAGGAAAGGAATTTAGAGTAAAGTTGCTTTGCATCCACAACAGCAAAATCTGTGCACAGAGAAGCCAACAAGTTTCGTCGTCTTTATTACACCTAAACATGGCAGAGCCCTGGTGCTTATGAACTTATGCATCTTTTTGTGGAGCTAATTTGCCATCTTTAGAAAATCTCATTCTACGTAGCCATTGATATTGATGTACTGCAGAGTAAAAATAACCCATGATTGACAAGGTGTATGATCACCGGACTGGGTGACAACCACCATGGAAATACATCACGGAATGCCATTTGAGATCAACGTCAAAGTGAAGGGGGCCAAAGAGATTGATGCACCTTTCATTGCCTGATACCAGAACAAACAATGAGAGAAAGGAGAAAATGCACAAGCTATTCACGATTCAGAACAGATGTGGAAAAGAAGAAGAAAGGGCTATATTCAAGGCATATAGTTGCATATGGTTCAGTGTGAGCTGGGATTCGCTGATACTTGCTTATATAGAGTTTTGTGGCCGATGTTTGATGCGAATTGCGCAATGCAGCCCTGGTTTAAGGGTGGCTCTCTGGTGGATGATCTTGATGGCCTTATTCTTGAGCAGCTTTTAGCGATAAATGGTTCAGCTGAAGCACTGAAACAATGCTGGATGTCTGAAGGATGCTCTGTCTGACATATAAGATATTAGTGATGGAATGCGGATGTTAAACTTGGCAGTTGATTGTTCTCTCGAGGGTGTATTATTCCTTACTTTCATCGAACTACCTGGCAACGGCATGACCAAATTTGTTTGTCCTGGCCGTTGATTCTTAACTATGTGTGAAGAGGTTGTGGAGAAAAATGTGGTGCAGGTCATTGGAAGCGTTGATGACCTGAACCATGACTCCGGCAAAAATGCCTACAAAGGACCAAACATATTTTGGACTCACTGTGCACCTGCAAGTACGATTGATACCTGATGTACGGTGCGGGCATATTCATTTTAATCAAGAAGCAGTCACGCCGACAAAGCAAGATCGTCACAGCTTTCCTGTTTAATGCACAAACCTAAGTTTGCTGGACGCGACGCAAGTTCCAACCAGAAGGATTTGGTTCAAGAATATTTGGGATAACCTATTACACCACTTGCAGCTTTGAACGAGGAGCCTTTATGATAAAGGATTGGTAGAAGACTATGTCATTTCTAAAGAATGGGAGGATGGTGGTCAAAGTTAGCAGTGGACGAGAGGGAATTCTATAATTTGAAATGAAGTGAGCAATAGGTTTTTGGCATAATGTGTGCTATAATGCTATAAATGGTTTTGAACCACTGTAGTGGAGGTTCTGAGGGATATAGAAGGGGAGTATGCTTGAATATATCTATGGGATACATATATGAGGTAGAACTTGTGAGCGCTAGGAAAGTAGCCTAAAGCTTTGAAAACAAGAAGGGCACTATTCGCAGAATGTAGGTTATCGATTTTTTAGGAATAAAATTGTATGATGAAACCATTACGCCAAAAGCTGCTTATTATTTTGAAGATCCTTTGTTGTACTATCAAAGAGTAAACATGAAATTTAGAAAACACAAGAAACTGTCAGAGCGCGGTTTTTGAGGTGTCGCGTGTAAGATGTACCAAGATGAGTCTACACAAGAGAATTGTGCGCAATTGAAGCTTTACAGCACTGATTCTAGAGTTTTGGAATGGTTCATGCCATTAGTACTCAGATGGATGTTGGTAGCCCAAGGTAACTTTTCTTTTGGGACAGAACATCTTATAAAGTTTGTTCGTTAGGGTTCACAGTGTAGTCTTCAACTGGCATGATTTCGGCTAACTCTTTATGGTATATGTAAGTTTCCTGAGTGGCAGTTACATGATGTCTAATTTTCGCCAGGAAGGTTACGAATCACTATGGCACTGAGAATACTGAGGATTAACCTGGCGGCTCACTGGCCTCTGAGCCAAGTTGGATTGAAGCTTGATATTGTATAGTATTCGCTAGTTTTTCAAAACGGTAAATCAATAAGTTCTTTAACTTATAGTCATTTCATTTTGGTATTGAAGCGCTAACTCAGATATTTTAAAACTTTAATAAGATTCTGTTTACACACTGGCTATTATCTATCACCTTTTCAGATCCATAAAGAAAAAGCCATCTTAATAGGATTAAAAGAAGCACTTTGAGGATTCCATGTTTGTGACCAACCGAAGGATGCAAGGGAAAGCTCAAATATGAGAATGAGATCACTGTACTTGCATACCTTCCCCGTGACCACGAACCACCATTTGAATGGTACAGGTAAGGCATAATATTTCCCCGTGAGGCCCAACAGCAGGAGGGAGCCGAGGGATTTTGCGTGTAGCGCGAGCGAAACAGCGATGGAGTAGGCCTAAACGAAAGCTAGCAAAATATAAATTATTGGGGCCAGATTAAACATATATGATGATGAAGAAAAGTATTGAAGAAGCGCCAATTGCTCCATGAAAAGGAAAGACACATCAAATGAAGAAGTGATGAAGAAGCACACCTTCCGATGCATCTCACTCCATCGAAGAGAGGAAAGGCGTCGTCTAGTGCTTCATGCTCCACGCCGAGAAGACCCGGCTGGTAAAGAAATCTGAAAGATGATGAGTAGGGAGATGATGGAAGCATGAGGCACAATCTCTTAGAACTGTCCCCATGGCCTTTATGTTTTGGAAAAGGATGATACATGATTTGACATGTTTTGTGTCACATAGAACTCTCTTAGGTGTTGGTGCCTTAATATGGAACTCTATTACTTCGTTGAGGCTATTATACTTGATGTTTGTCTGAAATTTGAATGCTTGCAGTCAGATTTGATTTTCATTATTCCATGATTTGTGCTTTCGTTCTGAAAAAATAGTAGAACCAAACTTCACAGAAAGTGAGAATGTATTTATAGATTGCAGTAAGCGAAAGTGAAACTACCAGCTTCCAAATCATAGAAAAACTGGAACAGGTTTCGCTTCAAAGTAAAGTGGGATAGCCAAGAAAATGAGTCGCATTGAAATTTTGGTGGGATGCTTATTGGCCTCTGATGTTGCTGTTTACGACAGCCCAGTCCTTGAGCCTTGTATATCATCTTGGATGAAAGAAAGAATAGTCCATATGCTCTACTGTGTGATCAATTTAGAGCCAGGAAAAATTAAGCTTTATGCTTGAAAAAGCATTTATACTTACAAAACTAAGTAAGGCACTATCAACGTAAACTGAATTTTCTTCAAACTTGGTTCAGTGACACCACTTGCTGCTTGGTAGAGACTTTCTTATGAGAGAAGAGGATTTACTGCTCTCAGGCTATATATATATGTTTTATTTCACAAAGAATGGGAGAGGGGCATTAAGAAATTAGACCTGAAACCATATGTAAAGAAATTATGTAATCAGTACGTGAGGCAACCACAGCGTGCTCAAAAGGATTTATGGTTGCCACTGTTCATCGGTTCTAGCGAACGAACTACGGTAACCACCGCTTAAACCATGCACTTCGGCGGACAATCGTATACGGGCTGGTTTGCCATCACGATCAAAAGCACGGCTTAATGACAAGTAGTTCCTAACGGGTCATAAGGTTAAACCCAGTAACCCGTCTCTTCTGTCTCCTCCATGCTCTCCCCAAGTCTTTAGCAGAGGAGTGTATTGTAGCATCAAGCAGGGAAGAAAGAGTGGTGATGTGTAAATATGTACGGCGGCGATGCAGCCGAGCAGTGAAGATAAAGTTGATCGTGTGTTTTTACCCCGTCGCCAAGGCACCGCGAGGGTCACATCTCGTGTAGAAAGTAAGGCGAGTCATCGCCCGGTGAAAGCATACTTACGTTATACTCGAATCCGGACCCGCGGCGCTATCGCGTCGTCCTCCTCTCTCGGTCTTCTCTCCCCACACTTTCTCTCCCACTAGTCATCCGACTTCGCGGTACTCGAAAAAGCTTTGGCCATTAGAGTTCGTAGTTTGGTTTTGTTTTTTAGGTTTTCTAGAAAGTTTATGGGTTTAAGCAGAAAGCTTCCATGTACGAGGATTGGGTGTCCCCTGGGGACTCGGTTCCATATGATATATATAGGTAGAGGGAAGCGCCTCTATGTGGCTTATAATGCAAGTCATGGATATACACACGAGGAGATTGTAAGATTTGGTACATCTTTGGGGTATTATAGCAAAGCTATACAATGCTTCATCACAAGTTAGGATATCACAAGCTAACTAAGGAAACTCCCTAGCGTTAATTATCCATATTCTCTAACATCCCCTCGGTCTTAGCCACTTATAAGGTTAAGATTGTGTCGAGAAGGTAGCCATACACTCTCAGCGAGGGGAACAGCCTTGTGATAAAACCATTTAGCAGCTTGATGCGCGCTGAGGTGATGAACTATGATGCTCAAGGCTTTCTAACGAAATCAATCTCCAATATGTTTAGTGTGAGCACGCCGACACGCGATTAGCCAGAATATTTGGCCCCTAAATTGTCACACCAAAGCCTTGGCGGGAGGTACGAACCGCCTTAATTACATCAACAATTTTGTATCCACATCACATCTCAGTAGCATTGCAGGAGCCTTATACTCAGCTTTAATTGCTGGACGCTGAAACTGTTGCCTGCGGCAGGCTTAAATCGGGACACCAAGTTGTTGCGCAAAAGGGCTGCAAAGCCTTCCGGTAGACCCGAAGCTGATCATCAACCTGGCATGGCAATCACGCATGGAGGCGATCATCATGGGTTGGATTTACGGATCTTGTGAGCCTAGGGACAGCGTACCCACGCACATACGCCGCGGGGATCAGCACTTCCGCGGTCTCCAGCTGACGGTGGTGCGATGCGAAACTGACATAATTTATTATGCCTGTAGCGAAACAAATGTTCATTAGGCCTTGTTAGGGTAGGGTATTGCAATGCACCCACCACTTCTGTACTTAGTCGAGTCATAAACTCTCCGCCGGCGGATCACCATCCGAGTAGACTACAGCTTTTCAGAAGAGTAGACAAAGGAGATGTATAGCTTGTAGATGAAGATGTATAGCTTTGCTTGTACTCCAAGATATTACCGGCAAATCTGATGTAATCTCATTAGCCTTATCATGACTTGCGGTGCATAGAGACGTGCGGAACGGGGTGCAGGGGGTTGACTCTACGGTTGGCAGGCGCTAAAAATTATCCATATTCTGGAAATTCAGCCTGTAGAACAAGCCGGTTTATATGGACTTAAATATTTCGCCACAGTATCGCACTTTCTGAAACCCGCTATGGGAACTAAATCCATAGCAGTCCGTAATGAGAACATATCTTAGACTATAGACCCCTAACCATAAGGAGAATTAAAAAAAATCTTTGAAAGTGGTGAGAGAGATGGGTGGTAGGTGAACAGTTTGTGCTTTAAGGATGTGGTTCTTTATGTGTTGAGTGGACTCATTTTATTCGTTAGTCCATTTAGGTGTAGAAACGGTGTTAGGAGTATCCGAAGATGAGAAGGAGATCAAGGGCCCAAGAGGGGCGAGGAGGAGGCGACACCGAAATGATGGCGTGCGGCGAGTGAATTGAGGGAGCAATAGTGACATCGTATTGCTCATGTTAACATCTAATGTAGTTATTGGAGGAGGAGCCATAGATGATAGAGGAGAAGAACGGTATCGAAGGAGGGTGAGGAAGATAGGGACGAGCGATGATCCTGTAGCAAACAGGGTGGACAATGTCTCTAGCCAGCGAGGTCATTGCCCGCAATGTTCAGGGGAGCGGGGGAGATCTGCTGAAGCGACCTTGTGACGCGTGGAGGAAGCGCCAGCAGGAGCCGACCACCTTATCGGGCTAGCCTGCTTTTAATGCTAGCCTAGTGTGTCTCGGTTGTGGCCCCAAGCATGGCGGTACACGAGTCTGTTGGGGCCAAAGTTGCTTGGGCGAGGCTAAGATGGAGTCGTCGTGTTTAAATTTGGGTGTACACGTTAAAATAGCTACATTGTGTAAAGGTGTTGACTTGGTAGAAGATTAAATGAAGAGGGATTTAAATGCGTATGAGGAGAGGTTACTCATAGCTGGTTTACGTTTCAACTATAATCATAAAACTCTGCTCATTAGATGACAACAGGCGCTCGTGTTCCGGTTGGAATTACCGGCACTATTGGACA
>JADLZK010009103.1:0-78762 GCA_015847255.1 Hyparrhenia diplandra | reverse complement strand
ATATACGGATCGATTTATCCCGGTTCAGACCTCCGGTGCTACAAGAACCATGACTCGGCCCGGCCCAACTGGCCTACTGGGCCGGGGTTTCACATCCAACCCCTCTTTAAGGACTCGATGTCCTCGTCGAACCCGCTTACCTATACGGGACAAATGTCCAGGATCAACTCTCTTGGCCACGTCCGTATTACCATCTCCCCGGCCCAAGTGCCATGCTCTCTACGGAGGCATGCGCAACCTGTCCGAACTCCTGATCCATACGTCCATGAAACTGCAAGAGCTGGCCCTGATAATATTTGTAATGCTCTGACCCGGGATGACGGTTAAGACCCACTCTACACGTTGAATGAATCACACCTGCTAATTAATTCTCTTGCGCTTTCGTCCTCGCTTCGCGCAAAAGGTTGCAACCAGAATTTATAGCCTCTCCATGCCCAGGCTTTTATGTGGGACTGAGCACCGTGCCGATGCTACGCCCCAGCCCAACTCGGCCTTACCGGGGCTGGGGTTTCACAATGGCGGCGGCTGCGGCCATGGAAGACAAAGACCTTAAATGATGTGCGCCCCATCGAGGGGTGGCTCCATTGGCCGACACATGAACGGAACTTGCTCTGTTTCCAGAAAACAGAGTAAAAGAAGGGAACTTGCTCTGTTTCGAGAAAACAGAGAAGGCAGCAGCCTCGCTTTCGGACTCTTCAGTAAGTATGCAATGCACTTGTTTATGTGCCTCTTTCCTTTTGCCCCAATATGATCCAAGCATGAATGAAGGTACACAAGCACGAACCCTGACGTAGCTGACAAGCCTGACATTAAGTATTTTTTTTTAGGAAAAAGGGCACTAAATAAGGTCAATTAAATTTTCACAGGCAAAAAATCATGTCAAACCTTATGCCAAACCAATGTTATTTAACAAACCAAAGCACCAAATTAAAGGCCGTATATGAAAGAAAAGCCAGGTTCAGCGCAGCAGAAGCTAACAATATGCAAGTTTATTACCATTCATACCAGCATACCACTGTACCATTGATGACCAAACAGAAACCTAAACACATAAAAGCAATAAAAGCTTTTATTTAGAACATTAAAGCACCCATAGAACAAGAAAACAATAGTTCCTCTTCCATCAGGTACCACATGCATCATTCTTACAGCTCAGAAATCAACCAAAATGATGAGCACCATTCGCAGTTCATTCTGACTCCAGTGACGCGAAACCTCTGCCGCTGCCCCCTTGTTTCAGTAACATATATAGCACATCTTCGACTTGTGTTCTCTGCATGTACAATTATTCCCAAGCGTTAATCCAAGGATAAAACCAGAAAAATATGAGCAAACAGGATAACTTTGAATTTTGCATTGAAAATATGCACTTGTTTCGCCCCTGCTTGCAGTATAGCCAGAAATACAGGTGGCACTCAAAGAGATAAAATCAACTATGTTGCATTCGTGAACCCACTACAAGGCTGCTTTTTTAGTTGCTCTATTTAAATTAATTCATGTGCTACTGGACAACACAAAAACAGGAAGAAGTTGACCTTTGGCCTGTTCGGCTGCCATGGCTGCAATTGCTATCTACAGGTGCGAATAAAGCAACAAGCAATTGACTGAGCATGTAGTGGACAATGAGAACTGAAATTTAGGTAAGTGGTATCAAGAAAATTGCTTACCTCTCGAAACTTCAGCATCCATGCATCTGTCATCATATTCTTTGCCAAATATTTTTCTCAGTTAATTTAACGACGACCTTTCTGATGTGGATAATTTTCTGAAGTTCTTTGTTCGAGGCATTTTCTTTACGTCCATCGCAAAGCTTCTCTACAACCTCCTCTGCAGTGTCTTCCAAGTGTAATTCCTCAAGGTTTCTAAGGTATTCAATGCCCTGAGGCAGGCACTTCAGGTTTGGACAGTCTGACAATACTAATTCAACCAGACTTGCCAGTGCACCTTCTTCTATTATGACTTGGTTGATCTGGGAGCACCCCAGATTCTTAGCACTCGCAGTCTAGGAAACGCCTGTGAAGGGAAGTACAACATTTTTCCATTATAAGACTTATTAAGCGTAAGACACTGTAAACCGTGTAACACCTTGAGGCTAGAAAATGAGTCTTCATCAAGTCTGGAGAATCTCAGAAACAACTCGGAAAGGTTGTTAAGGTGCGACCAGGACGAGAGAATCCGAGGCAACAAGTTGTTTTCCAGTTGCCCTAGCAATGCAAGTTTAGTAAGAGTCTCCGTAAACGAGTGCTTCTAATGGTAGTACTTCATTTTCATTGGATGCATTAATTGATAGTCTTGTAAGATGACCCATGTTGGTGATAGCACCGCACAAGTTGGAAGCATGCTCACTTAGCACATTACAAACTGAAAATGTTCTCAACTCTGTCAAAGCGGCAACATCACAGAGTGTCTTAGAGCTTGCTTTAACCTCTTGCGTAACATGCAGGCTTGTCAAATTCCTTATGCCTCTAGGCACCGAAATTCCACTAAAATGTCGTACATTTCTTTCGACACCACTGCACCTGCATGCAGAAAACCTAAGGTTCTTCGCTTTTGCTACACTGTTTGGTAAAGATAGCGTAGAAGTAAAGAGTGCATCTAGCACTTCTAAATTTCGCAGTCTTCCTATTGCCTCGGGTAGAACCTCAATTGCAAGAAATCTAAGACCGAGAAACCTCAGATTGAACAAGTTGAAGACCTCATTAGGCAACATCTTGATTTGAGTACCTTGCAGATCTAAAGTTGTCGCAAGTTTGAGGATGCAAGGATAGGCCTTAGCAATTCGATATCAATGGAACTCGTAAAAGCATATACGCCCGTAGATGTGTTGCACCGAATTGACTCAAGGATGAAATATTGGAACTTTGTATTGATAGTCGACGCGAAGTTGCCAATCGAAAATGTCATGTGTCCCATGTAAACTTTACCAAAGCATTCTGTCTCTGCTTTGTCAAGAGCAAGATGGCGGATGACATCATGCACTCGACACCACTTCAGTCTTCCAAACTCATTCTTCCCAACAACTTGCGGTAGGCTTCGGTTTATAAGATCATTCAAGTATCCTCAAGAACTTCTTCCTGTATTGTTATTTTTTCTTTGATGAATCCAGAAGTAATCCAAAGGCTTTATTAACCTTCTCCTCGTCAAGACATAATCCTCCTGAAAAGAGTGCACAATGTAAGAAGCGTTCTTCAGTTCATATGGAAGGTCCTCCGTGACTGACTTTCAAAACCGTTTCAACACCGTGGATTGTGTTTTAATTGATCGCAACTCTAACTTCTGGTAGACCTTTTCCCATTCAGAGTAAGTTGGGGGTTTGAAACACGTGCAGTCGGCCTATGCACGCAATAGCAATAGGCAAACCTTCACACTTTTCTAAGAACTTTCTGGCCAAATCCGTAACTCAAAGGGCAGCTCTTGTCCTCGTTGTTCCAAAAACGCTAGCTTGAAAAATAACATATAAGAGTGCTTTTCTTTGTAGTGGTTCTAGCATAATTGCACAATCATTAGTTGCCAATGATGCAACTTCAGATAATCTTGATGTCGAACAAATCGGCTTGTACCGTTAGTAGGAAAAAAGATTCATGATATTAATCCACACATCCTCGTTCCCAAACATCATCGAGCACTAAGAGGTACCTTTTACCTTCAAGATGGTTACGGATGGCCTCAACTACAATTCTCATTTCCATATTGCTAGAATCAATTGAGATGCTTGAACGCCATTGCAATTCTTTTTTCGAAGAAATCCTCAATTTGGTAACTCTTGGACACGCTTACCCATGCAAAGCAGTATCAAACTCGACTTTCACAATGTTATAGACATGATCAACCAAAGTAGTTTTACCCACTCCACCCATCCCCCAAACTGTAGTGATTCTAGTGTTCCTTTCTTCCAAATCACCGACTAGCCACCCCTTGAGCTTGTCGGCCAGTATCTTCAATACCCACTAGATCTCCATCCCTTGACAAACACAAATTTTTGAATGTTGGATTTCGCATGATGGTCACCGCTGTGAGTGTGTGTCTCGCATTCCCGGGATGACATAACGGGCCCTCCTTGTTGCAGCATCTTCAAGCTCGACATTGATATTGCGGGAGCTCGTGGCGAGACGGTGCCAAACCTTGACATGCTTGATCCTCTTTTTCATCTTTGCTGCAAATCCTCCATGCTTGTCATCCTCAAGCTTGTACATGAACTCATCGACAACATCCTCGATCTGGAAAGATAGTTCCCCGGATCTTGTTGACGAAGATGCCGATGGTCTCTCGCCAAGATCCTTGAACTTCTTTCCTCAAGCAAGTAGGCTTTCATGCTCACCAGCTCCTCCTTGGCTTTGTGGATCTCGCCATAGAGACCATTGAGAGCAGAAGCTTCCTTGCAAAGCAGGGATGCTCCATAGGTTGCTGCTTCTTTCGCCAAGGCTGCACCTAGCTTGCCGATCAGCAGTCCCACAACAGCCTCCGCCATGGTGGATGTCAGGACTTCCTCGAGTGCTCAGAATCACAGGTGTGTGCACATGGCTGCCATATGCACAAATTTCAAAAAAAATCTGTTCAATTTTCAGAGCTAGCTTTACTTTTTTTAAAAAACAACAGAGCTAGCTTTATTTCTAATGGACAATCTGAACTTCCAAAGAATATTTCCAAATTTTGTTTTGAACTGGTGAAATTAGGAGGTTGGTTACCTGAATTGGAGATGAAAACAAGTACGTGTTGCAGATCAGTTCTTGTTTAAGTGATAGTATACTTCAACGAGTTAGAGGAGCACCCGGCGAGCAGTGACTAATAATAGAGCCATTCTTCTTTTTAACATGTTGAACAAAGGAGAGACGCAGAGAAACAACTTGAAGCCGTACACGAGTAGATTTCACAAATCAATTGAATTTCCAGGGCTTGTTTTCTGTTTAAGAATTAGGACACGCAAATTGGACAATCTTTGAACCGATGAAATTTGACAGAGGACTATGCGTTTCAAAAAATTGCGTTTCGAAATTTTTTTTGACGTAGGACTATTACCTGAATAATCAAGAAGCCAGAAAGAAAGCATGAATGGTTGCAGATCGGTCCTTGTTGCATCCAGAGTCAACGCCCACAGAGTGGGAGGAGTTGCATCTCAGAAGTGACAAGCAACGATTCTGCAGATCCAGAGGATGATGACCAACTACAAGAGAGAAAAAGAAGGGAAGCTGAATCTTCTAGCGGCTTCATAGAAGACGGAACGAGGGAAATCTCTTTCTTGGTTGAAAGCCAATGAGAGCATTAGATGCGCTCCTTCAACATCGAATCTAATCCAGTCTGTGAACTAATTGTTTTCAGGTGAACAATATATACGAAACTAGGTACCAAAATTCAACAAACTGTGAACTAATTGAAAATTCTGATACCTGAACAAGGTGTGAAGCTAGAAGAAAACAAACATGCGCTGCAGATGGATTTGCTGTTACTGAATCCAATGTTAACCTCACTCTCTGGATTGAAGGCGAGAAGATGCTGCATGAGGTCCTAGAACAGCGACCAAAAGGAGATGTGGCTCTTGCAGCTTCATGGAAAATGTCTTCACGATGATGGTCTGACACTGATGCTAGTTTGATTAATTATCCTCTTGTCCTTTGCACTGATTGTAACTGGGTAACCACCCTGTACCAGCTCCAGAGAAATGGAAATGAGTGAGAAGAAGGAGAAAACAATGCTAAGATTTGTTTAAGGAGCAGTTGATCAGAATAAGCCTTTACTTTACTAGTGATTGTTCTTGTATCCTTTCGCCTCCCATTTCTTAGTAGGCCCATGAGATGATTGTTTTTCCAATATATCATTTTCCACTAGTCCTTGGTTGGTGGTCATGGTAGTAGTTGGTGCTGACTAGGTGCATTGTTATGGTTGGTCTTATATATTCATATTGTTTGTTGATCACATAGTAACAGCTAACAAGTGGGCTATGTACTGTATAACAAGTGGGATGTTTATTAGAATAAGTGGGTTAGTCCTAAAAATAACTCTAAGCTAGCATTAGAACATGCAGTTAATCAATTCAGTATTTGACAAACTAGTCATTTATTGTCTGGGAAATGGAGAAAAGAGAAACTGTAGGTGCCGGGAAAAAAATAATTGTCATGTAAAAAGAAGTTGAACTATGTGCCTATGTCAGCAAAGAAGCAATTGACGTAATTTTTGAGTGTACAACCTGTTAGAAAAATTTACTTTCACTCCACTAGAAGAAATACAAAAAAAAGATCAAACGAAAAGAAAAGGCACAAGTCGCAAAATCTAATAGCCTGAGCCCAATTACTCCAGTTGCATCAACCAACTCCATGATGTAGCCTCTCAGTCTGCCCCTTGATCTCACGAAGCGAGTCACCATCACGGCAAAGCTAGCAGCCCATATAAGAACTGGCTCAGCGTGCTCCTCACAGCGCACCAGCTGCACAGACACATCCAATGGCTAGGCTAATACGACATCTCGGCACCAAAACCTGCTCTGCTAGAGAACAGAGCAACACACCTAAACATACTCTGTTTCGAGAAAATAGAGCGTACGTTTATAGATCTACTAACTACTAATAGTGTGTTACCATTACCACTGCCCAGAAAGCTGTATAAAATGAGTAACTTATTTATCATGTGCTTTACCACTACTAATGGACAGCAGCAGGACGTTTTGCTTGATTTATTAGCTCAAACTGAAGGACTTACAGGATAGGAGACCACCAACTGCCCTGTCTATGTGACACTATAATAATATGTGATTTTTTACGGTGCTTGGAGTTCCTCCCGTTGAAAATCTTTTTGCCGGTTCCTGCACCTAATTATAGTAACTAAGGGTAGATTAGTACTTTCCTAATTAATCACAGCTTCTCTGTTGCAGCCACCAACTCCCCGTCTCCCCCGTACGCTTCCCTCGCCGCCCTCCCGCAAAACCGGCCTCGCCCTTCCCCATCGCCGTCGTTCCACAATCCCTCCGCCCAGCTCTCCCATCCAATCCTCCTCCGCCCCCATTGCCGGCAGCTTGGGGCTTCTGTGGATCGCCGCCGCGTTCGAAGCTGCCGCGCCCATCGGTTTGCCTTGTCCCGTGAGAGAGGTTAGGGCGGCGGTTCTCCCCTGCCGATGGCCCTTGCGCAGCCTGGCTATGAGTACTCCGGGTCGACGAACTGAAACAGCGGGGGGTGAAATATGATCTGCAAGTGGCTTGTGCACTTGTTCTTGTCACGGAGGAGGGAGGGGTGCGCCTGCAGGTGCTCGTCGTCAGGTATGATATCTCTGCCTTTTGCCTGCTCCCCATCTACATCTAGTGCCAATCACCAAATTCATGTTCCATCTTTTGGGCAATAGGTAGAATCGTGAAAACGTATCAATTTCATGGATCTTACTGTGGAATGTTTCCTGTCAGTATTCTAAAAATCCAATCCTGTGTGCTCTGTCAACTGCCTGGTCCTCAGCATAAGGATTCCACCAAGGATCACATAATCACATGGCAAGCAGCTACCATGTTTAAACCAAGATTGCCAGCCTTCAGTGACATAAGCATTACTTAGGATCTTGCATTGTTTAATTAGTCCAAATCTTTACCGAGTTTAACTATCCTTGCACTAGTTCTATCTGATTTGTGTTGAGGCTGAAAAACTCGGAGAGTGGTGTTGTCATCAGCTTCGGCTCTGTACTGTGAGTTGGGAGTTAAATAACAGCACAAAATTGTTTACTTTTTGAGCTTAAACAACATAGCCTTTTTTTTCCTTGCAACATAATGGTGCATTCTAAGCAGCATAATGATGCCTAGAAATCCTGAGGTATTAAATAGCTTTAGACACATCTCTTAAAACTTTAGAGCTTGCCTAGGATTGCAAGCTTATGTTGTTCAGCTGTGGCATGAATCTGTAGCTCAGTTTCTCGTCCTGGTTCTGTGGTAGTATTTGATGATCAAACCCTGTCTAAGCTCCAAGTCCCAGTTCGTTTCAGTTCTAAACCTTCAGTATTATTTTTATTATTATTGTTGTTGTTTTTCTGTACTCTCAGCTCTGGGAAGTTAGACTTGAGTGGTGATGAGCAACTGTGTTTTGGACTAGAGTTTCTGATACTACTTGTGGTAGTTGAAGACCAAACCCTTGGCTGTCTGAACTCAAATCTAACATGTGAGCAATATCTTTGTCATTTTAGATGTAGATTTTTTTTCTCTTTTTCATTAAATTAAATGCGTCCATTACCAATTCTGGAGGATGACTCTGTTCCTCTTCTTTGTATAATGGCTTGGATGTGAAATGCTATTCTGAATAGTTGTGTGGTTATATCCTGATTGGTGGCGTTCTTGTGCCAATCCAATCCTGGAAAGGCCACATATATCCCCTCACATGCAAAGCTGATAATTTTTCCACGATTTGTGGGTATAAGCAATTCAGAACCAATTCAGAACCAAGATTGCCAGCCTTCAGTGACATAAGCATTACTCTCACCTGAAGAATAAAATTATTATCAGTATTTACTTGTGCAATGCTAATTTCTTTTATGCATAACTGTACCTTTTATAGGTTAATGGAAGCGGCCAATTCTGTGGCGTCTCTGAGATGATTGGACCTGTTGATTTCGTCTGAAGTGTTGATTACTAGCAGCAGGATAAGTGGAGTGGCCAGTTCTCTGTAGAGTAACACATAATTAAGGATGTGCCGAACAACCTTCTGGGGCACATCATTCTTGAGAATGACAATAAACCTGTCATAGATAGCAGGGACACCCAGGAGGTAAAGTTTACATTATTTTTTTGCTGAATGTTTAGGCTGCTAATATCAATGGCATTTCTTAATAAATTCACTAACTCTTCAAATACAGGTGAAGCTGGAACAGGGCCTCCAGATGCTAACAATCTTCAAGAGCCATGAGGCTGAGACAACAATCTTGAAAGATTTCAACTTCTATGAGCAGTGGGAGAAAGCCTCGCAGGAGAACAGACATCAACAGCAGCCTGCCACTGCCAGCACTGATCCTCAAGCTGGTGGATATCAAGGCTCAAGGTCCTGTGGCCGATATATCAAATGCATTTGCCAAGGCCGTTCAGTTGAAGGTTACTGACAACAGTGAGACAACCCCGAAAGCTGAGGCGGCCTCAGCTGAAAATGGATCTCCTGCCACAGCCAAGGTTGAAGGAAGTCAAACCTGGACATGGGCCCTGTGGAGGAAAGTAGTTGATTCGTTTCCCTTCTTTCTGCTAATTTGGAGCAACAGAGGAATAGGGTGCTGCAAAGGTTGAAAAGGGAAAGTGCAGGTTGATTGTGTTGAATATGGTTGTGCCCGCGTTAGTTGTACAACATCATAGGCTTTGTTTTATCACCACTTTGGTTATATAATTTCAGTATCATACTTCCATCTTCCATGTTCCTCGTGTCATGTCGCACCATGAATGATTGTTCAATTTTAGTGGGTACACAATGAAAACAGAGGTTGGTTAGCATGCGAGATGCGGGATAATCAATTGATTTTGACTTGAGGATTTTTGGATAACACCGATTACCTCATAAATTTTTGCATGACAACATATGGATTTGAAGCTATTATATCTTAACTGACTTAAGGTTTCGGATAACACCAATTACCTCATGGAATTTTATATTGCACCCGTTGCAACACACGGGCATTTACCTATCTACTTTAATTTATTTATAGCACTTCCATCAGATAATAAGGTAATTATAATTATAATATTAGGATGCAAATAGAGAAGTATTACTGTTCATCACTGAACATAGATTCTGGAGATACAAACGAGTTCCATTCAGACTTGCACAATTATATATGTAAACACATGGTTCTGAATCCAAGTATTGTCTGGATTTCAGCATTCACTGCAGTTTGCAAACTCGCAATCCAACAAGAGAATCACTGACACTAGTGATATCTGGTAAGCAGCAATACTCCATTGTTTCCATTGGTTGACTTTTTGCTCTTATCCCGAAGTGCAAGATTAACAAACACAATTACAAAATGCATCCCTCAAGTGATATCTGATAAAATTTCATAGGAACAAATTGAGTGAAGCCCTTATACTAAACAAAGTATGGCAAGAGGAAGTACTGTAGATGTGAACTTCTGAATGGACAACTTCAAAGGGATGTACAGATCAGTAGAGCACCTCATTAGTTGACATGTCCTCTCCATAGCAGATTGCCTGAAAAAAAAAAAGGATACAGAAGGATAGTCAGTTGCCCATCGCTTGCTCTTGTAAGCTCTACTGATCCACTGACAACAAGCATTTGATCAGCTGTTGGGCTAAAACTTGAACACAAGGAACAAGTATCCGATCGACCACAAGATGGTGTTTTCTCCTAAATGGAATCCTAAATTGCAAGGAAAACTAATAGATTGTAAGAAACATTCAAGCATTTCTTCGAACAGTACGGCACTGTGAAACAGTAAGATCTCAGTCAACTCATCTATCTAGCTAAACAATGACCGACAGAACAAAAAAAAAAAAAAAAAAAAAATCACTCATACCACGCTCAGTTTGGAGTAGCGCAGCCGCCGCAGCAGCTCCTCCACCCCGGGCGCGCAGCGCCACCGCCGTCGCCGCCTCCTCCCCGGTGGAGGAGGGATCGAGGAGGAGGGAGGCATCCAGCTAGTGGTTGCACCGCAGCGCCGCCAGGAACGAGGCGGCCGGCGACCACCGTGGGCCAGGTTGCACACCGCGGACGCCGTTAGCCGGGCCACCGAGTAGACGATCACGCCGCGGCCGCCGAGCGCGAGCACCGCCCTGCTCCCGCCGCCGCTATCGGGCCGGGACCGGAGGTGGCACGCGAGGAACCGTGGATGGCGCGCCGCCGGCGCCCGCCAGGGCCAGCGGTGCGGCGCCTCGGCGGCATTGAACGCGGGCGGCAGCGGCGGCCAGAGGCGTAACGGCATTAACGAGCGGCAGCGCGAGGGCGGTTGACGAAGCCGGGTCCGTGCCATCGCTGGTAATACGACGACCGGAAGACGGCGGGCGAAGGATGTCTGCTTCTCCTTCCGCCGGCGTTCTTTGCCCGATGCGGAGTGCGGCGCCGAGGGCGGCAGCGGCGGTGCAGTGCGAGCCTTGGCGGGAGCGGGGAAGGAGAGCGAAAGGGCATGGGCGGCGAGGAAGCAGCGCAGGCGCGCTGGGAGGCGGTGGGCGAGGAGGAACAGCGGCTGCGACGCCGGTGGGAACCTCATGCGGCGGCGGCCTTTGGCGAGGGGAGGCGGCATGGGGGCGGCGGCGTGAGGCGTGGCGCGAGGGGCTGGGGATGGGATGACAGGCGTGGGGGCGGACGAGCTCGCGGGCGGTGAAGTGCGGCGGCGGCGTTTTTCCGTGGGACGGCGGCGCGTGGAATCGGCGTTTTTACTTGACTTCTCAGAAGCTGATTCATCATAAATAATTTGATTCACTTGAAGTATTTGTTTCTAAGGAGAAGCTGCTCCTCATTAAATTAAAAAGACTATTATACCCTTTAATATTTATTATAATTCAGATTCCTATACCATGGTTACTACCTGCCACTGGGTTCCTTCTATTTGGTTCCTCTACCTTCCTTCTATTTGGTTCCTCTACCTTTGATCATTGGATCGAATTCAAATGGAGGGCCTATATTAATTCCAAAGCGTGGTATAAAAGCTCTAATAATATAGTAGGTTCAGAGAAACCAAAGATAGAGCACACACACTTGGTTCAGAGAAACCAAAACTATTTTCCAGCGAAATCAAAATTGAAGGGTCTATGATTTGGATTACCGATATGGGAGAGGCGTCAACAACAGAATGCAGCATCGCAAGCGTCCTCTTCACTGCCTCGCCCACCAGCGCCACAGCAAACACCTCTGGAGCGAACACGGTGGGAGACGAACTGCGTCTACACATAAACGTGCACGTAATCCACATCAGACAAGGCGAACGAATGAGAACCATTAGCAAAAGCTGTATCGATAAACCGTTCGCTGGTGAGGAAGTGACGCACGTCACCTGTTCGTCGGAGAGCCTCTGAAGCGCCTGCTCGAGCACGCCAACGGAATCGACGAGGCGCGCGGCGGCCGTAGTACCGTACCACCCTAGCAATGAGGCTGCAATGCTGCGTAGGTTCCTCTCCATGAGCCCGCGGCCGCAGGCGAGATAGAAGGGTGCTTTTTTGGTCTGGGGATGGGGATAACTAGTGGGGGCGGGCTTGCTGCTGCACCTACGGAGGAGGCCCGAGGCTAGGATTGGGATGAGTGTGAGTGCGAGTGGGAAAGAGGGAGGTGGATGGGGTGGAGAGCGGTGGCGGCGGCCATGGGAGCCGGCCCGACCAGCAATGGAAGGGAGGACGACAGGGGTGTACGTCACTTACATGATGGTCCCACCTAAAAGAAGGTGGTTCAGTACTTTCTTTTTATTTTGTTCTTTTTTGAATCCCACTTCTATTTTTGTGTCCTGCAACCCTAAACGAACATGAGAGTTTTGAACCATAAACATTCGAAAACTGAACTCGGCCGTGTGCAATCAAATCATTAGACTTTAAACATTGATGCGTGAAATCCTCCGGGCGCGCCGCGTCTGATTGATATTGACGACTAGTTGTTTATCCAACGAGTAATTGCATTTCATTTGTATATTTATATTCTCTCCTAGTGCATCATTCATGGCGCGTCGTTATAACTTTCAACTTATTTTGTCTTAACACAAAAGACACGCAAACCTTTTTGTGTGTTCGAGAAAAAAAAAAACTTTAAACATGCAAGTCATAGAAATGTTGACGTCGGTGACTAGTCATGCCTTTTTAGCCAAGATGATTAAGATAAATTGGAGTTTTGACAACCGCATCATTATATATTTACGGTGCATTCCCAAAATAACGAATAAGAAATAAGTTCATTCTTGACTGACCACTTCTGGAGACAGGAACTCAAACAACCACAGGCAATCTGTGCCGAAAAATTTGATACTGATGCTTAGAATCGTGCTAACTCTTGGACACCTTCTAAATGTTTTACTATAGTACAAGATATTCTTGTATAAGTAACTGATGCCTGGGTATAATGCTCCATATAGCTCGAAAAGAAACCAAGTGCATATACTCATGTTGTTACTAACGAAAAAGAACATAACATTTGCCAATTTCCTACAGGGCGCAGCCAACTCTTCGACACCTTCTAAATGTTTTGCTATAGTACAAGATATTCTTGTATAAGTAACTGACGCCAGGGTATAATGCTCCATATAGCTCGAAAAGAAACCAAGTGCATATACTCATGTTATTACTAACGAAAAAGAACATAACATTTGCCAATTTCCTACAGGGCGCAGCCTAAAGATACTAATATATCCTTTAAAACAACCATATTGTAATGCCATAGCAGTAACCTTTTTAGGCTAATCACACCCATTATATTCCATTCATTCAATAAGATTATTCATAAACATACTGCTGAATGGAACTTAAAGTTTTGGGTCTACCCCCAACAGAAAGCATCGACAGATGAAAATAGCTATGCTCTGCAAAACGAGAAGCGTCTGACATGCTTATTACAAACCAGGGAGATGCCTCACCCGTGAAGGACACCAACCCAATATCTTAGGACCGACCTGAGATTAAACAGGAACGACATGAAGGAGCAAATGAAATCACAACAGTGTTTGTGCTTAATTCACAAAACGATTTACAAATTTGTATTGACAAACAATCTATTATGAGAACAGTTGATGATCTGCTTTTCACGGTGAGTGAGAGTGGCGTTTTCTGAGGAGCGGCGTTCAGGTCCGTCGCGTGGCAGCGCCGGCCTCGCCGGCGGCCAGCCATAGGGATCTCCTCGGCGGGGCGGCCGTTGGCTAATGCCCGGAGATGGTCGTCATGGTGGTGAGGTCGATTCCTCGTCTCCGTTCCAGTCTGTTCGTCAGGCAATCTGCCTGTTCGACGGGGTGTCGGGCGGCGGGCTCAAGACGGAGGCTTCAGTCACGGCGAAGTCTGACTTGGGGGTTCTGGAGGAGGAAGTTTTTGGGGGCGAGTCTACCATCCCAACCACGACGACCTCTCCGGTGGTTGATGAGGGGGATTTCATCTCGTCAGAAGCTTCCTTCAACACACCTTCAGTGTCCCTCGCCGGAGTAAGGGGGAGACCAGTCAGGAGAGGGGGTAGACGTTTCACTCTTGCTCCAGCGGCGAAGAGTGCACTCTACTCCAGTTCCAGACCGGTGGTGGAGGAGGTCAGTGTGGAGAGAGAGGAACGACGCTGCAAGGAGGGCCGACAAGCCTTGTCGTCGTTAGTGGAGATGGTGGCGGATGCTTGTCAGAGACCAAAACCAGTTCATGCTCGTGTTCCTTGCGACGGAGGTCATTCCAAGTTTTGGGCGCATCCGGGAGGAGACTCGTCGGACGACGAGTCAGAAGGAGACATTTCAACACCGGAGTTCATCAACGATGCCGTGGCAGCAGGTTTCTCGATTGATCAACTCGTCGTGGCGGAGAATGTTCTTCAAGGTAACGTTCTAAACTCGGGTGACGTAAAACTTCCAAGATCGATAGTGGAGACAATGGTGAATAAAAAGCTAAATTCCGTAGCTCCATGGCAAGGACCGCTGCCACCGCATCGTGTATCTCCCCGGAGAACATTGGGCGACTGTTTTGCAGAGGTTTCCATCCATGCGAAGCTGAGAGACGGCGTAAACAACCTCATTGTTCTCTCGACGTCGTTGGTTGGCCGATCACCGGAGATTGTGTCTTCTCAAAGACCTACAACCTCGGACAAGGCTAACATTTCAAAATCTTTTGAAAATTTGAAACGGGACGAGCTAGATGCGGTTTTTTTCTGCCGTTACGAAGGGAGGTGAGTACGATCAGTCCGATCGTTTGCCGAACGACCGTAACGACGTGTGATCCGCGAGCTGCGACGTTTTCCCAGCCCAAAGTACATCTCAGCTCGGGCCTTGTTTTCAGGCCCACGAGGGGACTTAGCTACCTCTTCAGTCGCACACACGCCAACAGAAAACCTAGATCACTCAATTCGGCATCAGTCCAGCCGCCGATAGTTTCCCCTAAGCCCTCGTTCGTCGAGGTTGCGAAGAGATCCATGGCGGCGCAAGGTGGTGCTTCGGGTGGCGGTTTCGGTTGGTCGAGGTGGAGGTAGAGGAGGCCCGATACAATCCGGGTTTCGTCCCCCGGGTTCGATCCGGGGTTCGGGCGGCGAGGTGGTCGCGGGTATGGAAACCGTGGGTCGGTCGGTCGCGCGCTTCGGGTTTGGCGGTGGCGGAGGAGGTCACGGCGCGTATGGCTTTTGCACCCCATGGCGGCTACAATGATTTTGGCCATGGGTATCATGCCCCGGTCGGTCGTCGCCGGGTCATGGTGGTCGCTATGGCTATGGGCGTGGAGGAGAATTCCGTGGACACCGCATGCAGGCAGCGGCGGCACATCGTGGTGGTGGCATCGGCAATCAGGCCGGGTTCGTGCTCCAGGAGGTGGCGCCTGGAGGTCAAGCTCCGGTTTTCCATCAGGGGCCAGGCAATGGTGCGGTCCAGGCCCAAGCTGCGGGACCTGTGATCCAGCACCAAGGCCCAGTGCAAGGCAACGGTGGAGGCACTCCCCAGCTGGCCGTGGGCCAGCAAGTCGGCACGGCTGTCATCCATGGTGGTCAAGGGCATGCAGCCGGCCATGGACATCATGGAGTGGCTGGCACGGCTAACCCTCAGCATGGGGGGGTAGCGCATGCTGGTCAGCAGGCGGCCGGGGGCTTGGAGGGGACTGCTTCGGCGGCTGCTCCCCATCGCGGAGGGGTGGTCCTTTCCGGGCAGCAGGGCGTCATGCTTGGCACCATGGTGGCCAACCAGCCCGGCCAGCAGGCGCCGGCAGGAATGGTGGTGGGCACATCCACGGCGAGTAGCTCCAAGGCTGCGGTGGTGGCGGCGACAGAAGCTCAAGGCGGGCGATCGTGCAACAAAAGCGCAAAAAGGTGACGCAATGGTCGTTGATGCAACAAGACGTGGGGCTCCTGAAAACCTCGGTAAAACTCCTGACATCCTAGAATCAGCTGTACAAGGGGCAAAGAAAAATAAAGGGAAACCTTACTGCTATCGATGCTATACTAAAGGACACACAATCCATGAATGCACCGTAGTCTTATGTTGTGAAATTTGTTTTGGAGATCATTCGGTGAAGTTGTGCCCAAACAGCAAAAAAACTAATACAAGTGCTATTCCTTGTGGTTATGCTTGTAGAGGGGTCTTGGGTTTTATTTCATTCCAAAGGTTGATAATCCAAAAGATAATTTGCAAGAAACTAAAGCGGTGGTTCGTGTTCTTGAAGGTTTTTTACCGTCAATCGGGTTGGCGTGGAACTAGAAAGACTTCGCCCCAAGAAGAATCACAAATGGGATATTCGCACAACAGGGGACTGGTGCTTTCATTGTTAATTTTCCTTCTCACTTTTACTGGAAACAAAGTCAAACCGGGGTCCTATGGATGCCAGGGGATGTCGGGAAAAAAATTAGATTTGAAAAAAAGGAACCCGACAATGAAGTTTATAAAAGAGAGATTCCGAAAGTATGGGTACAGTTCAGAGGTTTACCCCATGAGTTTAAACAATTCCCAATTATTTGGGCTATTGGAACAATCCTGGGAGTGCCTAGAGCTGTAGACACCATTTTCACTAAAAACACTGGAAGGGCGAGAATGAAGGTAGTCCGTCTTTGGATCCATCACTCATCCCGAGTTTGTGGATGTGGTGATCGGAGACTATGTTTACGAGTTACAGTTTGCAGTGGAGAGAGAGATCATTGATGGTGAGCCTCAAGTCATTGACATGGACTCTACCAAAGAGGGTGATCCAAAGGAGGATGATCCCAAAGGGGATAAGACAAAAAAAGATAATGAAAATGGAGGGAGTGTACAGGAAAACATGGACATTGACGGGAATACAGGTGAAGATCCATCTAATGGAAGTACGAGTGGAGAGAAAGCGCCTGAACAGTCTACTGTACTGCCTGGGGCGGCACAGTCACTGGGCTTGGAGCAATCAAAGTTCTCTCAGAATAATGAAAAGCCGAGAGCAGTGGTGTCTCAGTCAGGAGCGGGTGAATGGAAAGCTGTTGTGTTGCCCCTACAAGCTGATTCTGGGAATGTCAATAGTAAGTTACCTAGCGAGACAGTCTCACCTATGAGATCTAGCAAGAGGAGCGCTGCTTCAGCGGATCAAGATTCGATTGAGAAGGCGGCCAAGCTTAAGGCTAAGAAGAATCTGGAGCTGGTCAATGAGAAAGGTACAGCACAAAACCCTCCTTCTTTTTTTAATAGAGACGATTTTTCCTTACTAAATTCAGCAAGTTCTCTAGGTATTGTTTTAGGTAAGACTAGTAATGATTGTTTAAATTCTATTAAGCGGCTAAAAGATTTGGAGTTTTCTAGAATGTCCCATAGTGCTAAGGTGAATAATGTTAATTCGGTTGGAGAGCTAGATGACATGACCGATTGCTCTTTGGAAGATAACGTTGATCTAGAAACCTTGAATTTGATCTGTTCGGACATAATGGAGGGGCTAGGTGATGGGGGTTGTGATCCATTGATCTTACAAACACCTATATCATCATTAAAAAAGAAGAGGCGCCCAAGCTAAATAAAAAAACCAAAAATAAAAGTTGTTAATAATGAAAGGAATATTCGAATTGTAACGGTTTTTTGCGACACACAAAAAAATATAGATTTCTTGCTGACTTGACAAAGGAAAAAGATCTAGATTTCATTGCCTTATCGAAAACAGGTAGAGCTAGCTTTCCACAAAAAACTCTTAATACCATTTGTCTTTGGTAGAGATTTTATTTGGCATTGTATGGCTCCACAGGGTAGATCCGTGGCATGATTCTAGGAGTTCATCTACAAACTTTTGATGTTGGTCAAATTGAGGAGGGAGACTTTTTATTCGATTTAAATTACGTCATAAGGAAAATAATTTCAAGTTTAATTTAATATCGAGTGTATGGCCCGGCCCAAGAAGTTCAAAAATCTAATTTCTTGTCAGAAATGGTGCGAGTATGTTCAAAAGAAACCATACCTATTATTTTAGGTGGTGATTTCAATATTATTCGCAGACCAGATGAGAAGAATAATGATAACTTTAATGATAGATGGCCGTTCATGTTTAATGCTGTAATCGACACTCTAAACCTTAGAGAATTAGAGTTATCTGGAAGAAATTTTACCTGGGCTAATAATTTGCCAAATCAGACCTTCGAAAAGTTAGACAGAATTTTGACTTGTACAGATTTTGAGTCACAATATCCTAATTCTACAGTATACCCTCTTTCTAGAGAAATCTCTGACCATACTCCTCTACTACTATCCACTAACAGTGCGTCTACAACTTATCAACCTCAATTCAAATTTGAATTAGGTTGGTTGTTGAGGGACGGTTTTTGTGAGATGGTGTCTCAGGTATGGCAAAACACGTTTGTCGCAGGCTCACCCATTGAGCGGTGGCAAGCAAAAATTAGAAAACTCCGTCAACACTTAAGAGGGTGGGCTAAACATGTTAGTGGGTTATATAAAAAAGAAAAGGCAAATCTTCTCAATAAATTGGATGAACTAGACAAGAAAGCAGAATTTAACTTGCTAAGTGACACTGAAAGAGATCTAAAACATGTTCTAAGTGAGAGGTTGGCTGAACTTCTTAGAGAAGAGGAACTCAAGTGGTACCAGAGGGCTAAGGTGAAACATCTTTTAGAAGGAGATGCAAATACCAAGTATTATCACCTTTTAGCCAACGGTAGACACAGGAAGACTCGTATCTTTCAACTTGAGGATGGGAACAATATTATAACTGGTGATGCTCAACTTAAAGAGCATATTACTAGTTATTATAAATCCCTTTTCGGTCCATCTGAAGAAACGTCAATGCATTTAGATGAATCTCGGACGGTGACATACCTCAAGTGTCGGACACGGAGAATGATTCCTTGACTCGAGCCTTTTACTCATGAGGAAGTCGGAAGCGACCATTTTTCAAATGGAACATAATAAAGCACCTAGGCCGGATGGGTTCCCTCCGAGTTCTACCAAGTTTTTGGGACCTAATTAAGGATGATTTGATGGCTTTGTTCAGTGATTTTCATCAAGGAACGTTACATCTCAATCGCCTTAATTTTGGTAATATAATCCTGCTACCTAAAAAGAAGGATGCAAGAGTTATTCAACAATATAGGCCTATCTGTTTTGTTGAATGTATCTTTCAAAATCTTCACTAAAGTGGCAACAAATCGATTGTCTACCATTGCCAAAAAATTGTTTAGACCAACCCGCATCTGCCTTTTACCGGGAAGAAACATAATGGAAGGGGTCATCATTTTACACGAGACAATTCATGAATTGCATACCAAAAAGCAAGATGGAGTGATTTTTAAAATTGACTTTGAGAAAGCTTATGATAAAGTTAATTGGAATTTTTTACAACAAACCTTAAGAATGAAGGGCTTCTCTGAAAAATGGTGTGATTGGATAAAAAAATTTACTCAGGGGGGTAATGTAAATATCAAGATTAATGACCAACTTGGCCAATACTTCCAAACTAAAAAAGGCCTTAGGCAAGGTGACCCCATGTCTCCAATACTATTTAATATAGTAGTTGACATGTTGGCTATACTAATTGCAAGAGCTAAGGAAGCAGGACAGGTTGAAGGTGTTATTCCACATTTGCTTCAGGATGGTTTGTCCATCCTCCAATATGCGGATGACACGGTGATTTTTATGAGCCACGATGTTGAAAAGGCGGTTAACATGAAATTGTTACTAAGCACTTTTGAGCAACTATCTGGCTTAAAAATAAATTTCCATAAAAGTGAGATCTTTTGCTTTGGCCAAAGCTAAGAATCATGAGGAATTTTATTCACGCTTATTTGGGTGCGCTATTGGTAAGTATCCTTTTAGATATCTAGGCCTACCGATGCACTTTAAAAAATTGTCTAATAAGGACTGGAAATTTATAGAAGAAAGAATTGAGAAACGTCTTAGTGGTTGGAAAGGTAAACTGCTGACGGTAGGGGGACGTCTAGTTCTTATAAACTCGGTGCTTTCCAAAATTACCGATGTTTATGATGTCCTTTTTTGAAGTGCCAAAAGGGGTACTAGAGAAAATTGAGTGCTTTAGGTCTCGTTTCTTTTGGCAAAATGATCAACACAAGAGAAAATACAGACTGGTCAAGTGGGATGTTATTCGCCAGCCGAAAGATCAGGGTGGGTTAGGCATCCTAAACCTAGAAACCCAAAACAAATGTCTGCTTAGCAAATGGTTATTCAAACTTTTAAATGAAGACGGGTTGTGGCAAGAATTATTAAGGAATAAGTATATTAAAAGCAAGACATTAGGGAGCTGTGCGAAGAAACCAACAGATTCGCACTTCTGGAAAAGTTTAATGAATGTTAAAGATACTTTCTTTAAGTTTGGTCATTTTAATGTCAAAGATGGGTCTCAAACACGTTTTTGGGTTGATACTTGGTCAAGCAATAAACCACTCAAAGATAAGTTTCGGGTTTGTTTAATATTGTAAGGAGAAAACAAGATACTATAGCTAACATATTAAATTCCCCGTACTAAATATTTCCTTTAGGAGAAATCGGTGGGGTAAATTTATTAAATTGGTTACGCATTGTATCATCCTTACAACAATTAAACTTAATTCAGAACGCGATGTCTTTTTGTATGGGATCTTAAAGCTTCAGGAATGTTCACAAATAGTCTATGTATGTTGCTTTAATTAACAATGGGGTTAGAGTGTCGCAAGATATTTGGAAGACAAAATTACCAATGAAAATAAAAAATTTTATGTGGTACATTAAAAAGGTGTTGTTCTAACCAAGGATAACCTGGCTAGGAGAAATTGGAATGGAGATAAACAATGTTCTCTCTCTGTCATCTTCCGTAAAACAATTCAGCACCTTTTTTTGATTGTTTCTATGCCAAATTTTTGTGGCGCTCGGTGCATCTACTCTTTGGTCCGACCCCTCCTTCAAGTATAAATAATTTGTTCCTTGTGTGGTCTAAAAGGGGAAACAAAAGGCAAAATGCATTGTTATTAACAAAGAGCAGCAGCACTTGTATGGGCGTCTATTAACAAGGAATGAAGCGGTTTTTGACAAATGCAAACCAAAATCTCTTTTTGCGTGTACTGTTCCGAGGAACGCATTGGCTACGTCGGTGGGCATGTTTGCAGCAGAATGAAGATCTTCGGGATCAATTAATCTCCGCAGACGGCACCTAGAAGTGTCAGCGTTAGCTTTCTTTGGTTCTAGTGGTTGGCTATCACGAGACATGTCGGTTATGTTTAGTCAAAGAACTTTATTTCCTTGTTTTTAGTCGGGAGCGTGGCTGGAAGTTGTATCCAGCAAAACTGAAATTTGTTTTCTTCTCTGTAATAATTGGTCCGATTCTATCTACGGATAGATGAAGCCGGATTTATTATCCTTTATCTAAAAAAAAAATGCAATCTGGATCCATACAGCATTCAGGCACTTCCCTTGCTGATGGGCAGATGTCCTGTGGCTTTCTCGATTGCTAGCTCAATATATGTCCACCAACTGGTTGAACTGAACAAAGCAGACCAACAAAGGCAGTAGCAACCTGACAAAAATGATATCAATGAGACATTTAATTAGGAATGGCAGTGTGTTCTGGCCGGTCCAATAAACAAGAAGCAGCATAAAAACCATACCTTGTACGTGATCTCCTGAAATAGCAGATAGGATCCAAGCCTTCAGCCAGCGATTGCATTCCCTTCTCTGGTTACAATTCTTCGCAAAAAGTTTTCCCCAGTTACTCTGAAACCAACCAATCTAATGTGGCAAATCTTCATTAGCTCTTCATTGCATTCATTTGCTTCACCTTCCTGCCTAAGGATCTTCATAAGCTCACTAGCAGCATCTACCAAATATAATTCATCAAGTGTCGTAAGGTACTCAATGCCACGAGGGAGGCGCTTCAATTCTGGGCACCCTACAAACTCCAGCTTAACAAGACTACCCAGTGCATCTTCTTCTATTTCTACTTGGCTGAGTTGCGGAGCACCCCATATATGTAGTTCTCTCAGACTAGGAAATGACTGTACAGAGAAGCATAATGTCTTCCCATTGTAAGCCATTGAAAGGTCAAGAAAGCATAAATTACGCAACACCATGAGGCTGGGAAATGAGTTCTCATCAAGTTTGGAAAACATCAGCCCTAGATGAGTGAGATAGTTAAGGTGCAACCAGGAAGAGAGAATCTTAGGCATTCTGTTCTTTTCCAGCTGCCCTGTCAATTCAAGTTTACTAAGAGTTTCTGGTAAACTGAGTTGTTTCAATGGCAGCACTTCATTTTCATTTGACATAGTAATTGTCAAATGCACAAGATTGCACATGTTCAGGACAGCACTATGCAAGATTAACGAGTGCTCACTTGTCACATCGTCAACTGAAAATGTTTGTAAGTTGGTCAAATCTGTAACATCACGTAGAGTCTCTGAGCAAGCTTTAACCTTGTGCAAAGTATGAAGTCCTGTCAAGTTCTTTAATGTGCCCCTAGGCACCTTTACTCCACGATAATGCCAGAAAGATCCTGCACTGACCAGTGCAGATGCATAAAGGTACCTAAGCTTCTTCAGTTTTGCTACATCCTTTGGTAAAGATAGTAGACGAGTCCTTGCAGCATCCAGTACTTCTAAGTTTTGCAATCTTCCAACAGCCTTGGGTAGAATCTCAACTTGAGTATGTCGAAGACCCAAGAAACGCAGATTAAATAAGCTGAAGACCTCATTAGGCAGGATCTTGATTTTAGTACCTTGCAGATCCAATGTTGACAACAATGTTGAGGTTGTAAGGATAGACCTCAGCAAATTGATGTCAGCAAAACTTGCAAAAACATAGATTGAGCGGAGATTTGCCGCACCAGATGGATTCAATGGCACACTGGTGCAATTTATCGATAGTCTACGTGTCCCATCTACCGAAAGTGTCCCAGAACCCTCATGAATATTACCAAAACATTCTTTTGCTGCTTTGTCAAGGGCAAGACGGCGGATAACATCATGCATTCGGCAACATTTTACTCGTCCAAATGCATTTTTCCTCACAACTTGCAGTAGGCTTCGGTTTACAAGATCATTCAAGTACCCCTCTGCCACTTGTTCTAGTGTTTTGTTCTCCTTTTCCTTGATGAATCCAGAAGTAATCCAGTGCCTAATTAATCTTCGCCGCATCAATCCATAATCCTCTGGAAATATTGCACAATGTAAGAAGCAATTCTTTAGTTCATATGGTAGGTCCTCCAAGCTGAGTTTTAGAATACTATCGACACTGTGGATCACATTACGAGTTGACTGCAATTGTAAGTCCTTGTACACACTATCCCATTCAGAGTATATCAGTGGTTTGAAAGACAATAGACGTCCTATGCATGCAATGGCAATAGGCAAGCCTTCACACTTTTTTAAGAACTTTGCAACTAAATCCTGTAACTCTGACGGACACATTTTGTCATCACTATTTTGGAAAGCTGCTTTGCAGAATAACTCCCAAGAGTGCTTATCTCCTAGAGGTCCCAGCTCAATTGTGCAATCGCTAGTTGCCAATGATGCAACTTCAAACTTTCTTGATGTGAGGACAATCCGGCTGGTACAATTAGTTGGAAAGACTCCCATGATTGTTAATCCATACATCCTTTTCCCAAACATCATCTAGAACCAAGATATACGTTTTACCTTCAAGATGTTTCCGGATGATCTCAACTAAGCCTCTAATTTCCATGTTAGTAGCATCGCTTATGATGCCAAACTCTCTTGCAATCCTCTTTAGAAGGTCTTCAACATGGTAACTCTGTGACACAGTTACCCAGGCTGCAACTTGAAAATCTAGTTTCACAATCTTGTAGACATGGTCAGCCAAAGTAGTTTTACCTATGCCACCCATTCCCCACACTGTGGCTATTTTGTAGTTCTTTTCTTTCAGATCACCTTGAGTGCAGAAGCTTCGTTGGAAAGCTGAGGTGCACCATAGTCTATTGCCTGGCTCCCCAAGGCCACACCGAGCTTGCCCACAAGCACTCCCACAACAGCCCCGGCCATGGTGGTTTTGTGGACTTCCTTGAGTGATGAGAATCACAGGTGTCAGCACGCGGCTGTCATACCCAAATTTCAGAAATAAGTTCAATTTTCATAGCTAGATTCAAGTAGATAATCTGGATATCTAACGCAAAGATTCCGAACTTTATTTTGAACTGGTGAAATTAGGTGGTGGGTTACCTGAATAGAAGATGCAAACAAGTACGCGTTGATAGTATGCGTCAAGCCTTTAACTAGTCAGAGGAGGACTGCCCGGCAGAGGAGCAACTAATAAAGTGGTTCTTCTTTAACTTGTTGAACAAAGGAGACACGTGGAAAAAACCCCTCAACCTATACATGCGTGAATTTCACAAATCATGTCAATTTCAAGAACTTGTTTTCAGCTTAAGAATCTTGACATGCAAATGGGTACTGTACTTTGACACAGGATAATACCCGAATATGAGGAAGCCAGAAAGAAAGCATGAATGGTTGCAGGTCAGTGTTGTTTGTTGCATGCACAGTCTAGATGGAAGACTCGATGGAGTGGGAGGAGCTGCATATCTGGCAAGCAATGACTATGCAGGGCCAAAGGATGATGACCGGTGACACAACTAAAAGGGAGAGAAAGAGAGGAAGCTGAAGCTTCCAGCGGCTTGGTGGAATGAAGGAGACAAGGAAAATCTCTTGCTGGTTGAACGCAAACAGTGCACTAGATGCACTCTTTCAACATCGAATTTAGTCCAGTTAGTGGAGCTTGTTTTCTGGTCAAAAATCTTAACAACCAAAACTGAACAAACTTTGAACTGGTTAAATTTGATACCTTAACAAGCTATGAAGCTAGGAAACAAGCATGCGTTGCAGATGGATTTGCTGTTGCTGAATCCAATTTCAACCTTACTCTTTGGAGCCAAGGAGTTGTGTCATGCGAGAAGATGTTGCATGAGGCCCTTGAACAGGGAACAAAAAGAGATGTGCATGGGGGCCCTTGAACAGGGAACAAAAAGAGATGTGCATGGGGTTATTGCAGCTTTGTGGGAAGTGTCTTCACAATGTTGGTCCGACATTGATGCTAGTTTGATTAATTATCCTCTTGTCCTTTGAGTTGATTGACTTGGGTAACCAGCAGCAGAGAAATGAGTAAGATGAAGGAGAAACCAATGCCAGGATTTATTTAAGGGTCAGGTGACATGATACAAGCCTTTGTTTTACTAGTAATTGTTCTTGTATCCTTCGTCCTTACATTTCGTAGTAGCCAATGAGATGATTGTTTTTCCAATGGGTCATTTGTCACTAGTCCTTGGTGGTCATGGTAGTTCATGCTAACTTTGTGCATTGTTATAGTTGGTCTCATATATTCATATTGTTTGTTCATCACATAGTAACAACTGTGCTATGTATACATTATAACAAGCAGTCTGTTTACAGCCAATTATTAGAACAATTAAATGGGCTAGTCAGTCGAAAAAAGAGGTATACAAATAGCATAAGAATATGCAGCGTTTAGAAATCTGAACTGGTGCAGTAGTTGACAAACTAGTTATTTCTTGAATCGGTGCACCCAAACTTGCTTGTTCCCAGAAAATAGGGCATATGTTTGTAGATGTGCTTCTTACCAATAACGTGTTACCGCTTATCACTATCCAATAATGTAGCAAGCTCAAGAAAATGAATACCATATTCAGCATGTGTTGGTAGCCCGGTTAGGCAAAAAGGAAATTTTGCTTCATTTATCTAGCATGTGACAGGATATGAGCCTTTATTTTACTAGTGATTGTTCTTGCATCCTTTGGCCTTACATTTCTTAGTAGCTAGGCGATGAGATCATTGTTTTTCCAAATGGATCATTTGTCACTAGTCCTTGTTGGTCGTGGCAGTTCATGCTAGCTTTGGTACATTGTTATGGTTGGTCTTATATATTCGTATTCTTCATTCATCACATAGTAACAAGTGGGCTATGTATATTATGCAGGCAGGCAGTTTACAGCCAACTAGTAGGACAAATAAATGGGCTAGTCCAAAAGAAGAGGTATACAGATAGCATAAGAATATGCAGTGTTTAAAAATCTGAATCAGTGCAGTAGTTGACAGACTAGTTATTTCTTGAATCGGTGCACCCGAACTTGCTCTTTCCCAGAAAATAGAGCATATGTGTGTAGATGTGCTTCTTACCAATACGCTTATCACTGCACAGTAATGTAGCAAGCTCAAGAAAATGAATACCATATTCAGCATGTGTTGGTAGCTCAGTTAGGCAAAAGAGACATTTTGCTTCATTGAGCAGATGAAACTGAAGGGCTTGTAGTAGGCTAGGATCAGACCACCAACTACTCTGTCTCTGTGACAGTATATATACCATCAGGTTCAGAGAAACCAAAGATATAAGACCTTAGTTTTCAGCAAAACGAAAATTAAAGGCTCTCGCACTTGGATTACAGACCTGGGAGAGGCCGAAAGGACTAGATGCCGCATCTCAACTCCCAAGCATCTTGGACACCTCGCGCATAGGAACAACGGCAAGCACCTGGATTGGACGAGAGGAATTCCTCCGTCAAGTACACATGAACGCGCATTTAGTTCTGTGACACCTGTAGCACGTAGAACAAATTAGCTAAAGTTGTATTGACAAATTAACCACATACTGAATCGCTGATGAGGAAGTGCCGCACCGCCGCACACCACCTGTTCATCGGACGGCCTCCGAAGCGCCAGCTCGAGCGCGCCAACGGAATCGGCGAGGCCGCGGTGGCCGTAGGCCCGCACCACCGAGGTGATGAGGCTGCAATGCTGCACCATGATCCTGAAGCAGCAGGCGAGAGAGGAGGCTGCCTTTTTGGTCTGGCCTCTGGGCTGGGGCAAGCTAGTGGGACGGGCTTGGTTCTCCACCTACGGAGGAGGCCCGAGGCTAGGGTTGGGATGGGTGGGAGTGCGAGTGTGGAAAGAGGGAGGTGGATGGGGTGGACAGCGGCGGCGGCGGCGGCCATGGGAGACGGCCAGAGCAGCAGTGGAAGGGAGGAAGACAGGGGCATACGTCACTTACATGCTGGTCCCACCTAAAAGGAAGATGGTTCAGGTATTTTTTTTTTTCTTTTTTTAAGATAAGAAAATCCACTTCAATTTTTATGTCCTGCAACCATAAACGGTGAACTGGCGAAACTACATTGGGAAACTGAACTCGGCTGTCAACACTGCAATCAAATCATAAGACTTCAAACATGCAAGTCATACAAATTTGACGTCAATGATTAATCGTGCCTTTTTGCCAAGATTATTAACATGAATTTGAATTTTGACAACTATATTGTGTGCACGAGTGCCTAAAAATAAAGACTAAAAAGTAGGTAGACGAAACAACTGTGGGCAATCCACGCAGAAAAATTGATACTGATGCGAGTCATGCTAACTCTTCGAAACCTTGTAGGAAGTGTGCCAAGGCATTCTTAAATCTATGGTTTTTTTCTCTTCAATTTTAGAAATGTATAGACATCTTTCATGATTTAAAATATCTTATTTGGCATTTATGGGATTTTGCAACTAAATAAGGATCAAACCACCTTGAAAACCACTTCAAAATAGGGCTTCGGCGTGAACTAGAGAAAGTGACCGGAGAAGATGGTATGGTGGTTGTGTATGCATCAATTCTAATGGGCTAGGGTGAGTTATCACTACTGCACAAAACGATTTTGTAGAGTGGTGGTCTTTTATTAACCGAGGCAATCACAAAATCCAACCGTTATTTGCAGAGTGATGGGCTAATCGGAGAGCCTGGAGTGCCAGCTCGTGTGCGCCAACAGAGTCGACGAGGCGGCATATGTTTCCTCCATGACCCCGAGGCCACAGGAGAGAGGAGGGCACCTTTTGGGTTTGGGACTGGGTCTAGCCCGTAAGAGTGGAACAAGGGAGGTGGCCGATGGAGGCGACAGTGCGGCGGCTATGGGAAGCACAAGCAGCCAGGTGGGAGTGGGAGCAGTGGCAAGGAGGAAGAGATCACTCAAAATAACTAGAATTATAAAGCCATAGGACTACAGGAGTCACCTTTTAGGCTAATAACACCCATTAAAAACATACCGCTGACTGGAACTTTGAGTTTTATCTCACAACAGAAAGCATCGTCAAACAAGAAAGTTATGTACAGCAAAACTGAGAAGTAAAGAATCTGACAAGCTTATTACAAACTCATAATTTGGATTGTCAGACTTTAATTAGCAAATGACATGACCAAGCCACTAAAACCACAACAGTGTTTGCCCTTAATTCACAAACAGATTTAGTAAATTTGGATTGACACTCTATCCTGCAATCTGCAACCATGAAGAGAATTCATTCACTTCCCCTGCTGATGATGGCCGGTTGTCTGCTTCCTCGATGGCTAGCTCAATACATGTTCACTTACCCCCTGAACTGATGAATCATGAAGGGTCCAAAGCAGACCAACAAAGACAGCAGCAACCTTAGGAAATGAAACGGACTAAACAATAAATGATGTGTTCTGGCTGGTACAATTTAAAGAGTAAATTGGTTGTGGAGAAAACCCGCCTCACGCTATCCACGTCGTCAAAAAATGCCGCGCCCGTCGGATCCGCCATCGGACGGCTCGAGCTGTTTTTTGCGTTTTTTCAGAAAAAGTCCTTCCCTTTACCCGAAATCACGCCATACTCCACCCATCCCTCGGAAAAAGAACTCAGGCCAAGTTTTTACCGTTCAGTCCCTGAATTATGAAAATCCTTCGGCCGAAGAGGACATTCGTGGCGGTTTTACAGTTACCCGCCGCCTCCGAGATTTTCGAAAAACCCCGCCTTAGCCTACCAATATATACTTTGCGCTTCTCTCTTCTCGGAAAAAAAAAAAAAACCTCGCTCCCACGCCGGGCTGCGCCTCTCTCTCCTCTCGCGCTCTCCCTCCGACGCGGCCGGGGGCGCGCGGCCGGCGCTGTGGCGTCGTGGCGCCCCCCCGCCCCGGTCCTCTTCCTCCTCCTCCTCCTCCTCGGCCCTCCCTCTCACGCCTCTCACCTCGTCGGCCTCCATGCACGGATTTCACCGCCGCGGTTTCAACCCTAACCCTAGCTCTCGTCATAGGCGGGCCGGCTCTCTCCCTCCCGACGCGGGACGGGCGACGCGGCGACGCGGCCTCGGCGGTGGCCGGCCTGGCTGCGGCGGCGGCCACCCTCCTCCTTCTCCTCCTCGCCCCTTCCGTCTCGCACCGGGCAGGGCGACGTCGGCGGCCTAGCACCTGGCCATGGCCTAAATTCTCGGATCCGGGCGTTCCCCCACTGGATCTGGCCTGGTACGCCGCTTCTACATGCTGGGTGCGTACGACCCGGCTTCCACGGCGCCCGCTGCGCGCATTTACCGACCGAAAGCAGCGGCTGACGAGCATGCCAGCTCCTCCTCCCGGCGGCACGGGGAGGCCGCAACCCTACAGCCTTATCTCCCTCCCCACGCCGTTCCTCTCTCCCAAGCCCGTTGCTCCTCCTTCTAGCTGCCTTTCGTGTCAACATCTCCATCGCGTGAACACATTTATGGTCAGTAATGTTCTTGATTGCGTTCCTGCAGCCTTAATTTATTAACGCTTTTTACAGCTGTCGTATTTTCCTTCGTTTGATTTCTATGTTGATCTCTTTTTATTTGTTTTTGGCAGGACCTACTGGCTGGTGACAATATGTGCCTTGATTTGGCTTATACTCTAGCACACCATGTGTTTGTGATATTGCCTAGGCAAAGGTTAGACAGCTCCTAATTCATTTTGGCATCTTGTCCATCCAGTTTAATCCCTTTAATATTATGTTGCACTTTTTCTGTTGCAGATCCTCGCTGAGGTATGCAACATTCAATTTAAATTTTTAGGTTCTTCCTGGCTGCAGTCGTCACTAAGGTCAAACCAGAGAAAAGGTTGACTTAGTACTTTCTAAATGATCGTCATTCCATGATTTATGGAGTAATCAGCTTGATTTGCCTTTTATTTTTGTAAAGGTCTGTTTGCTAAGTCTGTAAAAGAAATTACTAAGCGTAAGCTTATGCCTTGGAATGCAGATGCTATATCTGTATATGCACTCCGTTAGCTGCCGCCTCTTCGGTTCTCTCGTGGCTGCACTACCATGTTGCAAATCCAATCTGCGTATATATATCGATGTCCTTCATCTCAACTACTTCATCCATGATCGAAGGCTCTCTTTAGGCTACCATAAAGTTCTCGAGTAATTGATTTGTTAAAAGGGATGGAAAAAGCATTAGCTTTGATAGCAGTCAATGAATCCCTCATATATTGTCATGCTCCATATTTTTTTAAAGTTGTCCCACACAAAGTTTTAGGCTCTTGGTTTGCCATTTTCAGTTTTTGTGTAGGACCGAAGCCGGAGATTTAGTATGAGAGGCACTGAAATAGATGTATAGCATTGCTCAAGGTACACTTGCCTTGACCTTCGCTACCGTCTTGCGACTACCTCGAAGAATTGTGCATCTAAAGAAAGTAGCTGATCCAAATCGGGTATATTAGTGACCATGTGTTTGTGACGTTGCTTAGGCAAAAGATAGACAAATATCTATTCACTTTAGCACCCTATCTCATTAAATTTGATTTCTTTAATCATCCGTCGCTTGATTTGCGAGAAGGTCATGATTGCATACCACAACAAAAGAAAGATCTTTTTGGGTTGAAAGAATGCAATCGAAGCACATGGTTGTAAATTATCTTTGATCGGGATTCTGTTATCACCGATTTAATGTATCCGCCTCATAGTTCGTAAATTTGATATAATGCTCATGTTGAAAGAAGGATTGGGGTAGCATAGAGGTTGATAGAAATTTCATTTTTCATGTAGGCTTCTCGATGTCTTTTGACATTTATTAGTAGCTTCCGTGGGTCCCCTCAAATTTGTTCCTTTTAATCGAATCGATCTTTTTATTGGTTAGCGAAAAAAAATGATCCTTTTATTCATGTTTGTCTTCTTTGACCAAATTTGGTTGTCAAGATTCATCTTAGCTTCTTTGTGAGATATAGTGGATCCATTGATATTGCCTATGGTGAACCCTTGATAGTGGATCCATTGTAAATCTGGTCAAATTTATTCATTTTTACTGATCTGGTCCTTTTTGGTCTAAGAGCAATGGCCAGGGCCAGGGCTGTTATTCTAGGTGTGACAACATTAAGTCCATTGTCCGATAAAAAAAAAGTTTTTTTGTTTCAAGTAGGGGAACTTCCATTGTTAATCATGGTGTATGCACCGCTTTAATTATTTGTAAACACATTGCGGGTTTGAGTTCCCGGGATGCTGAAGAAATGAGAGAGGGGTTGGACTAACTTTAGACATTGGGTTTTGGTCTACCTTTTTGTGACTGATTGTTCGGTATTTTTACATTCCTATGCCCTCAGATTGGAGATTTTATGGAAACATAAGAACAGAATCCTATGGAGCTTGTCATTTGAACATGATTGGTCCAATATTTCACAAATGCAATGCCCCTCCTGGAGGTAACGGTCCTTCCATTTATTTGTGATGTTTCATAAAAGCGATTCTCCCTATTGCAATAAATATTTCTCCACTTTAAAATGATGATAGGCTTGGATCATGTATTTGTTTGCTTTATGGAAACAGAAGAAGAGAAGCCTATGGAACTTTTCGTTTGAACATGCTCATGGCACTCGGTTGGTCCAAAGATTTCACAAATGTAGTGCCCCTATGTGTAATTTATTTGGTGTCCATGTTAAAACAAATTTCACTTACCATGTGTACCTTGGACCTCCGAATACAATATTAGAACACACACCCTTATGTATCATTTGTAAATCTTTTTTGCAGATTTCAGATAACGGTACCAAATTTTTCGACTTACCATTCTTTCAGTTTTCCCAGCCTCTGGTTAGGTGCTATCATGAGCCGCTATTATGTTGTCCGTCTTACACGGTTGACTATTTGTTGATGGATATGGTTTCTAGATTGGTTAGAGCTTTGTCGTCCGATGATTTAAAACAGACGGCTCCCCAAAGACCAAGCTTTGAGTCCGCTGTGAAAGTCTCATCTGTTGTATGCTACGCCCAGAATGACCTTTCAAATTTAGCACTCTTCTATGTAATATATATAACATCTCGCGTAACTCTGTGCCAGCTTAGGAATCTGGCCTAACTAAGCTATGTCAGAACAACCATCGATTTCGTAAACTCTGTTATTTCCTATGTCTTGCGTATGATTTTTTAAACTCATTGTATTGTTTCCTATTTCAGTGCTCTTGTGTCGCTACTATCTGTAACATTATTGCATTTCTTGGATAGAGCTGCGGCCATGACTCGCGCGCATGGGCGCGCACAAATCACTAGTAAACAAGAAGCAGTGTACATAAAAACCATACCTGTTTGTATGTGAACTCCTGAAATAGTAGCTTAGGATCCAAGCCTTTAGTCAGCGAATGCATTTCCTTCTTTGGTTACAATTCTTTGCCAAGTGTCTTCCCCAATTGCACTAAAATGAACCCTTCTAATGTGGCTTATCTTCGTTAGCTCTTCCCTGCATTCATTTACTTCGCCTTCCAGCCTAAGGATCTTTATAAGCTCATCAGCAGCATCTTGGAAACATAATTCATCAAGCGTCCTAAGGTATTTAATGCCACGTGGGATGCGCTTCAGCTCTGGGCAGTCTGCAAACCATAGCTTAACAAGGCTTCCCAGTGCATCTTCTTCAATTTCTACTTGGCAGAGTTGTGGAGCACCCAATATACGAAGTACTCTCAGTCTAGGAAATGACTGTGCAGAAAAGCATAATGTCTTCCCATTGTAAGCCTTAGCAAGCGATAGAAAGCATAAATTATGCAGCACCATGAGGTTAGGAAATGAGTTCTCATCAAGTTTGGAGAACCTGAGCCATAGATTAGTGAGATAGTTAAGGTGCAACCAGGAAGAGAGAATCTCAGGCATCCTTTTTGTTTTCCAGCTGCCCTTCCAGTACGAGTTTACTAAGGGTTTCTGGTAAACTAAGTTGTTCCAATGGCAATGCATCGTCATTTGACATGCCAATTGACAAATGGACAAGATTGCACATGTTCTGAGAGCACTGTGCAGGACTAACGAGTGCTCACTTGTCACGTCATCAACTGAAAATGTTTGTAAATCCGTCAAAGCTGCAACATCACGGAGAGTCTCTGAGCTAGCTGTAACCTTTTGCAGAGCATGCAATCTTGTCGGTTCCTTAGAATACCCCTAGGCGGCTTTACTCCACCAGAACGCCGTGAAAGATGCTTCATTGATTTTTGCAGTTGCATATAGGTACCTAAGCTTCTGCAGTTTTCCTACATCCTTTGGTAAAGATTGTAGACACGTGTTGAATGCATCTAGTACTTCTAAGTTTTGCAATCCTCCAACAGCCTCTCGGTAGAGTCTCAATTTGAGTTTCACGGAAGACCCAAGAAACGCAGATTAAACAAGCTAAATACCTCATTAGGGAGCATCTTGATTTTAGTGCCTTGAAGATCCAATGTTGACAACAATGTTGAGGATGCAATGATAGTCCTCAACAAATTGATATCAATAGATCTTGTAAAACATAGATTGCGCTGGAGATGTGTCACACCTGTAGATGAATTCAGCGGTACAATATTGGTGCTATTTATTGACAGTCTGCGTGTTCCATCTACTGACAATGTCCCACAGCCCTCATAAACTTTACCAAAGCATTCTTTTGCTGCTTTGTCAAGGGCAAGGTGGCGGATAACATCATGCATTCGGCAACTCTTTAGTCGTCCAAATTCATTTTTCTCCACAACTTGTAGCAAGCTTCGATTTACAAGATCACTCAAGTATCCCTCTGCCACTTGTTCTAGTGTTTTGTTCTCCATTTCCTTGATGAATCTAGATGTAATCCGAAGGCCTAATTAATCTTCGCCTCCTCAGCTCATAATCCTCTGGAAATATTGCACAATGCAAGAAACAATTCTTTAGTTCATAAGGAAGGTCCTCCAAGCTGAGTTTTAGAATACTATCGAAACCTTGGATCACATTATTAGTGGACTGCAATTCTAACTGCTTGTACACACTATCCCAGTCAGAGTGTGTTGGTTGTTTGAAAGACAACATACGGCCTATGCATGCAATAGCAATAGGCAAGCCTTCACACTTTTGTAAGAACTTTACAGCCAAATCATGTAACTCTGATGGGCACATTTGTTCATCACTATTCCAGAAAGCTGCTTTGCACAATAACTCCCAAGAGTACTTATCTCCTAGAGGTTCCAACTCAATTCTGCAATCGCTAGGTGCCAATGATGCAACTTCAAGATTTCTTGATGTGAGGATAATCCGGTGGTACAATTAGTTGGAAAGACTCCCATGATCTTGTTAATCCATAGATCCTTTTCCCAAACATCATCTAGAACCAAGATATACGTTTTTACCTTCTAGATGTTTCCGGATAGTCTCAACTAGGCTTCTAATTTCCATGTTAGTAGCATCAGTGATGATGCTAAACTCTATTGCAATCCTCTTTAGCAAGTCTTCAACTTGGTAACTCTGTGGACACGCTTACCCAGGCTGCAGTATCAAAATCTGGTTTCACAATCTTGTAGACATGGTCAACCAAGGTAGTTTTGCCTACACCACCCATTCCCCTGCACCGTGGCTATTTTGTAGTTCTTTTCTTGCAGATCATCTACTAGCCACTTGCTTGAGCTTGGTTGCATTATATTCAATACCCACTAAATCATCTTCCCTTGCAAAATACAAGTTTTGATTGGTGGGTCGTCCGACTTGATGGTCACCACTCACAAAGATGTCCGTCCATTCATCGGTATGACATAACGGGCCCTCCTTTTTGCAGCTTCTTCAAGCTCAACATTGATATCACTGAGCTTGTGTGCTAGACGATGCCAAACCTTGACATGCTTGAGCCTCTTTTTCATCTTTGCTGCAAATCCTCCATTCTTGTCATCCTCAAGCTTGTACATGAACTCATCGACAACATCCTCAATCTGGAAAGATAGTTCCCCGTATCTTGTTGGACGAAGATGCCGCGGGTCTCGTCGGTATCCTTGAACTTCTCCGACTCATGCAAGTAGGCTTTCATGCTCACCAGATCCTCCTTGGCTTTGTGGATCTCGCCATAGAGACCCTTGAGAGCCGAAGCTTCCTTGCAAAACAGAGATGCACCATAGTCTGCTGCCTGGTTCGCCAAAGCTTCACCTAGCTTGCCAATCAGCACTCCAACAACAGCTTCCGCCATGGTTGTTGTGCGCGCTTGCTATGCTAGAGGACTCCAATGTTACCAGGAGATACAAGTGTAGTTGCCTAGCTGCAGCCAGAGGCCTGAGTTTAGGAACTAACTCTATATATATACAAGTGCAGACTTTGAAAGTTTGAATGATGAAATCTTACTAAGGAATAAGGATTACCTGAACAGGACACAGGAGAACAAAACCAGCACATTGGAGATCATGGATAACTCTGGCGAGTAGGAGGAGTTGCATATAGCGAACAATGATGCTGCAGCCTCCAGCGTCAGAGGTGGAAATGGGAGGTCATGGGGCTTCGCGGAAGGAGATGAGGAAAAAAAATAAGGATTACCCTGCTGTGGCTACGATGGCCCTGTCTCCCGTGTTCACAGGAGGACAGGACGGTAGACACGGACGGGACGACTTCAAGTCATCGTCGTTGTCTTCTTCATGGCATAGGCAGTGTAAACCATTGGCTGACAAGTGTGATACAACAATGGCTGCACTCCGGGCACCAGCAATGACAACGACAGCATTGAGCAAGAAGCCACCGCTGCCGTTTTCCATCAACAGCATTGAGCAATGACAACCAACAAGTGAGGTATGTAAAATATAATAATTAACTTATTAACAAGTGGTCTGTTTACAACTAATTATTATTGCAACAAGTGGGCTAATCATCAAACAGAAAGGTCTATGGATCGCATGTATATGCAGTTTTAAAAAATCTAAAAAATCTAAATCAATGCAGTAGTTGACAAACTAGTCATTTCTTTTTGCCAAAAAAAAAAGAGACACAAGTTGCCGGAATAGATTACCTGTCATGTAAAATCAAGTCGAACTATGACAACAAAAAAAGCAATAGATGTAATTGTTGAGTGTACAACTAAGTCGCCCATGGACAGTCTGCACCAAACCTTGCTCTGCCAAGAGAACAGAGGAACCCACGAAGCTTGCTCTGCTTTAAGAAAACAGAGCATACGTTTATAGCTTCCGAAAAGCGTAACAACTTAGCATTACTACGGCCCAGAAAGTAGTATAAAATGAGTAGCATATTTAGCATGTGCTGGTCCGGTTAGGCAAAAAGGACATTTTGCTTCATTTATCAGAACAAACTTAAGGACTTACAGGATATGAGACCACTGCCCTACCTATGTGATGCCATATAGTAGGTTCAGAGAAACCAAAGATGGAGCATATACCAGGTTTGGATAAACCAAAAAATATTTTCCAGTGAAATGAAAATTAAAGGATCTATAGCTTGATTACAGAACTGGGAGAGGCCTCAGCCACAAAATGCAGCATCCCAACCATCCTCCTCACTCACCGCCTTTTCCAGCACCACGGCAAATCCTGTCTACAGTTTTATCTCTTTTTTTATATTTAGAATTTTATTGACTTCTCTATATTTATAACCTGCAACCTTAAATGGAGGTGAAAAAGTTTGAAATTCCCAAACTCCCTGGCAGTGAAACTTTCGAAACAAGAAGGAAACTGAACTCCGGCTCCCCAACACTGCAAGTTCATTGGCCGTTTCTGCGATATCAAGAGACCCAGTTGACCATTCATCTAAAACAAAACTTAAAATATTTGAGTCATAGAAAGGTGGACATTATTGGCTAATCATGTCTTTTCGCCTAGATTGTTAAGATGAATTGGGTTTTGATAACCATGTGTTCACCATTATATCAACTAGTCCATCAACCCGTGCTCGCACGGGTTTGAAAGTTATGAGACACTTACTAATAAAAATTAGTTGTACGAAATATGTTTCTCCTCATAGATTATTCTAAAATAATATGTAGGTATTCATCCATATTCATATATAGTTTTTTTTTTTTCTTTATGTAGCATGAAATTACCAATATACATATACCTCAAGCATTTGCTAAACTATGATGGTTTTTGCTGCAGTTTATTTTGATTACATGAACCTAAATTTTGATCATTTTTCTCCAAATTTTAACCTCATTAATTGCTTAGATACAATGGCTATTATTTACAAACGCTATAGATATTCATAGGATATAATGTTTCAATTAAACTGTTTAAATTTTTTTTTTGAAACGATGACTTACTAAATTTATTGTTATGTGTATTAACAAATCTTAAAGTTGGTTTCACTACTATGTGTTTTGCTAATTAAGGATATTTTACCACACTTGATAAGCTTATAAAATAAATGTTTGTACTTATGTAAAACTATTGGATCGTGAATTATTTTTCGTAATAGCTTGTATAGTATATACATGTCGATTGGAGTGATTTTTTTACTTTATTACGATGGCTATGCAAATTATATATTACTTTACATTATGTTTCATAATACCATGTATTAGTAATTTTAATGCAAACCTAGGATAATTTATTTAAATGTTATTGATTGGCTTAATTATTATCTTTTATAATTATGGATGTTTCCTATAGCCTTTACTGATAACTCCGCGAATCATGGTACACATTCAAAAACTCTATGAACAAAAAAATTAGCCCACATTAATTTTTTCCCTACAGGTTTAATTTTTTAGCATCCTTACCATATAAACTCGAAGTAGCCCGCATGATATTAAAGTGCACAGAAAATACTTAATTGTTAGTAAGGATAATATCTAAACTTATTTGTGTGAAGTAATCCAAGGACATTAAAAGTAAATCATGAAATTTACCAAATGGTGAATAAGTATCATATCATGTATGTCATAGTAGACAAAATAAACTATAATTATGAAATATAGCAAGATTTCCATACCTTAGTGTGGAGTGCCGCGAGTGCAAATGTTGATGTAGATGTAGATGTTGTGACTGCTGGACGTCATGGCGGTAGTGGGCATGTGCCACGTGCTAGTTTGCGCGCCACCAGTATTCTTTCCTTGCTTGACATACATCTCCTCAGGCAGTGCCATTGATGAGTTGGATTTACGTTAGTGGTTGGTGCACGACCGGCCATTGGCTTCTTCCTTGCGTATGCTCACATTGGTATAGTTGATAGATTCCTTGATACTTAAATATTTGGTTGCGCTTGTTATCAGCAGGAGTGCATATGTAGGGTGAACGGATCCCCAAGGCAGCCTTTTGCAACTGGTGGTAGGGAAAAATGATGTACTTATATTCCATTTTTCTTCTTTTTTATCTATAGCAATGGCAGAGTTGGATAATATTTTAAAAATAAAATAGATCTAATGAATATAGATTGCGAGAACTTATAGATTTCATGGCTAGATGTTTCTAATTATTCAATAATTTCTAGCATTTGTTTTCTAGCACATCGGGTGAAAATTAAGTTGGAGGCTCTCCCTCGTTGCCCTAGAACCAAACACATGTGAAATTGGTTTCATCTTATCCTGTCCTTGACAATCCTTGCAACCAAACACAGCCATGGTCTCTCATTTAATTTTTTGTTAGGGATAGTTTATCATTTAATTGACTCCCCTGCAATGGCACAGCCAATTCAAGCGTACACCCCAAAACACAATAGACAAATTAAACTTTGCGCTACATCACACTTCATCCATCCGTGAGAGTACAAATTCTAGTTCAAATAAAATAAATAAATCAATAAAAAACGTTGCTACGTCTGATATATCGATATAAATCAACCCTAACCTTTTGTATAGATCGAGGTACAGAGTTGAAGTAGATACAACACCATTGCTCAATATCAGCTCTAATACGGAGGGTTCCTCCCCGATTTTAGAAATATCATGGTGAAAGGTTAAGGCTCTATAACCTGAATTATTTTGCATACACTATGGAAGTGAGCCTTCAAATACGATAAAAAAATCTAATTATAATTGGACCTTAGAACAAAAAGGAATTAAACAGGTGGAGAATTATTGCCTCGATCAAAAGCAACATGATGTTGCCGTGAGCGCGGTTCTATGCATGGCTGCAAACAGTTATCTGCTGTTGGACAGCTGTGCGTGGACAAATTGCTTCAGTGTGTAACATTGCAATAGGAGAAAGAAGCAAGTCAACGGTAGGGCCTTACCTCGGAGCATCTGTCTTCCGCACCGGGGCCGGAGCATCGCCATCCCCACATCGGCGTTGGCGACTTGACATTGCCTTAGGAGAGAGACGTCGACGTAGATGAGGTGGAACTTGTGGATGTAAGTGGGCAACATCATGTCCCTCTCGTCGTCCTCCATCTCGCCGAGGCAATAAGCACAAACTCGCCTACTGGAGGAGAACTCGCGGCGGCGGCGGCGGCGGTAAAGCGTATCTAGTTTAGCTAATTGTCATGATGGATGCTGATGGTTGGTAGTAAATGGGTAAGGCTTCAGGTGATATTTAGATCTTCTATTAACCAACAGTAAACGTCAACAGGTACGACCTTTCCCGAACGCTAAAAGTTTTATTTTCTCATGTGAATAATAAGATTTTAGCCAATTTTTATATATATATAATATAATATATAATGGGAGCGGTGGCTATTTTTTTATAGAAAAAAATTGGATCTAAAGATTACGAATGGTAGAGTCCTTGGCAATAATAAGTTTTTACCCAATTTTTTATCTATATAATGGGCGCAGCGGGTATTCTTTTAGGAAATTAAAAATCGGATCTAAATATTACGAATGGTAGTCCGAGGCTGGTGGTTAGGTGATTAATAATGTTTTTAATTCTTTGGTAATTTTCTAGAAAATAAAATAGATCTAATGGTTACAGATTGTGAAGTCTATAGATTTGATGGCTAGATGTTCTAGTTAATGTGAGAATTTCTAACATTTATCTTTTTCTAACACATTTGTTGAGAATTAACGTGGTGCTTTCACTACTACAGAATTGAACTTTCGTGGCGGGCATTTTAGATTTTCCGTGGCGGGCATAGGATCCGCCACGGGCTAGGGTCACGGTTAATCGAACGATTAACCGTGGCGGACTCCTTGCCCGCCATGGAAAATCGATTAACCGTGGCGGGCGTTTAACAAAACCGCCACGGTTAATAGATTAACCATAGCGGGCATCGTTACGTGCCCGCCATGGTTAATGTATTAACCATGGCGGTTTTTGTTAAAAGCCCGCCACGGTTAATTAATTCAGGATTAATAAAAAAATAATTCAAAAAATATTATAAAATTATAAATTATGATTTAAACCACATATTAAATAATAAAATAAGAGAATATTCACATAAATCTTAAACATGCATCACAATTTAACATTGAACTAACATGGACATTCAATTAAAGCACTTAGAGTTTAAAAGTGACCACCACACATCAGAATTTACAAAACTCGATCGAACGATCGACGCTCTCAATCACGTTTAGCTAGGTTACAACTCGGGCCATCCCACGTATAGTCCTTCATGTCTAGCTTATTTCTCCAAATCCGTAGTTCCCATAAGTCCTCGTTTCTAGCAAGGTCGCTCTTAGGGTCAAAGAAATGGCCGGTAGGTAGCACAACGCCCTCAATGACGCCCCTACAGATTGCGCCAACCAGTTTCTTGAACGTAATGTCGCCCAAGCCTTTCGTCCAAAATTGTGGCGTGGTTTTCTTCGTCGGCTCGCGCCACGTGGTACGGTATACGCCACTGCGGGCTATGAACGTCATTGCATAGAAACCACACAGTTGCTGCCAAAAGGTCGCTTACCGCCTTTGCATGCACGATATATGTACCGAAAATGGTTAGAATATGCAAACGAGAGTAATCTTTGCATATACCTCGTAATCTCGCCCGATCTTCATTTGGTCCTTATGTTTTTCTTTGCGTATGCTCGCCTCCAATCGAATGACTCGGGGTCTTTCAAGTAATCCTTGTAAGCCCCGCACGAAATCTCACAAAGTGTCATGACTTACGTAAGTTTGTGATATGAAATAGTATACCAAGTGTCGTGACTTCAGTACCGCGGGGCCTCTTCAAAATGTTTATAGAGGCCTTTTGGCGTATCATACAACGAGTCCAAATTAAGGGCCGCTCCATCCCGAGGGAAGATTAGCCAAGTAATCCAGTGGCCAATGTGTGCTGTTGTTTCTATACCGGACATGCTACACCATTTTATTTGATTAGAGATAGATTCCAAGTGTTCAAAAAATAAAAAGTATTGCTTTTCACTTACTTGATATGTTGGGCCGCAATGAGACAACCGGCCTCCGTTTTGATCTTCTTCATGCACTTACAGATGTAGTCTGCCATCTCTCTAACTTTTGCATTGGCCAATCTTTCATAGTGTTTATATTGTTCGGCCTTGCCCAGTTTCTTGAGCTCTTGGTTCCTCTGGCTCTCCATCCAGTAATGAGAAAAATCGACCACGTCTATATACGCTGGACATAGAAACACAATTGGCTCATTCTTCATTCGGGCTATCAATGCTTGCATCCTGCAAGCACATGTGGTCACGTCATTATAGGATCGGAGAGCTAGAATTAGTGGTGTACGAGCGCGTAATGCATAAACAAACTCACGCAAAGATAGAGGGTGACAATGGATTGGTCGAGGTCCCGGCCCCGTAGCAACCGCCACATTTAAATCGAAGCCTATTGGCGTGAAATGTCCTCCTCCAAGTTAAAGAGCTCTTTAGGAACCCTGAAATGGAACTCCGTCACCCCCCGATCAACTGCATGCTGATATAATAGGTGGAACCTGCGAGTGTCCCACTCCTCTTCCTCGATTAGCTGGCCCTTGGGCACCATGAACTTGCCAAGCTTAAAGTAGTCTGGGCAGTCCGGGCTGACCCATTGTCCCCGCCGATGGGGTATATAATTCCTATACAGAAGGAGATGTACGTTAGCATCTTCTAGCTACGTACGCATAAGTAATATGTACGTAATCTACGGTGATGTAATCACGATTATCAACTTGTTCTCGTCCTTCGTCCACCACCGTTGTTTCCGTCGTTGCAGTCGACGGGGGTCCTCTAGATGAACCGGCCGCGACACTCGGTTCTTTTTCACCATGATACTTCCACACGGTGTACCTCGGCTCCCTGATGAAACCATAGCACAGCAAGTGCTCCACGACGACGTCATCCTTGTGTAAGAACATATGCTTGCAGCTATAGCACGAGCACACCATTACTTCCGAACCCCGACCGATTCGATGCTTCAGCGGCGACGCATAAACTTCTTTCGCACATCATCAACGAAATCCAAACTCATCCTCGGCCTGTACATCCAATCCCTATTCGGCGCCATGACGGCCTGCTCAAATTAATTAAACCAAAGCAAAGAGAGCGATCGATGATTAGAGATCGAAGTATCGATGATTAGAGAGAGTTAACTAAAGTGCAAAAGAGGAATACGAGAGAGAGATAGAGAGAGAGTAGAGAGAGGGAAAGAGAGCACGTACACACTCAAATGAGAGGGAGAGAGAGGGGAGGAGAAAGAGGGAGAGAGAGGGGGAGGGAGAGAGAGGGGAGAGGAGCTAGCTTGAGAGGGAGAGAGAGAGAGAGGAGAGATCAAAACTAGATCTCAAAAGAAAGGGAGAGAGAGGGGGGAGAGAGAGGGGAGAGAAAGAGAGAGGGGGAGAGATAAGGGGAGGGGGGGGGGGGAGAGAGAGCACAAACCACATTCAATTAGATCTCAAAGAGAGGGAGGACCATGCATAGGGAGAGAGAGGGAGAGAGAGAGGAGAGAGGGAGAGAAAGAGGGAGAGAGGGAGAGAAAAGAGGGGAGAAAGAGGAGAAATACCCCTAAGCGGTGCCAAACTTCAATCAAACCAAGGGCAAAACCTCCCCCCCTCGAAATGGTGTTTTTAGGGTTTTGAAGCTCAAAACCCTAAAAATGGCGAAAATCCGTGGGGAAGAAGAATGTTGGGGCTGTATTTATAGCGCAGCCTTTTTCCGTGGCGGGTATTGTAATAAAACCGCCACGGTTAATGGGGATTAACCGTGGTGGTTATTTTTAAAAGACCGCCATGGTTAATCGATTAACCGTGGCGGTTTTGCCTTCCTGGCCTGGGCTGCCGCCAGCCACCTATTTTTCGTGGCGGTTTTTGAAATGCCCGCCACGTAAAATGATTTCTAAACACCATGCAAGTTCAATTCTGTAGTAGTGTTAGTAATAGTAATAATAATTATCATAATAAAGTAGCTATTTCTTTTATAGAAAAAATTGGATTAAAGATTACGAATGTTAGAGTCCTTGGCAATAATAAGTTTATACCCAATTTTTTTATCTACATAATGGGAGCAGCGGGTATTCTTTTAGGAAATTTAAAATCGGATCTAAATATTACGAATGGTAGTCCGTGGCTGGTGGTTAGATGATAAATAATGGTTTTTAATTCTTTGGTAAATTTTTAGAAAATAAAATAGATCTAATGGTTACAGACTATGAAGTCCATAGATTTGACGACCGGATGTTTCTAACTAATGTGGTAATTTCTAGCATTTATCTTTTTTTCTAGCGCATCTGTTGAGAATTAACGTGGTGCCTCCGTTGGAGCCTCCAATTAGTAATAGTAAGATGGTGCATAAAAAACAAAGAACAAAAAATAAGCTCATTGTTGATAGACTTTCTGGAGACAGGAACTCAAACAAACACGGGCAATCCATGTCCCAAAATTGATGCCGCTGCTTAGAGTCATGCTAACTCTTCCAAACCTCCTACTTTCAGATACCTCATCCAGTTCATCAGGTTGATGTGCCGTAAAACTAACTGCGTCGCTTCATTACAATATATTCTTGTATATTGCGAAATAGAAGTTATGTACTCACATTAGGAATTAAAAAGAACATACCGATTGCCAATTTCTGAACAAGGCGCAGCCTAAAAGTAATTTGGCTATTCGATTCTATTACAATGTATCTTTAAAAACAAAAAAAAAATATATAGCCATAAGAGTAACCTTTTAGGCTAATCACACCCATTATATTACATTGATTCAATCAAAGTACTCATAAACTTAGTGCTGACTGGACCATAGAGTTTTGGCTCCCCACAACAGAAAGCATCCACAAACAAAAAAAAAAATTACGTTTAGCTAAACTGAGAAGTAAAGAGTCTGACAAGCTTATTACAAACCTGGGAGATGGCGAGATGTCTCAGCCTCACCCATATTTCCATAAAGGAAATCAAGCGAATCCCTTAGGTCCAAAGACTAAATATAAACCCAGAGCATGGACTCTCTGGTCTCTGCACCAGGCACAAATGACATGATGAAGCAACTAAAATCACAACAGTGTTTGCGCTTAATTGGCAAACAGATTTAGTAAATTTGGATTGACACTCTCTTCAGCAATCTGCAACCATGCAGAGAATTCATTCACTTTCCCCTGCTGATGATGGCCGGTTGTCCTGTGCTCTGCTCAAAACAAGTTCACTTACCCCAGAACTGATGAATCACCAAGGGTCCAAAGCAGAGTAGAGACCAACAGAGACAGCAGCAACCTGAGGAAATGAAACGGACCAGGGAGTTTAAGAGCCACGGTTGTGTTCTGGCTGGTCAATAAACAAGAAGCAGCGTAGTAAAAACCATACCTGTTCGTACGTGAACTCCTGAAATAGTAGCTAGGATCCAAGCCTTATGCATTCCCTTCTCTGGTTACAATTCTTTGCCAAGAGTCTTGCCCAGTTGCTCTAAACAGAACCCTTCTAATGTGGCTAATCCTCATTAGCTCTTCATTGCATTCATTTGCTTCACCTTCCTGCCTAAGGATCTTGACAAGCTCATCAGCAGCATCTTCCAAATATAATTCATCAAAGCGTCATCAGGTACTCAATGCCACGAGGGAGCCGCTTCAGTTCTGGGCACCCTGCAAACAATAGCTTCACAAGACTTCCCAGTGCATCTTCTTCTATTTCTATTTGGCTGAGAGCACCCCTTATGTGTAGTCCTCTCAGTTTAGGAAATGACAGTGCAGAGAGGCATAATGTCTTCCCATTGTATGCCTTAGAAAGCGATAGAGAGCATAAATTACGCAACACCATGAGCTTAGGAAATGAGTTTTCATCGAGTTTGGTGAACATCAGGTATAGATAAGTGAGATAGTTAAGGTGCGACCAGGAAGAGAGAATCTGAGGCCCTATCGGTCCGAAGTTTAGAAATGGTTTCGGTAAAATAAGTTGTTCCAATGGCAACGCCTCATTTCCGTTTGACATAGTAATTGACAAACCGACAAGATTGCTCATGTTACGGATAGTGCTACACAAGATTACCGAGTGCTCACTTGTCACACCGTCAACTGAAAATGTTTGTAAATCGTCAAACCTGCAACCTCACGCAGTCTCGAGCAAGCGTTAATGCTTTGAAGAGCATGCAGTCCTGTGAGGTTCTTTATTATGCCCCAGAGGCACCTTTACTCCACGGTCACGCCCGAGAAAAGATCCTTCACAAACCAGTCAGCAGATGCATATAGGTACCTAAGCTTCTTCAGTTTTGCTACATCCTTTGGTAAAGATTGTAGACAAGATAGCGGCGCATCCAATACTTCTAAGTTCTGCAATCTTACGACGGCCTCGGGTAGAATCTCAACTTGAGTATGTCGAAAACCCGTGAAACGCAGATTAAATAAGTTGAAGACCTCATTAGGCGAATCTTGATTTTAGTATCTTGCGAGATCAATGTTGACAACAATGTTGAGGTTGTAAGGATAGATCTCAGCAAATTGATGTCGGCGAGAACTTGTGAAAACATAGATTGCACGGAGATGTACCACACCAGATGGATTCAATGCCACATTGGTGCAGTTTATTGATAGTCTACGTGTCCCATCTACCGAAAGTGTCCCGTAACGCTCATAAATATTGCCAAAACATTCTTTTGCTGCTTTGTCAAGGGTAAGACAGCGGATAACATCATGCATCCGGCAACATTTCACTCGTCCCAAATGCATTTTTCCTCACAACTTGCAGTAGGCTTCGGTTTACAAGATCATTCAAGTACCCCTCTCCCACTTGTTCTAGTGTTTTGTTCTCCTTTTCCTTGATAAATCCGTAATCCAAAGTGCCTAATTAATCTTCGCCTCTTCGGTTTATGATCCTCCGGAAATATTGCACAATGTAAGAAGCAATTCTTTAGTTCAAATGGAAGGTCCTCCAAGCTGAGTTTTAGAATACTATCGACACCTTGGATCACATTATGAGTTGACTTGCAATTCTAACTCCTTGTACACACTATCCCATTCAGAGTATATCGGTGGTTTGAAAGACAATAGACGTCCCTATGCATGCAATGGCAATAGGCAAGCCTTCACACTTTTGTAAGAACTTTGCAACCAAATCCAAAAAATCTGATGGGCACATTTTGTCATCAATTTGTTCGAAAGTCGCTGCTTTGCGGGAATAACGCCAAGAGTGCTTATCTCCTAGAGGTTCAACCTCAATTCAAATCGCTAGTTGCCAATGATGCAACTTCAAACTTTCTTGATGTGAGGACAATCCGGGGTGGTACGGTTTGTTGGAAAGACTTCCATGACATTATTAATCCACACATCCTTTTCCCAAACATCATCAAGTACCAAGATATAACTTTTGCCTTCAAGATGTTTCCTGGATGATCTCAACTAAGCCTCTAATTTCCATGTTAGTAGTATCGGTTATGATACCAAACTCTCTTCAATCCTCTTTAGAAGGTCTTCAACATGGTAACTCGCGTGACACGCTTACCCAGTGCCGCAACTTGAAAATCTAGTTTCACAATCTTGTAGACATGGTCAACCAAAGTAGTTTTACCTACGCCACCCATTCCCCACACGTGGCTATTTTGTAGTTCTTTTCTTTCGGATCACCCACTAGCCCTTTGTTTGAGCTTGGTTGCATTATCTTCAATGCCCACTACATCCTCTTCCCTTGCAAAACAGAAATTGTGATTGGTGGATCTCGCAAGATGGTCGCTGTTACCAGTAGCGTCCACTGCATTCCCGGAATGAAATAACGGGCCCTCCTTTTTGTAGCTTCTTCGAGCTCAGCATTGATATCATGAAGTTTGTGAGCTAGACGGTGCCAAGCCTTGGCATGCTTGATCCTCCTCATCATGTTTCCTGCAAATCCTCCATGCCCGTCATCCTCTAGCTTGTACATGAACTCATCGACAACATCCTCTATCTGGAAAGATAGTTTCCGGATCTTGTTGATGAAGATGCCCGTCGGCTTGTCGATATCCTTGAACTTCTCGACTCATGCGGGAAGGCTTCCATGCTCTCTAGCTCCTCCTTGGCTTTCCCGATCTCACCATAGAGACCCTTGAGAGCATAAGCTTCCATGGAAAGCTGAGATGCACCATAGTCTACTGGTTTGCCAAGGCCACACCGAAGCTTGGCCATGAGCACTCCCACAACAGCCCCGGCCATGGTGGTTGTGTGGACTTCCTTGAGTGCTAGAATCACAGGTGTCGACCGACGAGGCCGCCATAACCAAATTTCAGAAATCAGTTCAATTTTATAGCTAGCTTCTAGTGGATAATCTGGACATCCAAAGCAAAGATTCCAAACTTTATTTTGAACTGGTGAAATTAGGTGGTGTGTTTCTGAATAGAAGATGCAAACACTGGAATGTCGAAATACAAGTACGCGTGGACGTGTTGATAGTATGCTTCAAGGATTCAACTAGTAGGAGGTATGCCCGGCAGAGCAGCAACTAATAAAGTGGTTGATATATGCTTCAAGGCTTCAACTAGTAGGAGGTATGCCCTAAGAGAGCATGTTGGGATACACGTGGTTCTTCTTTAACTTGTTGAACAGAGGAGACACGTGGAAAAAACCTTCAACCTGTACATGTGTGAATTTCACAAATGATGTCAATTTCCAAAACCTGATTTCAGCTTAAGAATCTAGACATGCAAATGGGTACTGAACTTTGACACAGGATGATACACGAAAAGAGGAAGCGAAAAGAAAGCATGAAGGGATGCGGTCGGTGTTGTTTCTTTGCATCCACAGTCAAGACGGAAGCCTCGATGGAGTGGGAGGAGTTGCATATTTGACAAGCAATGGCTAAGCGGGGCCAGAGGATGATGACCGGTGACACAACCAAAAGGGAGACTAGGAAAAATCTCTTCTTTGGTTGAATGCAATCAGTGCACTAGATGCGCTCTTTCAACATCGAATTTAGTCTACTTTGTGGAGCTTGTTTTACGGTCAACAATCTGAACCTTGGAACCAAAAATAAACAAACTTTGAACTGGTTAAATCGATACACGAACAAGCTGTGAAGCTAGGAAACAAGCATGCGTTGCGCACGGATTTGCTGTTCTTGAATCCAATTGCAACCTTAGTCTTTGGAGCCAAGGAGTTGTGTTATGCGAGAAGATGCTGCATGAGGCCCTTTGCAGCTTCGAGGGAAGTGTCTTCACCATGTTGGTTCAACACTGATGCTAGTTTGATTAATTATCTTCTTGTCCTTTGCACTGATTGACTTGGGTAACCATCAACAGAGAAATGAGTGAGATGAAGGAGAAACCAATGCCAGGATTTGTTTAAGGGTCAGGTGACAGGATGTAAGCCTTTATTTTACTAGTGATTGTTCTTGTATCCTTTCGCCTTACATTTCTTAGTAGCTAGGCGATGAGATCATTGTTTTTCCAAATGGATCATTTGTCACTAGTCCTTGTTGGTCATGACAGTTCATGCTAGCTTTGGTGCGTTGTTATGGTTGGTCTTATATATTCATATTGTTCGTTCATCACATAGTAACAAGTGGGCTATGTATATATTATACAAGCAGGCAGTTTACATCCAACTAGTAGGACAAATAAATGGGCTAGTCCAAAAGAAGAGGTATACAGATATATGCTGTGTTTAAAAATCTGAATCGGTGCAGTAGTTGACAAACTAGCTAGTTATTTCTTGAATCGGTGCACCCAAACTTGCTCTGTTCCCAGAAAATAGAGCATATGTCTGTACATGTGCTTCTTACCAATAACATGTTACCTATCACTGCCCAATAATGTAGCAAGCTCAAGAAAATGACTACCATATTCAGCATGTGTTGGTAGCTCAGTTAGGCAAAAAGGACATTTTACTTCATTGAGCAGATGAAACTGAAGGGCTCATAGGCTAGGATCAGACCACCAACTACTCTGTCTCTGTGACAGCATATATACCAAGTTCAGAGAACCAAAGATACAAGACGTTTGTTGCCAGCAACACGAAAATTAAAGGCTCTCGTACTTGGATTACAGCCCTGGGAGAGGCCGAAAGGACTAGATGCCGCATCTCAGCCTCGCGCATAGGAACAACGGCAAGCACCTGGGTTGGACGAGAGGAATTCCTCCTTCAAGTACACACGAACGCGCATTTAGTACTGTGTTGCCCGTAGCACGTAGAACCAATTAGCGAAAGCACCGCCGCACACCACCTGTTCGTCGGACGGCCTCCGAAGCGCCAGCTCGAGCGCGCCAACGGAATCGGCGAGGCCGTGGTGGCCGTAGGCCCGCACCACCGAGGCGATGAGGCTGCAATGCTGCACCATGATCCTGCAGCAGCAGGCGAGAGAGGAGGCTGCCTTTTGGTCTGGCCTCTGGGCTGGGGCAAGCTAGTGGGACGGGCTTAGTTCTTCACCTAAGGAGGAGGCCCGAGGCTAGGGTTGGGATGGGTGGGAGTGCGAGTGGGAAAGAGGGAGGTGGATGGGGTGGAGAGCGGCGGCGGTGGCGGCGGCCATGGGAGCCGGCCAGACCAGCAGTGGAAGGGAGGAAGACAGGGGGCATACGTCACTTACATGCTGGTCCCACCTAAAAAGAAGATGGTTCAGGTATTTTCTTTTCTTTTCTTTTTTATTTTTATAAGAAAATCCACTTCAATTTTTGTGTCCTGCAACCATAACCGTGAACTGGTGAAACTCTCAGACAATGAAACATTGGGAAACTGAACTCGCCTGTCAACACTGCAAGTTCATTGGGCGCCCAAAAATAGTGTGCAATCAAATCTTCAAACATGCAAGTCATAGAAATGTTGACGTCAATGACTAATCGTGCCTTTTTGCCAAGATTATTAACATGAGTTTGAATTTGGACAACTATATTGTGTGCACCAGTGCCTAAAAATAAAGACTAAAAAGTAGGTAGATCGAAACAACTGTGGGCAATCCACGCCGAAAAAAATTGATACCGATCACGAGTCATGCTAACTCTTGAAACCTTGTAGGAAGTGTGCCAAGGCATTCTTAAATCTATGGTTTTTTTTTCTTCAATTTTAGAAATGTATAGACATCTTTCATGATTTAAAATATCTTATTTGGCATTTATGGGATTTTGCAACTAGATAAGGATCAAACCACCTTGAAAACCACTTCAAAAATAGGGCTTCGGCGTGAACTAGAGAAAGTGACCGGAGAAGATGGTATGGTGGTTGTGTATGCATCAATTCTAATGGGCTAGGGTGAGTTATCACTACTGCACAAAACGATTTTGTAGAGTGGTGGTCTTTTATTAACCGAGGCAATCACAAAATCCAACCGTTATTTGCAGAGTGATGGGCTAATCGGAGAGCCTGGAGTGCCAGCTCGTGTGTATGTTTCCTCCATGACCCCGAGGCCACAGGAGAGAGGGAGGGGACCTTTTGGGTTTGGGACTGGGTCTAGCCCGTAAGAGTGGAACAAGGGAGGTGGCCGATGGAGGCGACAGTGCGGCGGCTATGGGAAGCACAAGCAGCCAGGTGGGAGTGGGAGCAGTGGCAAGGAGGAAGAGATCACTCAAAATAACTAGAATTATAAAGCCATAGGACTACAGGAGTCACCTTTTAGGCTAATAACACCCATTAAAAACATACCGCTGACTGGAACTTTGAGTTTTATCTCACAACAGAAAGCATCGTCAAACAAGAAAGTTATGTACAGCAAAACTGAGAAGTAAAGAATCTGACAAGCTTATTACAAACTCATAATTTGGATTGTCAGACTTTAATTCGCAATCGACATGACCAAGCAACTAAAATCACAACAGTGTTTGCCCTTAATTCGCAAACAGATTTAGTAAATTTGGATTGACACTCTATCCTGCAATCTGCAACCATGAAGAGAATTCATTCACTTCCCCTGCTGATGATGGCCGGTTGTCTGCTTCCTCGATGGCTAGCTCAATACATGTTCACTTACCCCCTGAACTGATGAATCATGAAGGGTCCAAAGCAGACCAACAAAGACAGCAGCAACCTTAGGAAATGAAACGGACTAAACAATAAATGATGTGTTCTGGCTGGTACAATAAACAAGAAGCAGTGTACATAAAAACCATACCTGTTTGTATTTGAACTCCTGAAATAGTAGCTTAGGATCCAAGCCTTTAGTCAGCGAATGCATTCCCTTCTTTGGTTACAATTCTTTGCCAAGTGTCTTCCCCAATTGCACTAAAATGAACCCTTCTAATGTGGCTTATCTTCGTTAGCTCTTCCTTGCATTCATTTACTTCGCCTTCCAGCCTAAGGATCTTTATAAGCTCATCAGCAGCATCTTCTAAATATAATTCATCAAGCGTCCTAAGGTATTTAATGCCATGAGGGAGGCGCTTCAGTTTAGGGCACCCTGAAAAATATAGCTTAACAAGGCTTCCCATTGCATCTTCTTCAATTTCTACTTGGCAGAGTTGTGGAGCACCCAATATACGAAGTTCTCTCAGTCTAGGAAATGACTGTGCAGAAAAGCATAATGTCTTCCCATTGTAAGCCTTAGCAAGCGATAGAAAGCATAAATTACGCAGCACCATGAGGTTAGGAAATGAGTTCTCATCAAGTTTGGAGAACCTGAGCCATAGATTAGTGAGATAGTTAAGGTGCAACCAGGAAGAGAGAATCTCAGGCATCCTTTTGTTTTCCAGCTGCCCTTCCATTACGAGTTTACTAAGGGTTTCTGGTAAACTAAGTTGTTCCAATGGCAATGCATCGTCATTTGACATGCCAATTGACAAATGGACAAGATTGCACATGTTCTGGAGAGCACTGTGCAGGAGTAACGAGTGCTCACTTGTCACGTCATCAACTGAAAATGTTCGTAAATCCGTCAAAGCTGCAACATCACGGAGAGTCTCTAAGCTAGCTGTAACCTTTTTGCAGAGCATGCAGTCCTGTCAAGTTCCTTAGAATACCCTAGGCACCTTTACTCCACGGAACGCCAGAAAGATCCTTCATTGATTTTTGCAGTTGCATATAGGTACCTAAGCTTCTGCAGTTTTCCTACATCCTTTGGTAAAGATTGTAGACATGTGTTGAATGCATCTAGTACTTCTAAGTTTTGCAATCCTCCAACAGCCTCTGGTAGAGTCTCAATTCCAGTATCACGGAGACCCAAGAAACGAAGATTAAACAAGTTGAAGACCTCATTAGGGAGCATCTTGATTTTAGTACCTTGAATATCTAATGTTGACAACAATGTTGAGGATGCAAGGATAGGCCTCAACAAATCGATATCAACAGAACTTGAAAAAAGATAGATTCCACGGAGATGTGTCACACCTGTAGATGGATTCAGCAGTACAATATTGGTGCTCTTTATTGACAGTCTACGTGTTCCATCTACCGAAAATGTCCCACGACCCTCATAAACTTTACCAAAACATTCTTTTTCTGCTTTGTCAACGGCTAGATGGCGGATAACATCATGCATTCGGCAACACTTCAGTCTTCCAAACTCATTCTTCATCACAACTTGTAGCAAGCTTCGATTTACAAGATCACTCAAGTATCCCTCTGCCACTTGTTCAAGTGTTTTGTTATCCTTTTCCAAGATGAATCCAGATGTAATCCAGTGCCTAATTAATCTTCGCCTCCTCAGCTCGTAATCCTCTGGAAACATTGCACAATGTAAGAAGCAATTCTTTAGTTCGTATGGAAGGTCCTCCAAGCTGAGTTTTAGGATAGTATCGAAACCTTGGATCACATTATTAGTGGACTGCAATTCTAAATCCTTGTACACACTATCCCAGTCAGAGTGTGTTGGTTGTTTCAAAGATAACAGACGGCCTATGCATGTAATGGCAATAGGCAAGCCTTCACACCTTTGTAAGAACTTTACAGCCAAATCATGTACCTCTGACGGGCACCTGTTGTCATCACTATTCCAAAAAGCTGCTTTGCAGAACAACTCCCAAGAGTGCTTATCTCTGAGAGGCTCCAATTTAATTATGCAATTACTAGATGCCAATGATGCAACTTCAAACTTTCTCGATGTGAGAACAAACCGGCTGGTGCAATTAGTTGGGAAGACTTCCATGATATTGTTAATCCATAGATCCTTTTCCCAAACATCATCAAGAATCAAGATATACATTTTACCTTCAAGATATTTCCTGATGATCTCAACTAGGCTTCTAATTTCCATGTTAATTGCATCAGTTATGATGCCAAACTCTCTTACAATCCTCTTTAGCAAGTCTTCAACATGGTAACTCTGTGACAGTCACCCAGGCTGCAACATCAAAATCTGGTTTTACAATCTTGTAGACATGGTCAACCAAAGTAGTTTTACCCACACCACCCATTCCCCACACTGTGACTATTTTGTTGTTCTTTTCCTTCAGATCACCAATTAGCAACTGTTTCAGCTTGGTTGCATTATGTTCAATACCCACTACATCATCTTCCCTTGCAAAACAGAAATTATTGGTGGATCTGCCATAATAGTCAGGCTGTCCCTGTATTCGTGGGGTGACATAACGAGCCCTCCTTTCAGCAGCTTCTTCAAGCTCAGCATTGATATCATGGAGCTTGTGAGCTAGACGGTGCCAAACCTTGACATGCTTGATCCTCTTTTTTCATCTTGGCTGCAAATCCTCCATGCTTGTCATCCTGAAGCTTGTACATGAACTCATCAACAACATCCTCAATCTGGAAAGATAGTTCCCGGATCTTGTTGATGAAGATGCCAGTAATTTTGTCGGTATCTTTGAACTTCTCTGACTCCTGCAAGTAGGCTTTCATGCTCACGAGCTCCTCCTTGGCTTTGTGGATCTCGCCATAGAGACCCTTGAGAGCAGAAGCTTCCTTGCAAAACAGAGATGCACCATAGTCTGCTGCCTGGTTCGCCAAGGCTTCACTTAGCTTGCCAATCAGCACGCCGACAACAGCCTCTGCCATGGTTGTTGTGCGCACTTGGTATGCTAGAGGACTCCGATGTTACCAGGAGATACAAGTGTAGTTGCCTAGCTGCAGCCAGAGGCCTGAGTTTAGGAACTAACTCTATATATATACAAGTGCAGACTTTGAAAGTTCGAATGATGAAATCTTACTAAGGAATAAGGATTACCTGAACAGGACACTGGAGAACAAAACCAGCACATTGGAGATCATGGATAACTCTGGCGAGTAGGAGTTGCATATAGCCAACAATGATGCTGCACCCTCCAGCGTCAGAGATGGAAATGGGAGGTCATGGGGCTTCGCGGAAGGAGATGAGGAAAAAATAAGGATTACCCTGCTGTGGCTACGATGGCCCTGTCTCCCGTGTTCACAGGAGGACAGGATGGTAGACACGGACGGGACGACTTCAAGTCGTCGTCGTTGTCTTCTTCATGGCATAGGCAGTGTAAACCATTGGCTGACAAGTGTGATACAACAATGGCTGCACTCCGGGCACCAGCAATGACAACGACAGCATTGAGCAAGAAGCCACCGCTGCCGTTTTCCATCAACAGCATTGAGCAATGACAACCAACAAGTGAGGTATGTAAAATATAATAATTAACTTATTAACAAGTGGTCTGTTTACAACTAATTATTATTGCAACAAGTGGGCTAATCATCAAACAGAAAGGTCTATGGATCGCATGTATACGCAGTTTTAAAAAATCTGAATCAATGCAGTAGTTGACAAACTAGTCATTTCTTTTTGCAAAAAAAAAAAGAAAAAAAAAAAAAAAAGAGAAACACAAGTTGCCGGAATAGATTACCTGTCACGTAAAATCAATTCGAACTATGCCAACAAAAAAAAGCAATAGATGTAATTGTTGAGTGTACAACTAAGTCGCCTATGGACAGTCTGCACCAAACCTTGCTCTGCCAAGAGAACAGAGGAACCCACCGAAGCTTGCTCTGTTTTACGAAAACAGAGCATACGTTTATAGCTTCCGAAAAGCGTTTAGCAACTTAGCATTACCACGACCCAGAAAGCAGTATAAAATGAGTAGCATATTTAGCATGTGCTGGTCCGGTTAGGCAAAAAGGACATTTTACTTCATTTATCAGAACAAACTTAAGGACTTACAGGATATGAGACCACTGCCCTACCTATGTGATGCCATATAGTAGGTTCAGAGAAACCAAAGATGGAGCATATACCAGGTTCAGAGAAACCAAAAATATTTTCCAGTGAAATGAAAATTAAAGGATCTATAACTTGGATTACAGACCTGGGGAGGCCTCAGCCACAAAATGCAGCATCCAACCATCCTCCTCACTGCCTCGCGCACCAGCACCATGGCAAACCCTGTCTATAGTTTTATCTCCTTTTTATATTTAGAATTTTATTGACTTCTCTATATTTCTAACCTGCAACCTTAAAAGGAGGTGAAAAGTTTGAAATTCCCAAACTCACTGGCAGTGAAACTTTCGGAAACAAGAAGGAAACTGAACTCCAGCTTCCCAACACTGCAAGTTCATTGGCCGTTTCTGTGATATCAAGAGACCCGGTTGACCATTCATCTAATGCAAAACTTTAAATATAGAAGTCATAGAAAGGTGGACGTTATTGGCTAATCATGCCTTTTCGCCTAGATTGTTAAGATGAATTGGGTTTTTGATAACCATGTGTTCACCATTATATCAATGGTGCATAAAGAACAAAAAATAAGCTCATTCTTGATAGACTTTCTGGAGACAGGAACTCAAACAAACACGGGCAATCCATTGCCCCAAAATTGATGCCAATGCTTAGAGTCAGGTTGATCAGGTTGATGTGCCGTAAAACTAAATGCTTTGCTTCATTACAATATATTCTTGTATATTGGGTAACTGATGGCATGGTATGCTCGATACACCTAGAACGGAAGCTATCTACTCACATTACGAATTAAAAAGAACATACCAGTTGCCAATTTCTGAACAAGGCGCAGCCTAAACTAATTTGGCTATTGGATTCTATTACAATGTATCTTTAAAACAACTAAAATTATAATGCCATAGGAGTAACCTTTGAGACTAATCACACCAATTATATTTCATTGATTCACAAAAAAAACCCATTATATTCCATTGATTCAATTAAATTACTCATAAACTTACTGCTGACTTGTGTTAGATAACGTAAGTTAGTTAGTTAGTTGGGGAGATATCTCTGATATCCCTGCCGCAAGGCATTCATGTAACAACTTGTAATTCAAGTAGATAGATGATAGATTCTTGTAGCTCAATCTGTTGTAAACCAAACTTATTGTACAAGCCACGCTAGGGGCGATTCCTAGCCTATATTAGCATGCAACCGAGAGCCGGGGAGAGGCATCTCGTTCCACCATTCTTCACATGGTATTCAGAGCTTTAGTCCACACGGAATTTCGCTATGGCGTTCGCTCTCGGATCTTCCTCCGATGCATCTGCGGTGCAATCGCTTTCGTCTCGCCCGTGACCGAGAAACTCATAAGGAAGAACCACGCAATGTGGAAGCTGCACCTGCAAGTGCTCACGCGCGCTGAGGGTGCATCTCTAGCATCTCACGTTGAAGGCGACGAACCGGTGCCCGAGAAGATGAAGGTCGAGAAGAAGGCGGATGGCACGGAGGAGATGAAGCCGAACCCGACTTCAAGCCTTGGTTTACAAGGACCAGCAAGTGCTTCGGCTTCGTCCTCTCTTCCCTGTCCAAGGGGATCCTTGGGCAGATCCCGATCGCGGTGGCGACCGCTGAAGCAAGCTTGGGAGGAGATTGAAGGGATGTTTGCATCCCAATCTCGTGCTTCGCATCATCGGCACGAGGATGGCGTTGGCCACGGCGTCCAAGGGGCGTCAACCATCGGTGAATATTACGCCAAGATGAAGAGCTGGCCGACGAGATGGCGTCGGCGGGCAAGAAGCCGGAAGACGAGGAACGATCTCGTACATCCTCACGGGCTCGGCGTCGAGTACAACCCGGTGATATCTCGGCCGTAGCGGCAAGGGTTGAACCCCTCTCGGTGAGCGACCGTATACTCGACTCAGCGCATTTGAGTCCCGCATGGAGATGCGGGAATGGCGGCGGTGGATCGTCCGTCAACATCGCGGCACGTGGAGGCGCAATGGAGGAAATCGCGGCGGTGGCGCAATGGAGCGACGCGGTGGCCGTGGAGGCTTTGGTCGTGGTGGTGGTGGCCGTGGCAACGGCCATGGCCCGAATTTTCAGCTGGCGTGATTTGCCGGTGTGCGGCAAGGAAGGGCACCCTGTGCTAAGGTGCTACAAGAGATCGGCCGGGGATTTCTCTGGTTCCCCTCGGAAGAGCGCCAACTCCACGTCCACCAACTCATACGGGATCGACACCAACTGGTACATCGATTCAGGCGCCACCGACCACGTCACAGGAGAGCTGGAGAAGCTCACCACCCGCGAGAAGTATGGAGGCCACGAGCAGGTTCACACTGCAAGTGGGTCAGGTATGAACATTTGCCATGTTGGATCTAGCATTGTGCATTCCCCTCATAAACCCATTCATCTGAAAAACATCCTTCATGTCCCAAAAAGCCAGAAAAAGCCTTGTTTCAGTTAATAAGCTCGCTGCTGATAATGATGTTTTTTATTGAATTTCACCCTGATCATTTTGCAATTAAGGAGCGCGAAACGAAAATGGCGCTCCACGAGAGGCGATGTGAGAAGGGCCTCTATCCTCTCAGGGTCGACAAGAATAAAGAGGTGCTTGGCGTCACTAAGGCGTCCACGTCGATTTGGCACCATCGTTTAGGTCATGTTGCTACACCTGTCGTACAGCGAGTCTTGAGTCGTTATCAGCTTCCTTTTGTCAAAGAGTCAAATAAAGCATCGGTTTGTGATGCGTGTCAGCAGGGTAAAAGCCATCAGCTTCCCTACCCTAAGTCATCGAGTGTGTCAACCGGTCCATTGGATCTTGTGTTCTCAGATGTTTGGGGACCTGCCCCAACGTCTGTTGGTCGAAATAAATATTATGTGTCTTTCATTGATGACTTTAGCAAATTTACATGGGTCTACTTCCTTCGACACAAATCAGAAGTGTTCCAACGCTTCCAAGAATTTCAAAAATTAGTTGAACGCCAATTCGATAGAAAGATCCTGGCAATGCAAACAGATTGGGGTGGCGAGTATCAATCTGTAAATTCCTTCTTTAAGCGAGTAGGGATTAATCATCATGTATCATGTCCTCATGCCCACCAGCAAAATGGTGCTGCCAAAAGGAAGCATCGTCACATTGTAGAAGTAGGACTCACCATCCTTGCCCATGCAACAATGCCACTCAAGTTTTGGGATGAAGCCTTTTCCACTGCCGTTTATCTTATAAATTGCCTTCCTAGCAAAGTCATCAATGATGAGACCCCATATGCACGCCTTCATGGTTCAGAACCCGACTACACCTTCCTAAAAGTTTTCGGTTGTGCGGTATGGCCCAATCTTAGACCATATAACACAAAGAAACTTCAATTTAGATCGAAACGATGTGTCTTCTTGGGATACAGCAACCAGCACAAAGGCTATAAGTGCCTAGACCCGAGTGAAGGGAGAGTTTATATCTCTCGAGATGTTGTATTCGATGAGCGTGTCTTTCCTTTCTCAACCATGCATCCAAATGCTGGTGCTCGGTTAAGGGCAGAAATTTCACTCCTTGATCCTAGCCTCTATTCATTGACTGATCTACATGAGCATTGTTCACCTGCATCTAACCCTAATGAACATTTGCAAGAAGATTTGAATCAAGCAGGAACAGGTTCGGCGGACCATGGCGCTTCCTCGTCACGATATCGGATGTGTCTCCCACGGGGAGGCAGCGCGGGGGACAGCACAGGCGCCGAGGCTAATTCACGCGGAGGATCACGCGTCTTGTCGCCCGAATCCACATTGGGATCGAGCCCAGGTGGGGTCTGTGGCGGGGGCGGCGGGGGCTATGTCGGCCGGCCCAGTGGCGCGTCGGGATCTTCTACGCCCGCATCACCGCCCGGCCGCGCCCCGCACTCTCGCGCCACGGCCCGGATCCGGCGAAGGGAGCAACGTTGCGGCGGATCTATCTGGCCGATCGTCGTGCAGGCCGCCAAGCCCTCGTGGACCGAACCGGTGCCGGCTGATCCCCCTCGCGACGCCAAACTAGACTTCAATCTGGTATTTCAAACCAAAACTTTTATCTACAGATGGCATGGTGCGTTGGGGCTTGTCTAGTGCTACTCTTGTTGAAACCAACCAAATACACTTGCCGTCGTTGGCGATCAAGATGGGTGCAAGCGATGGATGTCGAGTACAAGGCGTTGAAGCAAAATAAAACGTGGCATCTAGTTCAAGCTCCCAAAGGTAAAAACATTATTGGTTGCAAATGGGTTTATAAGGTGAAGAGGAAGGCGATGGAACCGTTGATCGCTATAAAGCTCGACTTCGTGGCTAAGGGCTTCAAGCAAAAGGTATGGACTGGATTACGAAGATACATTCAGTCCTGTTGTTAAAGCAGCAACCATTCGTCTTGTCTTGTCCATAGCTGTGTCAAGAGGCTGGTCATTCCGACAGCTGGATGTCCAAACTGCCTTTCTTCATGGTGTCCTTGAAGAAGAAGTCTACATGCATCAACCTCCGGGGCATGAAGATAAGTCATTGCCAAACTTGGTGTGTAAACTTGATAAGGTGCTATATGGTTTGAAACAAGCACCACGTGCTTGGCATGCATGCTTAAGTTAGAAATTGCTATCTTTGGGGTTCAAGGCATCAAAGGCAGATACGTCGTTGTTTTATTTTAGTAGAGGAGGAGTAACTATCTTTGTCTTGGTATATGTTGATGACATTATAGTTGCAAGTTCAACTCCTGCAGCAACAAGTGCGCTTGTCAAAGATCTAGAGAAGGAATTTGCTTTAAAAGATCTTGGTAATCTTTATTACTTTCTTGGCATAGAAGTAAAGAAGTTTGGAGATGGTTTGGTCCTTACTCAAGAGAAGTATGCAGCAGATGTTGTGAAAAGAGCAGGCATGGGACTTAGCAAACCTATCGATACACCGCTAGCAGTGACTGAGAAGTTAAGTCTTGAAGAAGGAGAAGCGTTGGGAGCCGAAGACTCGTCAAGGTACAGGAGTATTGTAGGGGCATTGCAGTACTTAACACTTACTCGCCCTGATCTATCCTATTCGGTGAACAAAGTGTGCCAGTACTTGCATGCCCCAACTACTCAGCACTGGACATCGGTCAAGCGGATATTAAGATATGTACATGGCACGTTGAAGCTTGGGTTACATATTAGAAGATCCAAGTCAATGATGATAAGTGCATTCAGTGATGCAGACTGGGCTGGAGATACAGATGACAGGCGGTCTACTGGAGGCTTTGCTGTGTTCCTTGGCTCCAATCTCATCTCCTGGAGTGCATGGAAGCAGGCTACGGTTTCTAGGTCGACTACTGAAGCTGAGTACAAAGTCCTTGCTGATGCAACGGCAGGAATGATGTGGGTTCAGAAGTTACTCCAAGAACTCAAAGTACCTTATCCTTCTATGGCCAGAATATGGGTGCAAAATATCTTTCAGCAAATCCAGTGTTCCACGCTAGAACAAAACATATAGAGATAGACTATCACTTCGTGCGGGAACGTGTGTCACAAGGATTGTTGGACATACGGTTCATCTCCTCGGCTGATCAGCTAGCAGATTGGTTTACAAAACCAGTCACTCGGTACAAGATGATGCAGTTCAGGACCAATCTCAATCTTGTGGCAGGTTGAGATTGAGGAGTGTTAGATAACGTAAGTTAGTTAGTTAGTTGGGAGATATCTCTGACTGCCGCAAGGCATTCATGTAACAACTTGTAATTCAAGTAGATAGATGATAGATTCTTGTAGCTCAATCTGTTGTAAACCAAACTTATTGTACAAGCCATGCTAGGGGCGATTCCTAGCCTATATTAACATGCAACCGAGAGCCAGGGAGAGGCATCTCGTTCCACCATTCTTCACAACTTGAACTTTTGAGTTTTATCTCCACATAACAGAAAGCATCGACAAACAAAAAGTTATGTTCAGCAAAACTGAGAAGTAAAAAGTCTGACAAGCTTATTACAAACCTGGGAGATGGCGAGATGCCTCACCCATAATTCCATAAAGGACATCAAGCCAATCTCTTAGGACCAGAGACTAAACAGAAACCCAGAGCATGGACTCTCTGGTCTCTGCGCCAGGGACAAACGACATAAAGAAGCAACTAAAATCACAACAGTATTTGCGCTTAATTCGCCAACAAATTTAGTAAATTCGGATTGGCACTCTTCAGCAATCTGCAACCATGCAGAGAATTCAGTCACTTCCCCTGCTGATGATAGCCAGTTGTCCTGTGCTCTGCTTCTGCGATCACTAGGTCAATACATGTTCATTTACCCTGAACTGATGAAATATAGTAGCTAGAAATGAAACAGACAAGACATTTTATGGCCCACAATTGTGCTCTGGCCAGTCCAATAAACAAGAAGCAGTATAAAAACCATACCTTGTACACAAACTCATGAAATATAGTAGCTAGGATGTAAAGTTTCAGCCACGAGTGCATCCCCTTCTCTGGTTACAATTCTTTGCAAGGTCTTCCCCAGTTACACTAAAACCAACCATTCTAATGTGGCTAATCTTCATTAGCTCTTCCTCGCATTCATTTGCTTCACTTTCTTCCCTAAGGATCTTTATAAGCTCATCTGCAGCATCTTCCAAATATAATTCATCAAGAGTTGTAAGATTCTCAATGCCATGAGGGAGCCGCTTCAATTCAGGGCAGTCCAAAAACCGTAGCTTAACAAGGCTTCCTAGTGCATCTTCTTCTATTTCTACTTGGCTGAGCAGTGGAGCATGTTTTATCTGTAGTTCTGTCAGTCTAGGAAATGACTGCACAGCGAAGCATAATGTCTTCCCATCATAAGCATTAGAAAGGTCAAGTAAGCATAAATTACACAAAAACCATGAGGCTCGGAAATGAGTTCTCAACAAGTTTGCAGAACATCAGCACTAAATGAGTGAGACAGTTCAGGTGCAGCCAGGAAGAGAGAATCTGAGGCATCTGTGTCTTTTCCAGCTGGCCATTCAGTCCGAGTTTAGAAAGAGTTTCTGGTAAACTAAGTTGTTCCAATGGCAACACCTCATTTTCGTTTGACATAGTAATTGACAAACTGACAAGATTGCTCAGGTTACAGATAGTGCTACACAAGATTAACCAGTGCTCACTTGTCACATCCTCAACTGAAAATGTTCGTAACTGTGTCAAAGCTGCAACATCACATAGTGTCTCTGAGCAAGCTTTAACCTCTTGCAAAGCATGCAGTCCTGTCAGGTTCTTTATTATGCCCTTAGGCACCTTCACTCCACGATAATATCCCTGCAATGGTCCTTCACTGACCACTACAGATGCATATATGTACCTAAGCTTCTTCAGTTTTCCTACATCCTTTGGTAAAGATAGGAGACAAGTGCCTGATGCATCCAATACTTCTAAATTCTGCAATCTTCCAATGGCCTTTGGTAGAATCTTAATTTGAGTATTTCGAAGACCCAAGAAACGCAGATTAAACAAGCTGAAGACCTCATTAGGAAGCATCTTGATTTTAGTATCTTGTAGATCCAATGTTGACAGCAATGTTGAGGATGCAAGGATACGCTTGAACAAATCGATATCAACAGAACGAATAACATAGATTGCACGTAGATGCATCACACCAGATTGATTCAGCGGTACAATATTGGTGCTATTTATTGACAGTCTGCGTGTTTCTTGTACCAAAAATGTCCCATGGCCCTCATAAACTGTACCAAAGCATTCTTTTGCTGCTTTGTCAAGGGCAAAATGGCGGATGACATCATGCATTCGGCAACACTTCAGTCTTCCTAACTCATTCTTCTCAACGACCTGTAGTAGGCTTCGGTTTACAAGATCAGTCAGGTATCCCTCTGCCACTTGTTCTAGTGTTTTGTTCTCCTTTTCCTCAATGAATCCAGAAGTAATCCAGTGCCTAATTAACCTTCTCCTCGTCAATTGATAAGCCTCTGGAAATATTGCACAATGTAAGAAGCAATTCTTTAGTTCATATGGAAGGTCCTCCAAGCTGAGTTTTAAAATACTATCGACACCTTGGATCACATTCTAATTCCTTGTACATGCTATGCCATTCAGAGTATGTTGGTTGTTTGACAGATAATAGACGGCCTATGCAAGCAATTGCAATAGGCAAGCCTTCACACTTTTGTAAGAACTTTCCTGCCAAATCCTGTAACTCTGATGGGAACCTTTTGTCATCACTATTCTGAAAAGCTACTTTGCTGAATAGCTTCCAAGAGGGTACATCTCCTAGTGGTTCCGGCTCAATTGTGCAATTACTAGTTGCCAATGATGCAACTTCTCGTTTTCTTGATGTAAGAACAAATCTCTTGGTACAATTAGTTGGAAAGACTTCCATCATATTAATCCATACATCATTTTCTCAAACGTCATCAAGAACCAAGATATACCTTTTTCCTTCAAGATGTTTCCGGATGATCTCAACTAAGCTTCTAGTTTCCATGTTAGTTGCATCAGTTAAAATGCCAAATTCTTTCACAATCCTCTTTAGCAAGTCCTCAACCTGGTAACTCCTTGACACAGTTACCCACGCAGCAGCATCAAAAAGCCAGTTTCACAATCTTGTAGACATGGTCAACAAAAGTAGTTTTACCTACACCACCCATTCCCCAAGCTGTGGCTATTTTGTTGTTCTTTTCTTCCAGATCATCTACTAGCCACTGCATAAGCTTCGTTGCATTATATTCAATACCCACTACATCATCTTCCCTTGCAAAATACAAGTTTTGATTAGTGGGTCGTCTGGCTTGATTGCCAACAGTCTCAGCATAGCCATGCATTCCTGGGATGACATAACGGGCCCTCCTTTTTGCAGTTTCTTCGAGCTCAGCATTGATTTCACAGAGCTTGTGAGCCAGACGATGCCAAACCTTGAGATGCTTGATCCTCTTCTTTATCTTGCCTGCAAATCCTCCATGTTTGTCATCCTCAAGCTTGTACATGAAATCATCGACAACGCCCTCAATCTGGAAAGATAGTTCTCAGATCTTCTTGATGAAGATACCAGTGACCTCATCGAATCGTTGAACTTGTCAGACTTAAGCAGGTAGGCTTTCATGATCTCCAGCTCACCTTCGGCTTGACGGATCTCGCCAAAGAGACCCTTGAGAGCAGAAACTTCCTTGCAAAACTGGGATGCACCATAGGCTGCTGCTTCTTTGGCCAAGGCTGCACCTAGCTTCCACGACAGCCTCTGCCATGGTGGTTGTGTACGCTTGGAGGCGTCAGAGTTCTATGTGGACCTGAACAATCTGAACCCCAATTTTCACAAAATTAACTCCAGTTACCTTTCACAAAATTAACTCCAGTTACCTTTCAGATTCACAATTTGAGCAATTTTTTTTTTTGAAAAAAACAAACAAACAAAAAATCAAACCTTGCACTGTTGAAACTTGACAGAATTACCTGAATACGAGAGGCTATAGAACAAGCAAGCGTTGAAGTTGAAGTTGAAGATCAGGCCTTGTTTTAGTTAGCATTGGGGAGTGGGAGGAGTTTCATCGTCAGAGATGGAAAGGGATAGTCATGCTGGAAGGAGCCGTGAAAAAACGTCTCTGTGCTTGTAGAATTAGGGGCTGATTGAAAGATAAATAATCATTAATCTATCAGTGATGGGATGTTGTCTGGTTAAAAGCACCAATCAATGCGGGGGCCATCACCTAATGCATCATCCACTAGGTGACGGCTGTCTGTTAGACAGCATACTGACTTGGTCATTAGAATTTAGACTTGTAGAGTACAGTGTACAGCAGCCCACCAAACTGTGCAACGTTGTTGCAGGAACCCAGCAGCTCATTATTAGATCTCCCCAAAGCACTCAGCACAAGGCACCACTGAACTTTGGCACCAAAACAGAGCAAGTAAGACATAACAACAGCCTGAAGAAAATTTAAAAGACACCACTGCCCAGAAAGCTGTATAAAATGAGTACCTTATTGAGCATGTGCTAGGCAGGTTAAGCAGAAAGGACATTTTGCTTCATTTATCAGAACAAATTGAAGAACTTGCAGGATAAGGGACGACCAACTACCCTGTCTCTGTGACACCAATAAACCAGGTTCAGAGAAACCCAACATACATGATATACAGGTTCAGAGAAACCATCAACCCAGAGATACAGCACGTTAATTTCCAGCAAAACGGAAACTAAAGGCTCTGTCACTTGGATTACTGACCTCGGAGAGGCCAACCACCAGTTGAATAGCTGATGAGGAAGAGCCGTGCCGCCGCACGCCACCTGTTCGTCGAAGAGCCTCTGAAGCGCCGGCTAGAGCGCGCCAACGGAGTCGACGAGGCAGCGGCGGCAGTAGTCCCGCACTACCCTGGCGATGAGGATGCAATGCTGCGTAGGTTCCCATGACCCCGCGGCCGCACGAGAGAGAGGAGGGTGCCTTTTTGGTCAGGGGCTGGAGCTGAGGATGGGGTGAGCCACTGGGGGCGGGCTTGGTGCTGCACCTACGGAGGCCCGAGGCTAGGGTTGGGATGGGTGTGAGTGCGAGTGGGAAGAGGGAGGTGGATGGCGGGGTGGAGAGCAGCGGCGGCGGCCATGGGAGCTGGCCAGACCAGCAGGGGAAAGGAGGACGACAGGGGTGTACGTCACTTACATGATGGTCCCACCTAAAAGGAAGGTGGTTCAATACTTTCTTTTATTTTGTTCTTTTGAATCCACTTCTATTTTTGTGTCATGCAACCCTAAACGAACATGAAAGTTTTGAACCATAAACATTCGGATACTGAACCGTGTGCAATCAAATCATAAGACTTTAAACATCGATGCGTGATCAATATAGGATTGACAACCAGTAATCACAGTGCACAGCTCTAATGCTTGACATCAATGGTTAATCATGCCTTTTAGCAAAGATTATTAAGACAAATTGGTGCATCTAAAAATAAAAAATAAGCTCATTCTTGATAGATGAGACAGAACTCAAACAAACATGGGCAATCCTTTGCTGAAAATTTGATAACGATGCTTAGAGTCATGCTAACTCTAAACTTTTTAATGTTTGCTTTTAATTTATTATTACACATATTCTTTCATAATTAACTGACTGCAGGGTATGCTCCATAAAGCTAGAAAAGAAGCCATATACTCATGTTACCAACTAAAATGAACATAACGGTTGCCAATTTCTGAACAGGCCACAGCCTAAAGATACTCATTTGGCTATTCGATTCTATTACAATGTATCATTTAGTAAAACAACTAAAATTGTAATGCAATAGTAGTAGTGGTAGCCTTTTAGGCTAATCACACTCCTAAACTTACTGCTGACTGGAACTTAGAGTTTTGGCTCCACACAACAGAAAGCATTGACGAACAAGAAAGTCATGTTCAGCAAAACTGAGAAGTAAAAAGAGTCTGACGAGATTATTACAAACCTGGGAGACGGCGAGATGCCCCACCCATAAATCCATAAAGAACATCAAGGCAATCTAAAATCCAGAGCATAAACTCTCTGGTCTCTGCACCAGGCACAAACGACATGACCGAGCAACTAAAATCTCAACAGTGTGCTTAGTTCGCAAATCGATTTGTAAATTTGGATTGACACTCTATTCTGCAATCTGCAGCCATATTCAGTCACTTCTCCGGCTCATGATGGCTGGTTGTCCTGTGCTTCCTCGATTGCTAGCTCAATACATGTTCACTAACCCCTGAACTGATGGAAAACCAAGGGTCCAAAGCAGACCAACAAAGGCAACAGCAATCTGAGGAAATGAAACAGACGAGGCATTTTAAGAGCCACAGGTGTGTTCCGGACAGTCCAATAAACAAGAAGCAGTGTAAAAACCATACCTTGAACGTGAAATCCAGAAATAGTAGCTAGGATGCAAGCCTTCAGGCAGCAAATGCATTCACTTCTCTGGTTACAATTCCCCGCCAGAAGTCTTCCCCAGTTGCACTATAAAGAACCCTTCTAATGTGGCTAATCTTCATTAGTTCTTGCATTCATTTGCATCACTTTCTTGCCTAAGGATCTTTATAAGCTCATCTGCAGCACCTTCCAAAAATAATTCATCAAGCGTTGTAAGATTCTCAATGCCACGAGGGAGCTGCTTCAGTTCTGGGCACCCTGCAAACCATAGCTTAACAAGACTTCCCAGTGCATCTTCTTCTATTTCTACTTGGCTGAGTTGCGGAGCACCCGATATATATAGTTCTCTCAGTCTAGGAAATGATTGTGCAGAGAAGCATAATGTCTTCCCATCGTAAGCCTTACAAAGTTCAAGCGAGGATAAATTACGCAACACCATGAGGTTAGGAAATGAGTTCTCATCAAGTTTGGAGAACGCCAGCCATAGATAAGTGAGACAGTTATGGTGCAACCAGGAAGAGAGAATCTGAGGCATCCGTTTCTTTTTTGTTCCAATGGCAAAATTTCATTTTCATTTGACAGAGTAATTGTCAAATGCATAAGATTGCTCATGTTTAGAATAGCACTACGTAAGATTAGCGAGTTCTCACTTGTCACATCATCAACTGCAAATGTTCGTAAGTTGGTTAAAGCTGCAACATCATGTAGATTCCCTGAGCAAGCTTTAACATTTTGCAGAGTATGAAGTCCTGTCAGGTTCTTTATTGTGCCCCTAGGCACCTTTACTCCACGGTAACGCCAGAAAGATCCTTCATTGACTAGTGCAGATGCATATAGGTACCTAAGCTTCTTTAGTTTTGCTACCTCCTTTGGTAAAGATAGTAGACGAGTCCTTGCAGCATCTAGTACTTCTAAGTTTTGCAATCTTCCAACGGCCTCGGGTAGAATCTCAACTAGAGTATGTCGAAGACCCAAGAAACGCAGATTAAATAAGCTGAAGACCTCATTAGGCAGCATCTTGATTTTAGTACCTTGCAGATCCAATGTTGACAACAATGTTGAGGTTGTAAGGATAGACCTCAACAAATTGATGTCTGCAAAACTTGCAAAAACATAGATTGCGCGGAGATTTGTCGCACCAGATGGATTCAATGCCACATTGGTGCAATTTATCGATAGTCTACGTGTCCCATCTACTGAAAGTGTCCCAGAACCCTCATAAATATTACCAAAACATTCTTTTGCTGCTTTGTCAAGGGCAAGACGGCGGATAACATCATGCATTCGACAACATTTCACTCGTCCAAATGCATTTTTCCTCACAACTTGCAGCAAGCTTCGGTTTACAAGATCATTCAAGTACCCCTCTGCCACTTGTTCAAGTGTTTTGTTCTCCTTTTCCTTGATGAATCCAGAAGTAATCCAGTGCCTGATTAATCTTCGCCGCATCAGTCCATAATCCTCTGGAAATATTGCACAATGTAAGAAGCAATTCTTTAGTTCATATGGTAGGTCCTCCAAGCTGAGTTTTAGAATACGATCGACACCGTGGATCACATTACAAGTTGACTGCAATTGTAAGTCCGTGTACACACTATCCCATTCGGAGTATATCAGTGGTTTGAAAGACAATAGACGTCCTATGCATGCAATGGCAATAGGCAAGCCTTCACACTTTTTTAAGAATTTTACAACCAAATCCTGTAACTCTGATGGGCACATTTTGTCATCACTATTCTGGAAAGCTGCTTTGCAGAATAACTCCCAAGAGTGCTTATCTCCAAGAGGTTCCAGCTCAATTGTGCAATCGCTAGATGCCAATGATGCAACTTCAAACTTTCTTGATGTGAGGACAATCCGGCTGGTACAATTAGATGGAAAGACTCCCATGATATTGTTAATCCATACATCCTTTTCCCAAACATCATCTAGAACCAAGATATATGTTTTACCTTCAAGATGTTTGCGGATGATCTCAACTAAGCCTCTAATTTCCATGTTAGTAGCATCAGTTATGATGCCAAACTCTCTTGCAATCCTCTTTAGAAGGTCTTCAACATGGTAACTCTGTGACACAGTTACCCAGGCTGCAACTTGAAAATCTAGTTTCACAATCTTGTAGACATGGTCAACCAAAGTAGTTTTACCTATGCCACCCATTCCCCACACAATGTGGCTATTTTGTAGTTCTTTTCTTTCAGATCACCCACTAGCCACTGCTTGAGCTTGGTTGCATTATCTTCAATGCCCACTAAATCCTCTTCCCTTGCAAAAAGAAATTTTGATTGGTGGACCTCGCAAGATGGTCACTGTTCCCAGTCGTCCCCTGCATTCCTGGGATGACATAACGGGCCCTCCTTTTGCAGCTTCTTCAAGCTCAGTATTGATATCGTGAAGTCTATGAGCTAGGACGGTGCCAAGCCTTGACATGCTTGATCCTCCTCGTCATGTTGCCTGCAAATCCTCCATGGTAGTCATCCTCTAGCTTGTACATGAACTCATCGACAACATCCTCAATCTGGAAAGATAGTTTCCTGATCTTGTTGATGAAGATGCCAGTGGTCTTGTCGGTATCCTTGAACTTCTCTGACTCATGCAGGTAGGCCTCCATGCTCTCCAGCTCCTCCTTGGCTTTACTGATCTCACCAATGAGACCCTTGAGTGCAGAAGCTTCCTTGGAAAGCTGAGGTGCACCATAGTCTATTGCCTGGTTCCCCAAGGCCACACCGAAGCTTGCCCATGAGCACTCGACAACAGCCCCGGCCATTGTGGTTGTGTGGACTTCCTTGAGTGCTGAGAATCACAGGTATCAACACGCGGCTGTCATAGCCAAATTTCAGAAATCAGTTCAATTTTTCATAGCTAGCTTCAAGTAGATAATCTGGATATCTAAAGCAAAGATTCTGAACTTTATTTTGAATTGGTAAAATTAGGTGGTGGGTTACCTAAATAGAAGATGCAAACAAGTACGCTGCGTTGATAGTATGTGTCAAGCCTTCAACTAGTCGAGGAGGTATGCCCGGCAGAGTAGCAACTAATAAAGTGGTTCTTCTTTAACTTGTTGAACATAGGAGAAACGTGGAAAAAATCCCTCAACCTGTACATGCGTGAATTTCACAAATCATGTCAATTTCAAGAACATGTTTTCAGCTTAAGAATCTTGACATGCAAATGGCTACCGTACTTTGACACAGGGATAATACCCAAATATGAGGAAGCCGAAAAGAAAGCATGAATGGTTTCATATCGGTGTTGTTTGTTGCATCCACGTCTAGGTGGAAGCCTCGACGGAGTGGGAGGAGTTCCATATCCGGCAAGCAATGACTATGCATGGCCGAGGATGATGACCGGTGACACAACTAAAAGAGCGAAAAGAGAAAAAGCTGAAGCTTCCAGCGGCTTGGTGGAATGAAGGAGATGAGGAAAATCTCTTGTTGGTTGAACGCATAAGCGATGCACTAGATGCGCTCCTTCAACATCAATTTAGTCAGTTTGTGGAGCTTGTTTTCTCGGTCAACAATCTAAACAACCAAAACTGAACAAATTTTGAACTGGTTAAATTTGATACCTTAACAAGCTATGAAGCTAGGAAACAAGCATGCGTTGCAGATGGGTTTTGCTGTTGCTGAATCAATTTCAACCTTACTCTTTGGAGCCAAGGAGTTGTGTTATGCGAGAAGATGTTGCATGAGGCCCTTGAACAGAGAACAAAAAAAAAATGTGCATGGGGGCCCTTGAGCGAGGGGAACAAAAAGAGATGTGCACGGGGTTATTGCAGCTTTGTGGGAAGTGTCTTCACAATGTTGGTCCGACACTGATGCTAGTTTGTTTAATTATGCTCTTGTCCTTTGCGTTGATTGACTTGGTTAACCGTATGCAGAAATGAGTGAGATGAAGGAGAAACCAATGCCGATTTATTTAAGGGGTCAGGTGACAGGATACAAGCCTTTGTTTTACTAGTAATTGTTCTTGTATCCTTCGTCCTTACATTTCGTAGTAGGCAATGAGATGATTTTTTTTTTCCAATGGGTCATTTGTCACTAGTCCTTGGTGGTCATGGTAGTTCATGCTAACTTTGTGCATTGTTATAGTTGGTCTCATATATTCATATTGTTTGTTCATCACATAGTGACAAGTGTGCTATGTATACATTATAACAAGCAGTCTGTTTACAGACAATTATTAGAACAATTAAATGGGCTAGTCAGTCGAAAAAAGAGGTATACAGATAGCATAAGAATATGTGAACTGGTGCAGTAGTTGACAAACTAGTTATTTCTTGAATCGGTGCACAAAACTTGCTCTTTTCCCAGAAAATAGGGCATACGTTTTAAATGTGCTTCTTACCAATAACGTGTTACCGCTTATAACTGTCCAATAATGTAGCAAGCTCAAGAAAATGAATTCCATATTCAGTATGTGTTGGTAGCCCGGTTAGGCAAAAAAGGAAATTTAGCTTCATTTATCTAGCATGTGACAGGATATAAGCTTTTATTTTACTAGTGATTGTTCTTGTATCCTTTGGCCTTACATTTCTTAGTAGCTAGGCGATGAGATCATTGTTTTTCCAAATGGATCATTTGCACTAGTCCTTGTTGATCATGACAGTTCATGCTAGCTTTGGTGCATTGTTATGGTTGGTCTTATATATTTGTATTCTTCGTTCATCACATAGTAACAAGTGGGCTATGTATATTATACAAGCAGGCAGTTTACAGCCAACTAGTAGGACAAATAAATGGGCTAGTCCGAAAGAAGAGGTATACAGACAGCATTAGAATATGCTGTGTTTAAAAAAATCTGAATAGGTGCAGTAGTTGACAAACTAGTTATTTCTTGAATCGGTGCACCCAAACCTGCTCTGGTCCCAGAAAAATAGAGCATATGTTTGTAGGTGTGCTTCTTACCAATAACTTGTTACCGCTTATCACTGCCCAATAATGTAGCAATATAAAGAAAATGAATACTATATTTAGCTTGTGTTGGTAGCTCAGTTAGGCCAAAAGGAATGTTGGCTTCATTGAGCAGATGAAACTGGCTTGTAGGCTAGGATCAGACCACCAACTGCTCTGTCTCTGTGACAGCATATATATCAGGTTCAGAGAAGCAAGATACGAGACGTAGTTTCTAGCAAAACGGAAATTAAAGGCTCCCGCACTTGGATTACAGACCTGGGAGAGACCGAAAACACTAGATGCCGCATCTCAACTCCGAAGCGTCTTGGACGCCTCGCGCATTTAGTACACACGAACTGAGCTGCAATTGGCGAGAGAGGAATTCCTCCTTCAAGTACACACGAACGCGCATTTAGTTCTGTGTCGCCCGTAGCACGTAGAACCAATTAGCGAAAGCTGTATTGACAAATTAACCACATACTGAATCGCTGATGAGGAAGTGCCGCACCGCCGCACACCACCTGTTCGTTGGACGGCCTCCGAAGCGCCAGCTCGAGCGCGCCAACGGAATCGGCGAGGCCGCGGTTGCCGTAGGCCCGCACCACCGTGGCGATGAGGCTGCAATGCTGCACCATGATCCTGCAGCAGCAGGCGAGATAGGAGGCTGCCTTTTTGGTCTGGCCTCTGGGCTGGGGCAAGCTAGTGGAACAGGCTTGGTTCTCCACCTACGGAGGAGGCCCGTGGCTAGGGTTGGGATGGGTGGGAGTGCGAGTGGGAAAGAGGGAGGTGGATGGGGGTGGAGAGCGGCGGCGGCGGCCATGGGGAGACGGCCAGAGCAGTGGAAGGGAAGAAGACAGGGGGCATACGTCACTTACATTCTGGTCCCACCTAAAAGGAAGGTGGTTCAGTTTTTTTTTTTTCATTTTTGAGAAAATCCACTTCAATTTTTGTGTCCTGCAACCATAAACGGTGAACTGGTGAAACTCTCAGACAATGAAACATTGGGAAAAACTCAACTCGGCTCATCGGCTATCAACACTGCAAGTTCATTGGGCGCCCAATGCTATCAAAATCGTGTGCAATCAAATCTTCAAACATGCAAGTCATAGAAATGTTGACGTCAATGACTAATCCTGCCTTTTTGCCAAGATTATTAACATGAATTCAATTTTGACAACTATATTGTGTGCACCAGTGTCAAAAATAGAGACTAAAAAGTAGGTAGATCTAAACAACTATGGGCAATCCACGCCCGAAAAATTGATACCGATCGCGAGCATTAGTGTACCTAGAATTATTTCACTGGGTAGGCACACAAGATGCGAAACTTGATGCTCTACAGATGCTTCAGCTTCTCGCTATAGTGTATAATTACCTAAGTTACTGGGGAATTCGGGTAGTCTCCTGAGACTACCTCGCTACCCAAATTTGGGACCGCCAATCGGATGCGAGTCATGCTAACTCTTCAAACCTTGTAGGAAGTGTGCCAAGACATTCTTAAATCTATGGTTTTTTCTCTTCAATTCTAGAAATGTATAGACATCTTTCATTATTTCAAACATCTTATTAGGCATTTATGGGATTTTGCAACTAAATAAGCATCAAAGCACCTTGAAAACCAGCATGCAGGCGATGGGATCCTGGCACTGGGAGGCTAGATCCGGTGACGAGCAGTTTGCGAGCCCCGGTGGTGCAAATCCTATTGTGCAGGCACGGTTGTGGATCCAGGCACCCTCGTGGATCTAGGCATGGACGAGTAGCTACGACGAAGGGCCGAAGGCGGCGTATGCATGGGCTCGTGGATAGGTTTTCCTCTTTTACTTTTTTTATGATTGATTGAGCAAAGCATCCACCTCCATAGGTCTGATTTACCATAGAGTTTTGGATGGAGGCGGTTGCTTTGCCCGCCTCAAAAACCAAAACAGCCGCACGATAGGATTGTTCCAAGCCTGCTCGGTCGTCGTGTACTTATTTTTTCTTTATTCAGTCTTGGGTTATTTAGGTATTGTAAGTCTAAAGCTGATCTAACACTAAGATTGGGCAAAATTATAATCTAGATAGAACCCAGGCCCCGGAAAAAAAAGGTTTCGGTTGGGCATTTAGGTTCAAAGTGTCTATTCCTACATACCACTTTGTAAGGACGTTGGTATAAAAAGAATGACAATGACCAGTTTTGGGGGCCAACTCCTATGAACCAACAAAGTGTGGAACTTTCCCGGCCCATGATGAACCCACATCTTTCCCATGTTCACTCCAGCCTGAGGTACAAATCTGAAATGTGGCGATTTTGAATTTTTACAAAACAATTTTGAATATCAATGTACATTTATAGATACACTATGGATGTACTGTACATAAATTTTCTGCTTTAAATTTTCCATATTGAAAAGGAAGTCGTTTAGGGAAACACGCTCCTAAATATATTTTTAGAGAATTTTATTAAAAATTATATATGTATACTTTTATGAAAGTATTTTTCAAGACAAATCTAATATATGATTTTCTCGTAATTTTAATCCAGCGCCTTGGTCTGCTCCATATATCCAAGAAGGTATAGTAGTACTAGTATGATGTTGGCGCCCCATTCTTGCTTCCGTGTTTCATTGTATCCCTTACGTGCTGCATGCATTCTTTAACAAATGTCATTAGGCATATAGCTACAACGAAGTCATATACTCCCTCCCGCTACCAATTAACAAATTGCCTTTATCTAAAAAAAAAAAATTAACAAATTGCCAATTTTTAACAACGGCGCAGCCTAAAGATACATGTTCAGCGTTTAATTTATACAACAATGTACAGGCTAGTTACACCCGTATTCAAATCATTCATAAAAAAATTGGTGACTGAAACTTAATATTTTTTTGGCTCCACACAATAGAACGCGTCACCAAATAAAAGGGTTAAGTTCTGCAAATCGAGAAGTAAAAAGAGTCTGACAAGCTTTATTACAGACCTGGGAGATGCCTTACCCATAAAAGGCCATCAGGCTAATCCATACGGACCAGGCAGACTAAAATAAAAGAAAAATCCAAAAGCAAGCACTCTCTAGTCTCTGCACCACAACCAACATGACGAAGCAACTTAATCACAACAGTGTTTGCGCTTAACTGAGAAAACTGATAGCAAATTCGTATTGACACTATTTTGTTATTTTCACCCATGCAAATTCAGGCATTTCTCTTGCTGATGGGCGGATGTCCTGTCCTTCCTCCGTCACTAGCTCAATACATGCTCACTTACTGCTGAACGAAGCGACCAAATGTCCAAAGCAGAACAAAGCCAGCAGCAGCGTGAGGAAATGAAGCGGACGAGGCATTTTAAGAGCCACGGTTGTGCTCAGGGCAGGTCCAATAAACAAGAAGCAGCGTCAAAACCATACCTCGTATGTGAACTCCTGACAAATGATAGGGAATGCAGAGAAGCTTTGAACTGACTGAAACAAAAGAGAGTCCAGCAAAGCCTATCTCTTGCACAGATCTTGTTTACAATGCATCTATCTATATAACTAGAATTGGAAACATGTCTGAATATCCAACCTATAGTGAATGAACATCATGTTGGCTCTTCCATATTGATTGATACAACAAGGACAAAAACTAGATATTTGATAGCTGTAAAGACTGGACCACGCCTAGAGGCTAGAGCAAGCAAGCTCCTGTTAGGTATGCTGGTGTGTTGTTTTTGAAACGAACCGGCGGAAGAGATGCCTATTATATTAAAAGAGGGGTTAAGCCAGGCGTAAAACTGAAAGGCAAAAGCTAAACTGAAACTTTACAACAAAAGGGGAAGAAGGAAAAACTGAAACTATACAAAAATAAGAGGGCGTGGCGATAGAAGGGCCGACAATTTGCTTTACACCAATCGCCACCTTCCAGACCTTCGCCTCCCTGATCCTCTGAAGAACAACAAAATTTGGCCTCTTTTCTTTGAAGGACTCTTGCATTTCTCTCCTTCCAAATTTCCCAGGTGACCAGCATAAGTAAGTCTCGGAACTCCTTTCCCCGTTCCGTCGCAGGTGATTGGCATAAATGTGTCCACCATTTGTGCAAAGGAACCGTCGCGGCCAAGAGCTGGGGTGCAGATTTTCATTAGATGTCCAAGTGGAAATGTCTGTCCATAATCTCCCAACAAACCTGCACTCAATAAATAGGTGGACTCCCTGTCTCGGGTGTGATCCGCATAGGGTGCGGATATGCTGGTTTGGCCAATTTAAAGCTCTTGAAGCCCGCCTACGATCCGCATTCGATTCCGGATTGCAAGCCCGGTCAAGAATTTGCATTTTAGGCGGTTGCCAAGGTTTCCGTGATTATATCTTCGGTTGTTGTGGGTCGCCCGATAAATTGCGCATGGTAAGTTTGAGGAGACCGTGTACTCTCCTCTAGGGGCAAATTTCCATGAAATAGTATCCGGGACTCCGGGCGTTAGGGCTATCTGGCGTTGTTTCCTGCCATAGTTGAATGAATTCGCACGGATGCATATGAGTGAAGTCTCGATGTTGCGTGGTTGATGCCTCTAATCCAAGTGTTGTTCGGAAGGCCTTGTTGTAGTGTTAGATTCTTCCTTCTAGAGATCGCCGGAGATTCTAGGCGATGTCGCGACGGCCATGGCCATGAATCCATCATGAAAGGTCCTAATGGCTAGAGGGGGTGAATAGCCTATTAAAAAAATTCTTGCAACAACGCTAAGCAAACCGATTAGTAAATAAGATGATGGCTGGTTAACAAAGCTGTGCTACGAACTAGCTATGCAAGCCACAAGTCAAATATAGCAATTCTAATATCTCTAAGTCCACACAAGTGCTAGGTCACTAGTTTACTCCTAGGTGAGCAAGATAATCTAACTAATTTTACCACTAGGAGCTAAACTACACTAGTCAACTAAACAACCTATGCAATGCTACACAAGTAAACTAGAGAAGGTAATGCAAAGAGGTTAGAATACAATACCACCACGGAGTGTAGAGGTTGTTGCCAATCATCGTGGTACAATAAGAAATCTCCAACGAGCACAAGACAATAGACCGCGATGATTTTTCACGAGGTTCACGTGCTTGCCGGCACGCTAGTCCCCGTTATGGCGATACACCCACTAGATGTTCCACAAGCTTAATGGCGGTGCCAAATCCCCCGGCGATGGGAGCTCAATGAAACAATCACTAGAGGGATCCACAAGCCAATGCAGCAATCCACTAGTGATGCCTTTCGTAATCTCCCTGGGGAAGGCTCAACCCCTCACAAGTCCACCCGGTGTGGCCTCGAACAATCTCGATTAGAGCTCAACACCACCATGAACTCCAACCGCTAGGGAACCAAGCAAATTCCCAAGATAAACAAGAAATCTCCAATTGCAATCACAATCTAGTGCCACAAAATCGAATCACAAATGCATGCACTAGGGTTTCCCCAAATCCTCTCTCAAATGAGCAACAAGCTAGGAGAGGAAGAGGAAGGGGAGGAGATGCTCTTCAAGCTCACAAGATCAACACTTTTGAGGCTCTCAATTTCTCTCTTAAGGTTGACACCCAAGATTTGGAGAGAAGAGGGAGAGGGAGCTTGCTCTTGGCTTTTCTTGTTCTTCGGTTGAGAGAATGAGCAAGAGAGAATAATGAGGGAGAGAGAGAGAGAGAAAGAAAGGGGGGCGCTGGCTTTTACCACGGCGGCGTTCCCTCAAACAACTTGGCCATCTCCACTCCACAAAGACGAATGAAGGGCCCGCCGTATGCAGGCTCCCACGCTGGTCACACGCGCCCGGCCGTGGCCCCGGGCACCGCAGCGACCAAGAATGCCGATGCGGCAAGCCGGGAGCAAAGAAGGGCGTAGGCAAGAAAACCAATCTGGTTCGAAGCACAACAACAAGTGGGTCCCATTATGCATGTAGAAGGGCCCCACCGCGGTGGTAGACTCGTTACCGGCAATGGCGAACAGCAACACCAACATATATGATCTTACCTTTGGTGGATTTGGTCTGCAGGATGCGACCCTCGCCCCTCTCTCTCTTGGCCGAGATCTCGCGCGCCCCGCCCCCACTTCCCCTCCACGGCGCGACCTGAGCCCTGTGAACTTTCTTCTTCAACAAGAAGGCTACGCTTCCTCGTGCGGGTTCGACTTCGCCGCCACCCCCGGGATCCCGGTGCAAGCGGATTCTCCAATCTCCGGCGGCGATTACAACCGCGTCCGCCGATTCGTCGGTGTGCTACTCAACAAGCGGCTTCGACCTACCTCTCAACCTGACGGCTCTATCGCGCGGCCTCCCACGGTGTATAGTCCACGGCGCCCACTGCGACTCCCACCGCGTGGCTCCTTCCGTCCCCATGCGCCATGGACCGAGTGTCGCCCCTAATCTTTTCGCTCCCATGACTTTTATGTAATTTGGTCTTCTTTGGAGGACCTCTTTGTAAACTGCCTGCTGTGATATTTAATATATCTATGTTTGTTGTCAAAAAATCTCACGATGAAACAAAGGACCTGCTTCTCTCTTTCGAAGTCAACTATGCATGCATGCAAGGATGGGCCCCACGGCTGCTCAAAACTCTCACACACTCGTGTGTAACAACAACCTCCTGTCTATTCCTGGCGCATGGTCCCCACTAGGCAGTGGTTGCATGTGCACAAGCACTCCATCCCTCACGCCGTCGACACAAGAATTTCCAGCTCAGGCACCATCAAATTCTAGGAACACCTTCTCTGTTGAAACACTCGAAGGAGTCACTTCTTCCAACCACAGAGAGCCCTGCCCTGGAAATATCACTAGGTTGAACAAGAAATTCCAGATGCAGCCCCTTTCT